>CM036763.1:5892500-6230000 GCA_020796225.1 Arion vulgaris
GACAAGATGTTAACAATACAGACCTAAAGTGCTCTCTATATACTACTTCTAAATGCAAGATGTTAACAATATAGACCTAAAGTGCTCTCAATAATACTACTTCTAAATGCAAGATGTTAACTATATAGACCTAAAGTGCTCTCTATATACTACTTCTAAATGCAAGATGTTAACAATATAGACCTAAAGTGCTCTCAATAATACTACTTCTAAATGCAAAATGTTAACAATATAGACCTAAAGTGCTCTCTATATACTACTTCTAAATGCAAGATGTTAACAATATAGACCTAAAGTGCTCTCAATAATACTACTTCTAAATGCAAGATGTTAACAATATAGACCTAAAGTGCTCTCTATATACTACTTCTAAATGCAAGATGTTAACTATATAGAGCTAAAGTGCTCTCAATAATACTACTTCTAAATGTATGCAAGATGTTAACTATATAGAGCTAAAGTGCTCTCTATATACTACTTCTTATATCTTTTATTTTGTACATGGTCTCTGTGGAGTAGTTAGGTTCTCATCTTCGTGTCAAATGTACCACTTCGTTCCTCGTGAAGCCATCTGGATATTTGAAAAGATCCTTGTTCTCGTGGATGAGGTCAGTTCCTAGTTCTATCGGAGACGACGATAAACGTAGGACACTGTTCAACAGCACGTAAGCGCACGTGACCGAGAAGAACAGGTCGGAAAGCAGCTGCCCAAGCAAAAATTCATTAGAAACGATTAAAAAAATTACTACAAATACATCTTAACCATCTTCAAAATTACATCGGGGACCATCGCTGATGCTACGGAGTTCGTGTTCTGCTGCTGAGATCTTCTTGTGTAAGAAAGAGATTAGAGCACACGTGGTAACTCACTGAAGTGTAACGATGATGGTTCTATCAATCAATCAATTATTTTGAACAAACGTAATACTACAGTATCATCCAAATCTAGTACAACCTGTAGAAAGGAATCTGATAAAATATGACTATCTTCCTCTCTCAGTTTCTCGGCATGTCCTCAGCCTGAACGTGTTAAACTGACAAACGAGTGAAATGTCACGCGCATTAGAAGAAACCATTAGAGACTTCTCAGTATGGAACTATTGACAAGGTGGAGGGGGCTAGGAATAATCCATATCGCGTGGACCCTGTGCTACTGAAACTAAACGTGGGCGCATTTTACTCATGAAAGAGATATGCTACCACTGTTCTATGTTTAATAACTTATCTGTGTGAATAATGAGGGCGTTGTTCGGTTACTCAGCGACTTCATGTTCGATATGGATAGATATATCCAGTGGCGGCTCGTCATTAAGGGCCAATGGGGCCGGGTTCCACCAAAATAATATATAACGTGTATTTATTATTTAATAAATTAAAATATAACCTAACCAAAACATCATGGTTTTCCCGAAAATGTGTGTCTGGTCCCACCAACAAAAATGATCACTAGCCGCCACTGGATATATCCATTCCTATAATTTCGTTTTTTTTTCTTTTTTATAGAGAGACTTTATACATGACTGTCAGTGATCTCAATACAGGAAGCATGAGCTACATCAAAGATATTCTGTTGTAACGATACCTTGTGAAACAGTGTGTATAACTCACTGATGCTAATCCTATATACAACACTTGAAAGGTTCAATTGTTAGCGCACACGCATGGTCAGATTACAGAATTGAATTTAGGTGAAGCAGCGTGTGGGAATTGGGGAAACTCCGTAAGATGTCGAAATGCTTTTGCAATTTTTAAAATTATAGATTTATGTTTTTACAAATCTTACTAGGGTTTCTTGCAGTATGGTTGACCTAATTAAATTTAATCTGTAGCTCAAGCGGTAGTGAGCTCGATCACAAACCCAAGCGTACCTGGTTCAAACCCCACGGTGGGCAAGTTTGGAAGCAAATTCGTTTCCGTGTACTTTTTACAAAAGGTAAAAGTAGACCTCACCGTTCAGAAATCAATGGCAAACTACTGAACGTATAAGTGGTGCCTAGAACATCAACGACTCGTTTACTGTGGTTGATGGCTACGTCCTTTGGGATATGCCACGATTTTCATTTTTCATTTCAATTAAATTTAAGTCGGCATTGGTTCATTGTGCGGTTATATTCTTTGCTCCCCCAATTGCAGATAGTACGTGAGTTAACACAATTCTTTTTCGTATATGTATGTGTGTGTATGTGTGTGTGTATGTGTGTATGTGTGTGTGTGATCAGGTCTTTAATGCTATGTCCATCATCATCCCACTTTGGTGAATAGTACTATGTGCCTCGATCTCGTTCTTTTCTTACCGATAAATATCTTATTGACAGTACACAGACTAAGTAATCAGCTAAGTAGTAGGAGATATTGACAGTACACAGACTAAGTAATCAGCTAGGTAGTAGGAGCTGCTAGGTAGTTGGAGATATTGACAGTACACAGACTGAGTAATCAGTAGGTAGTTGGAGATATTGACAAGCGAACTGCATCGTCGATGCAATTGTGGATGATAGTTGCTTAAAAAGATAATTTAACAGAATATATTAGTCAGTTTTGAATAGGCAGAGGTATTCCAGCCTATTCGTACCGAGTTTTAATCTTTCAAGTATTATTTTCAAATCTTATTCAAGGTCAGAAGAAGAAAATGTCGTTGTCTACCTTACGGAAGAAACAGTTGACTGTAGCTAGACACGCACTTGAGTGGAAGTCGCAGGAGAAACGGAGAAGAGTGCGGCCCAACTAGACCTGGAGTCTTTTTAGAAATACTGTAGGGCGCAGGGTTATTCTAAGAAATCATGAATAAAACTGTCAGAGACAGAGGAAAATGGAGGACAACTATTGGGGCCCTATGCTCCATGTGAAGTGAAGATAAATCAGCAAGCATTTATATTTATATATATATAAATACAATTTATTAGATTAAAAAAGAATAAGCTTAGAGAAGGAAAAGAGATGGAAATTACAAGAGCTGTATAGTTGTATAAAAAAGTTAATTGCATATCCTTTACAGGACTTTGCGAATCAACCCCAGCTTTTTAACGCTGTTTGTGATTTTCTAGGCATTATTACGTTCAGCAGTTTGCCATTGCTTTCTGAACGGGTGGTTCCATCGTCCTTTTGTAAAATCCACGCGAAACAATTTGCAACCAAACTGTCCGCAGTGTGATTCGAACTCAGAACGTCGGGGTTAATAGACAGAGTCATTATCCCGTAATAGTTGTATAGTAAAGGAACTCCTTTCATACCTCGTGGTATATAGGTCAATATAGTGTTAGGCCTGTATTTTTCATTGACCGTCGACACACGATGGGTGATGTGGTCAGCATCACGCCGGCCGCCTTTACTTTCCCAGAGCATGTCTGGTACCCAGTTGAGGCTGGGTCGACCTGAAGCCGTCGCGGTCTGGAAAAATTCCCGCACACTGCGGGAGTTGAACCCAGACCACCAGCCTTGAGAAGCGAGTTCACTAACAACGTTGTATAGCAAACTGAAACAAGTGGTTAAGACATACGTCTCGCTTTCCTACGTTCGCGAGTTCGAATCCGGACCAAGACCGTACTGTTCAAAATTGCATTTTACCATAGATCCCTCGGGCTTGTTATGAAGCAACGGAGTTTATGCTTTTTTGTGCACTATTCTAGGCGGGCGACGTATGGGGAAACCCGGTGTAATGAAATCACTACTTTGTCTTTAGATTCTTTAGGTGCCCGCCTGCCCAGCGTGTTCGTAGCGTGTTGGATGACGGGTGACAAGCCTCGTGTGAGTGCGGTTCAATTCCGTGGGCTGGCAGAAAAGCGACAGGTTCTCCAGACTTACGATGTTTGTGGCACCGAACCGAAGGTTTAAGATGTCTATGGCACCGAGCCGAAGAGCTGAAAGCTCAAATGCATCTGGATCGGAAAAAACAAGATAATTTAGTCAATGCTATTTAACGTGTTTATGTATTGTGGCGCATCTGACTAATGACTGTCATGGCGTGGGTGTCATGTCGCAACTGCAATAATAACAATACTATCATATTAATAGTACTATTGATTTTTTTTAAATAACGGAGGAAAACGTAATCATGAATAAACGTTGCATTCACACAAAAATATTTTGCTTACTAAAATGTTGAAGCATACTGTTAACAATGATTTGGGTTTTTCTTCTTCACATTTGGATTAGTATTAAAGCTGGCGAATACAATAGTGCGATGATATGACGCCCGTGGACACAACACCAGGGCCGTGCGGTATACTTTCTCAGTATGATGCAAGTCTTCGAATAGCCGCCCCTTAAAGGTTTTTCCTTTAAAAAATCCTCCTATTGTGAATTTGATTTCGCTGCTTATGTCCCCCCACTCACGGGGCTGCCTGATGCGCCACCCTCTGTATCATTGCACAGCACGGCCATCACATGACTGCTGTACAACGCTGCATTAGGTCATGGTATAGGTTGATATGTGTAGGGAAATATTTCATTGGAAATATCAATGAAACAAGAAATCTTCTTCTTCTTTGAACTCTCCATATCGACCGCTTGTTAAACACTGCGTGATTTGTATGTGATCTGAGCCTAAGAGCGATTGTACGTTGTGCCAGTTAAGCGCCTTCAAGTAGGACAGCATATCCGACTTCTGCGATGCTTTTTATTTACTATGTTAGCTTCCCTAGATTCAACATCAGTCGCCTCTTACGACATGCCTTGTAGATCGCAGTGGTGCTATTCTTTGCTTCCCTTGCGGGCCCCCGGCACCATACGGGCAAAAATGAATCAAAATTATGAAAATGAGAATAAACAATAGATATTGATCTGTTACAGATCAGGGAAACAATGAAGCCAGTCATTCTTTATGAGAAGAAAACAGATGAGAATAGGAGATTGTACATAATTATCATTTATATTTAACGTTTATCACATACACATATTTGATGTGTCCACGATATCCGATATCGTCAAGGTTAATGAGATACTGACGCTATCATGTAGCCTGATGAATACACACACATTTTTATTTCAGGAATTCTACGGAGAATAATGCTGGAATCAGAGAACCCAGTTCATGAATGGAATCTCCTAATAGCAGGGTGTGGCCCTATAGCAAGATATTTCCCTAAGGACTTTGTAAATATTCCGGGATGTTTATGTGTTGTTGGTTTTTTTTTTAATACTCTTTCATTGTTAAATGAACAGTTTTCTCCTTGTATATTCTATTTTCCCGGTCCAGTGCCGGAATCCAGTGAGTGTTATGAGAATCACAAAACGTGCTGGATGTTTCACTAAAACAAGTTATGTCCACTTTCTTTGTAGTTGACAATCGGTTTGTAGATCCTTATTCTTCTTTATTTCTTCCTCTATTGTATCACTTGGAGGTTTTAGGGGAGATGTAAGTTGGTATTACCAGTAGTTTCTCTAAAGTTGTTCTTGATGCTGTCACTCCGTTTTTTGTAAGGTCTTTATTTTGCTCTGTATCTTCATCTTCTTCTTTGCGTTCGTTCTTTACGACCAATTTTAATCACTCTTTGTGATATGTTTGATCTTTGCCAAGAAAGTGTATACGTTGCACATTGGTTTGGTAGACACCTAAACGCATAGACTTCTACACGTTTAAGACACTTGCATCCGATTTCAGGCAACCCTCCTTAGTCGCCTCTTACGACATGCGTGGCAGGCAACAGTGGTTCTATAATTTACACCCCAAATTTCTGCCCCGGTAACCGCTCGGGCGTGACTCTGTATTTATTTTTCACTAGATGATCTATCTATCTATTCTCTATCCATGTTTTGTCTTTCGGCGTTAGGCAGAAAAAAGATTCGACTGTAGCGAGTCTCCTTATGCAGTTTGTACAAGGTGAAATTTAGTTTTTCGGATATTCTGTCAATGCATCGTTTACGTGGTCGTCCTCTCTGTTACCGGAGTATCTGAGTGCAAGTGCTCTTTGCGGGAGATTGAATTGTGGTAACCTTGATACGTGTTAGATGATGTCAGGGCATTTTGTCAGTTGACCAAAGCAATTAATTCTTTGTTCTTTGTTGTTCTGGTTTGAAAATTACAGCTACTAAAGAAGCATGTGAAGTACATGGAAGAAGAAAAAGATACTAAGAAAGAAATATATTAGTAATACATTTTTTTATACATGAGAAATGTAACTCATTAAATAAAACTTCTCTTTCACTTTCTTGATTCATTATTATCATCACCTTCCAGCTATTTGATAATAATAATAATTCCTCTCGTACCGTTATACGTTACATAGGGCCTGCAAGCAATTTCTCCATACCGCTCTATCCTGGGCAACTCGCTCAATCACCTTCATGGAACTGATACCGATATTTCTTGCCTCTCTCAGCAAAGTTCGTTTCAGGGTCTCCCTAGGTCGTCCTGTCTTTCTTGAACCCTTTGCATCCCATTTGAATGCCAGCTTTTATATTCTTTGATTATTGATGTCCTTTTGTGATGACCCTGAACAAAATCCTTGGGCTTACCGTGGATTAAACACAGGTCTCCCACATTGGAGCCGCGCTCTAATCCATTCGACCAGATGCTCCTTCTCACAATTAATTGAACAATACAAAAGGAAAATATAAATGATATAGTATATTACAGAGATACTATCAAAAATAGAAATAAAAATGAAGTACGTATGATTGATGAAATCAAAGTAAAAAGACAGAGAGAGAAAGAAGGATAAGCAAAGAATGAACTTGAACACAAAATATTAGAAAAAGAAAGAAAAAAAATGTTCAGATAAGAAGTAGAAAAATGGATAGAAAAAAATGCAAGGAAATAGAAGACACAGAAAAGAAAAAAAAACACAACAAACATGCATGAAGAAATGTAAAAATCTGTAGAAAATAACATGACGAAAACATGGCAGAATGCAATTTTAAAAACCACGAAATGATATTTTTAGAATAAAGAGATATAAATTAGTTTGGCAGAATATTCGAGAGAGAAAAACTATTCGAAGATAACAGAGGAATTAATCAAAGACCACATAATAATGAAAGCCAAAACATCATCAGGTTAGAAATAAAGAAAGAATAAAAAACAGAAAAAATCTGTAGAACTAGATAATATAAAAATTGAAATAATACAAGCTTGTGAGAATATGACACAGATATAATGAGGAATCTATGCCCGGAAATTTGTAGAACGGGGATATATATATATATCCAGCGGCGGCTCGTAGTCATTTTTCTTGGTGGGATCAGACACAAATTATCCTGAAAAATCATGGTTTTGGAGTATTTACTATTATTTGTCTATTCCGGGAAGTTTCCCCCTTTCGATTATTGGTGGGGCCAGGCCCCACTGGCCCATAATGACGAGCCGCCCCTGTAGATATCAGAGATTTGAAAACATCAGTCTTGAGTTTTGATTACGAAATCAAATAACAATGGAACGCACATTTTGTTAAACAATTCGCTTGATGATGTCAAAATTACCCGTACATTTTTAAGAGCATATATGAATGATTAACAACAATTAAAATAGAGGAAGAAGTTAAAGGAAAGCAATTTGGAATCCACAAACCCGTGACACAAGAAAAGCAATTTCTTGTATAAAAATCACTGAAAAGTTCATACACAATTATATTTGTATATTCATTATACATTACTCTGCCAATGCCGGTTCCAAGCCCGGATGAAAAAGAAGGAGGACTTGTGTGTGAGGCCACTACCTCATCAAAAAAGAAATTTAAAGAGCTACAGAAGCTTGCAAGAAAGGACGTCAAAATTACGAATTTTCAGTTCAAATGTTGTATCAATCCTAACATATGCTAGCGAGAGTTCAAAAATGACTAAAGATATAGAAAGCAAGTTGAATGCATTTGAAAATAGATGTCTGCGAAAAATAATGAATATAAAATGGAACGAATTCCGGAGAAGTGATGAAATCAGAGAAATGTCTGGTTAACCACTAGTGACAACTGTTATAAGAAAGAGAAGATGGAGATATGTTGGACTCACGTTCAGAAGAAATGATCAACGAATATCAAAGCAGGCATTGAAGTGGGATGAAAAGGGTTCAAGAAAGAGGACGACCTAAGGAGACCCTGAAACGAACTTTGCTGAGAGAGGCAAGAAATATCGATCTCAGTTCCATGGAGGAGATTGAGCGAGTTATCCAGGATAGAGCGGTATGGAGAAATTACTTGCAATCCCTATGTAACGTATAACGGTACAAGAGGAATTATTATTTATTATTATTATGATAGAAAAAAATAGGAGGCTACATTTATTTGTGTTTCCTGACTGAACTTGACTGATTTTGATGACATATCCGTGCTCGCCACTTAGAAACTACAGAAGATATTTGATGACATACGAAATGTAAGACTTAGTTATACTTGTTGCTATGCGTTGACAAAAAAATAATTTGATGCTTTTGGACTGTTTTAATAAGTAAACAATGAGAATTTGATTTTTAAATCTGATTTTTCACATTCACAAATGTTACTGCTAAGTTTTCACGTAATGTCCCGTTTCTATTTGCATGGGCATGATCTAGTATTAATGGCTGATTAAACTCGCTGTGCAATGTTTACACCAGAAAACGTACTAGTTCATAACTCAGTAATGAAGCCATATAAAGAGTTGAATATAGTTAGTCGCGCTGACATACACATTCTTGCATGAATAAGCTGTACTGATTTCATTATTCCCAATTTTAGATTTTGACATTTTACAATGTTTATATCTTACATCTCATATATATATATATATATAATCATATATTATAAAACCTTTTGTTGCCGTGTCTGTTTGTATGAAGCATGAGAAAAACTTCCATGGACGAATACACCATAAACATCGCCAGTAAGTGATCTTATTTATGATGTATAAATTCATAACTAAAACAGAACTACATAGAGAACCGTGCGGTATATTTCCTCAGTATGATGCAAGTCTTCGAATTTCCGCCCCCTTAAATGTTTTTTCTTTAAAATAACCTTAAATTGTGATTTTGTTTTCGCTGCTTATGCCGCCCCCCTTAGGGTTCGCCTGATGCGGCCGCCTCTCTACATCGTAGCACGACACGGCCTTGACTTCAAATGTCATTGCAATGTTTACGAACTCTATTTAGTACGCAGTTTGTGCATGCTCAGCTTTTATTAAGATGTGTTTTTAAGTTGCCGTTTAAAATAAAACAAGTCATGAAATAACGTTTGTTATTCTTGATAGTTTGCGGTGGTTTTAGTTCCTTGTAATATGAGAGCTGTAGAACAGAATCGGTTAGTGTACTTTATTCTTAGACGGGTGGTCTTGGATCATTTCTCAGTTAGAGTGCTGTGTAATGGCTATTAGGTTCATACAACATCATTTGGACCTTCTTCTTCTCTTCCACCATTTATTGGTTATTGGTTATTAAACTGACGTCATTGCACTCCGGGCAGACCCGTAGGTGCTCAGTCTCCTCCAACAGATATCGAAGAGTTTGCATACTGATTGTTCCTGTGGCTCGCTGATTAAACATACCTCTCACTCTGCCTCTAAGGCATCCAGTTCGACTTGAACAACGGGTAACCCCAAATTGCCTAAATAGCTTGATCGATTCAACATCGATTTTAGTGTCCTCATCCAACAGACAGTCGCGAAGAGACCGAAAAGTATCCCCCTTGTCCATCTTCAACTCCCCAACAATCGATGCTGTTGATGCAAGCCTTTCCGCTCTCTCATTACCGTAAACACCCGCATGCCCAGGACAGTATATCCACGTAAGCCGCTGGAGGTTAGAAACTTCTATAGACGACATCCACTCATACCGAAACCTGCCCTTCTGGATCTTGTGAAGTATCGACTACCATTTACTTCTTTATAGATGTGTTTGGGGTGGGGGGGGTGGGGGTGTAGGGATCTTGTATGTGCTTGTTATAATGCACTATGTAAGCTGTTATTTCTTTTTTAACGCTGTTCTTGATGCAGTCGCTCCATCTTTTACGTGGTCTTCCTCTTGCTCTGTACCCATTATACTTATTTCGTGTGGCTGTCAGTGGTAGACGATGTTCAAGATGTACAGACCATTTAATCTCTTGATCTCTTATGAATGGTATAACCGGTTTCACATCCAGAGAAATATTGGAATCAAAAGCAGAAAGCGTGCTCTTAATCACATTCCGTTGGTCACAGAAAAACTAGATAACTAATACCTTATTCTCTAATATACCACGTGATTTGAAAACATGGTTTCTAACAAACGGGGTATCTGTGGCTTAGAGGTTAGGTGCTCGCGTCTCGTGACAAGGGCACCATATTTGCTCCCTAGTGAAACCATCTGGATATTTTTCCAGAGATCCCTGATCTCAGTGTAGATGTGATCGAGTTCCTAGTCCTTTCGGAAACTGAGGGTAAAACGAAAGGTCCCTAGTTCAATTTGAGCACGTACAAAAAATCATTGACAGTTCAAATTCGAGAAGAGCAGGCTGGAAATCCACTGCCTAGTAAAAATTCATTAGAAAAAAAAAAGATTTAAAAAAATAAAATTCCTACCAAAATGTCTTCATCACCTTCCAAATTACACCTGGGACCCTCGCCGGTGCCACGGAGTTCTGCACTGCAGCTGAGATCTTCCTGTGTAAGAAAGAGATCGGAGCACACATGGTTACTCACCGAAGTGCAACGAAGGTGCCTATGATCATATCGATGGAGCGTATGTCATGCCCAAACATGCACAAATCAATAACACAAGCCATTCCAACTCACATTGTTATTTTACCCACTATAAACCATATACAATTCACGAAGAACATGCTACAGCCCCTTCTTTTACTAACAATCCATTTCGTGTGTTTGACACGCTCCTTGACAACGTTACACTAAGCAAACAGTCAAGGAAATTAGTTTGGTAGAGTTCTCACCAGACATATCTGTTCACACAGAAACTTCAGACATGCTGGCGCACGTACACTCATGGAAATAGTTCTAACGCTCACGATCACCATGTTTCAACTTCATCATGGATTTAACAATTTCCAAAAAAAGCCTTGTAGGAAGACTATATGTTTATTAGATAGTAGTATACTTATTCTCAGATTCTTGAAGTAATAATAAACATTGAATTCTGTAACGCCTGTGTGTTGTCGAGGCCCGTAAGTGAAGCAAAGAATAGTACCACTGCGACCTACAAGGCATATCACAAGAGGCAACTGAAGTAGGAGCCTAGGAAGCTACCTAATAAATAAAAAGAATCACATAAATCGGATGTGCTGGCCTATTTGTAGCGCATAACTGGCACAATGTACAATCGCTCTTAGGCTCAGACCACATACAAATCACACAGAGTGGGTTAACAAGTGGTCGATATGGAGCGTTCAAAGAAGAAAAATTCTGGTAGTGATCAAGATGCCAACCATTATAACTGGAAAATGAAGATAAGAGAATAATAATAATAATAAAACTGTATTTACCGGCAGTGTTACCGCTTTTTACGTAGTGTAGGACAGTCGAATTTAATGGCCGCAAGGCTAGTGCAGTGGCATCGAAACGGTTCAGGATAAGAATTTGTTTTATGCCTCTGACAGAAAAAAAATCCTTTGCCGTACCAGGGATCGAACCCTGGTCTCCCGAATGGGAGTCTGCGCTCTAATTCGTTCAGCTAGACGCTCCTCGCGAGGATAAGTATCCACAAAAAAAACAGCAGTCTAACTAGATATGCGCTGTACTATATGACCAGGTGGTTGAAGATGTACAGAGACAAAAGAACAGATGGCGAAGAACATCTGAAGTTATAGACACAGGTGGTTGAAGATGTACAGAGACAAAAGAACAGATGGCGAAGAACATCTGAAGTTATAGACACATGTGGTTAAAGATGTACAGAGACAAAAGAACAGATGGCGAAGAACATCTGAAGTTATAGACACAGGTGGTTAAAGATGTTCAGAGACAAAAGAACATATAACGAAGAACATCTGAAGCTATAGACACAGGTGGTTAAAGATGTACCGAGACAAAATAACATATGACGAAGAACATCTGAAGCTATAGACACAGGTGGTTAAAGATGTACAGAGACAAAAGAACAGATGACAAATAACATCTGAAGCTATAGACACAGGACCCCAGTGGATGGAGCTCAAAATGATGATGTAAAATGGAAATCGGTGGAAAGCCGAAGAATTGACTTTATCGTAACGGGTTCTACCCTATATGGCTCATCCCCTTCTCTGCAGAAATGGCACGCCACATTTCGAGAACATTGCACAAAGCACGAACTCCGTAGCTCCGGACGACATTTGTCGTCTTTGCAGACGTTTAATTAGCAGGTGTTTTACTGTGGGTGGCGTCTGTGGCTTAGGGGATGGTGACTCGGTCTATTAACCCCGACGTTCTGAGTTCGAATCATGCTGCGGACAATTTGGTTGCAAATTATTTCGCGTGGATTTTTTCAAAAGGACGATGACACCACCCGTTCAGAAAGGAATGACCAACTACTGAACGTAATAATGCCTAGAAAATCACAAACAGCGTTAAAAGCTGGGTTGATTAGCAAAATCCTATAAAGGATATGCAATTAACTTTTTTTACTGTGACAAATTCTGAGTTTGTGCTTGTCTCTTTTACCTTCCAGCTTATCCGTATATTCTTTTCAAAAACCTCCGAACCTTTGCGTATTGCTGCTTTCCACATAACTCATTCATCAATATATATATATATATATATATATACATACATGAACAACTATTGAAGCTAGCTAACATTATACTATATCCTAAAACACATGATTATAAATAATAGCAGGTGGAGAAAAGTAATTAGGATGATAATAGGAATAGCCAAAAGTACATTCAATAACATCTGCAAGTTACTTATATCTAACATGATTTTGTTTAAAACGTAAGCTAAATATATGATTGTCAAGAGCTATATTTAATTCGTATTCAGAATTGATGTCTTTGAGAGGTGAATATACAGAAAAGTAGGTGGTATTTGATGGAAGTAGAAAAAGGGAGTTCTAGGAAACTAACACAGGAAGATATGCCTGAGTAGTTACCGGAGCCCAAATTGGGGTGTACAGAATAGAACCCCTATTACCTGCCCCGCATGTCGTAAGAAGCGACTAGTGAGGCTAGCTACCCCACACCGTAAAAAATACTAGATGGCTACAGAACGGAGAACGAACCGAGTAAACGCTAGCTGAAACCGGACACATCACCAAAGGATAAGTACCAGAGCTCCAAATGATGCTGAAGATGTGACGTAAAACACACCAATGCTAAAGCTGCATGAATCAGATTTCTACGAGAATAGAATTTATGGGAGATCTGGTACAGCGGTCTGGGCGGTGATCGCGAGAGATAGAGAGAGAGAAAAGCAAGGAAGAATTACTTCAGGAAATATAAATAAAAGAAAATATTTCAGACACATAAAAAGTCATGACACATTAATCAAAACCTTCTTAAGGAAATAGTGAAGAACGACACCGAGCGAGAGAAAGTTAGAGCTACAAGTGGGAGGAAAGTTAGAGCTACAAGTGGGAGGGAAGTTAGAGCTACACGTGGGGGGGGAAGTTAGTGCTACAAGTGGGAGGGAAGTTAGTGCTACAAGTGGGAGGGAAGTTAGAGCTACAAGTGGGAGGGAAGATAGAGCTACAAGTGGGAGGGATGTTAGAGCTACAAGTGGGAGGGATGTTAGAGTTACAAGTGGGAGGGAAGTTAGTGCTACAAGTGGGAGGAAGTTAGTGCTACAGTGGGAGGAAGTTAGAGCTACAAGTGGGAGGAAGATAGAGCTACAAGTGGGAGGGAGTTAGAGCTACAAGTGGGAGGAAGTTAGTCCTACAAGTGGGAGGAGAGTTAGAGCTACAAGTGGAAGGGAAGTTAGAGCTACAAGTGGGAGGGAAGTTAGAGCTACAAGTGGGAGGGAAGTTAGAGCTACAAGTGGGAGGGAAGTTAGAGCTACAAGTGGGAGGGAATTTAGTGCTACAAGTGGGAGGGAAGTTAGAGCTACAAGTGGAAGGGAAGTTAGAGCTACAAGTGGGAGGGAAGTTAGAGCTACAAGTGGGAGGGAATTTAGTGCTACAAGTGGGAGGGAAGTTAGAGCTACAAGTGCGAGGGAAGTTAGTGCTACAAGTGGGAGGGAAGTTAGAGCTACAAGTGGGAGGGAAGTTAGAGCTACAAGTGGGAGGGAAAACATAAAAAGATGGACAAAATAACAGACTGTCAGAGCGCGACGTTAGGAAATGTGACATGGGAGGTTGCAGGTTTATTACAGAAAACCTTCGTTGAGCAAACGGCTCGTGATCATGATAATTATATATTTATAAACAGTGAGAAACGATTTGATTAGTTAAATTCTATTCATTCTACTCGTATTTGGTCGGAACAATGCCCGTTCTCAATGGGCAGCACCAACCATTGAAATAGTCAAGTTAACAGGATCGCTGGTCTCTATGACTAAGCCCTCGCGTGGCGTTACGAAGAACGTGGGTTCGAATTCAAAATGCGACGTTCTGTTCACGAGTGTATTTTTTCCGAGACTACTAGCATTGTTGCTGGAGCTATAGAGCTTGTGCTTTGTGCAATACTCTCGGCAGATGGCGTGCCATTTCTGCGGAGAGGGACCGAGCCATATGGGGTAAAACCCGGTGCAATGAAGTCAATCCTTCGGCTTTAAATCCTTTATTAGTTAACAGGATATTGTTCATTATTCATTTGAGGATTATCTTCATCGCACATCGGACATATTCATAATTGCTTCAACCTCCTCCCAAGCATGTATTTCAGTGTGTTTAGACGTTCTTTGTTGGCTGATGTATCTGGGGTTTCTATCATGTTTTCCCCGTTTTGCCGCACATATCAGAATGCGTATTATACACAACCAAGATAGAGAATACCCTTTATATTCTTCGTTGAAATCTTCAGAGCGTATGTTTTCTCTTAGAGCGGTGAGGATGTCGATTTGTCCACAAAAGACCCATTCTCGATCGTAGCATATTAAGAATCGAAATTGAACAAATGTACTATAGATATATTTCCATTATTTAAAAATAATATAATTGTACTTCCAAAAAATTGATAAAAATATTTGATATTGAGCAGTAAATCGTGATATTGTTTCATGGGCCAGATTTCCGCACAACTCAGACCAAATCTATGGCCAAATATTCAATCATTTTTATGGAAGATAGTGTTCATATATAAAGGGACACCAGCTTCCATCCATATCGAAGCCGTAAATTACCGTGAAGAGAATCTGAACTGAGAAACGTATATTGAAAACAAAAAAGAATATATATGATTTTTCATCTAAATCTAACAATAAATAATATTGATAGCGAATGTACAGGGCATGTGCTTTAAATTGTGTAATGCCGTCATGCAGAATGCATCATTATATATTTACATTCTGATATCAAAATGTGACTCCCTTATGCTTTATGCTTCTTCATCAGCTCTGGATCAAAGTTTTACTGCAATGTGTGACGAACTTGCCTCCTAAATTTCATATCTCATGCTGCAATGTTGAGTTCTACCAACCTGTCTTCTTCTTCTTCTTCTTTGCATTCGTTCTTTACGATCAATTTTAATCACTCTTTGTGATTTGTGTGATCTTTGTCAAGAACGTGTATACGTTGCACATTGGTTTAGTAGGCCCCTAAACGCGTAGACCTCTACACGTTTAGGACACGTGCATCCGATTTCAGCCAAACCTTCTTATCCGCCTCTTACGTCATGCCTGACAGGTAACAGTGGTTCTATTCTTTACACCCCAAATTTGAGCCCCAGTAACCACTCGGGCACTACCAGGCTGTAATTTATCCATCTCTTCTTGTTCCCCTCTCCCTTGTGCCACGGTCTTACTCTTTCTCGCCCTGCTTAAACTTTCATCTACATTAATGTTTTCATCAAAGTCTCTTTATGTGTCCAAAATATTTCCTTATATTCCCAGCTTCATATAATAATGTTTTTCCAGTGGCGGCTCGTCATTAAGGGCCAGTGGGCCGGGCCCCACCAAAAATAATGTATAACGTGTATTTATTCTTTTATAAATTAAAATATAACAACCAAAAACCATGATTTATCCGGGAAAAATGTCTGGCTCCACCAACAAAACTGATCATGATCCGTCACTTTGTTTTTCCATTTATATTTTTCTATAATTTCTGTATTTGTCTGCTTTTCTCTCCATGAAATAAACCATTTATTCTTCTGTATATCCACATTTTGGAAGCATCAATTCTGTGTGCTAAATGCTTACTCATTGTCCATGTTTCTGAACTTTACAAACATATTGTAAACACAACACTTGATAATGTTCACAGTTAGCTTCTTTGTTATTTGTTTGGATGTTAGTATCTTGTTTATATTACTGAATTTAATTTTAGCCAGGGTTATCTGTAGCGTAGTGGTTAGATGCTCTCACATCGTCTCAAAGGTTCGAACCGTTGTTGCACCATCGGGATATTTTTCCAGAGATCCCTGATCTCAGTGTAGGAGAGATCGAGTCCTATCGGAGACGGACGATAAAACGTAGGCCCGGTGTTTAAGTTTATCACGTAACATAATTATTGGCGGTTCAAAATCGAGAAGAGGAAGCTGGAAAGCCCTGGCCGGGAAAAATCCATCAGAAAGATTAAAAAATACAATCCATACACAGATATTTTCACTATATTCTAAAATGCAAAGGAGTACCTCGCCAGTCCTGTGAAGTTCGTTCACTGTCGCTGAGACTTTCCTGAATAAGAAAGACACATGAGTTACTCACCGAATGGAAATGATGATGGTCAATCAATCAATCAATCAATCAATCAATCAATCAATCAATCAATCAATCAGTACCTTTGGTCATTACTTTCTCTTTCTATCAACTTGTTCCCACGTGACATCATATGTAATCATGTGTCCTAGATATAAGATATTGTTTACTTTACCCCTGAAGTCTGAGTAAGGTTAGCCTGAATGGCGAGGAACATTGGCGATAAGAAAAGCAAAGTAAAATTAAATGAAAGTATCTTCAAGTAAAAATAAGTCAGTACCAGCATAATTTGTGTCAGGAATAAACATTAATTTATTCATAGCTGGCAAACCGCCCGTCTATTGGAACCGGGCTCTCAAGGGAGCAAAGAATAGTAACACTGCGTTCTACAAGCATGTCGTAAGAGGCGACTGAGGTAGGGCCTAAGGAAGCTACCCTAGTAAATAAAAAGCGTCGCAGAAATCAGATGTTCTGGCCTACTTGTAGATTCATAACTAGCACAACGACAATCGCTCTTAAGCTCGGATCACATACAAATCACAAAGAGTGGTTTAACAAGTGGTCGAAATGGAGGTTGGAAGAAGAGATAGTTTACAAACGAGAAAAAGTTGATTTACTTGTTTAATTAATCCTCCTGTCAGGTATTTTCTTCTTCTGTGTTCATTCGTTATAAAAAGTTGATTTAATTGTTCATAATCTCCTTTTCAGGATTTCCTTCTTCTTGTGTTCATTCGTTATAAATTCAAAGGTAGATAAATACGCAAAAGCTATAATGCTAAGTGTAGTAGTTGTTTTCGAAATGAAAGATAATGTCGTTTCAAAAAATCGAAATGTCCATCAATTTGACGTTTTAAATGTTGCTGTGCTTGCACGATGCTTCAACATTTCCAAATTTTAAGTCAAGCTTCAATTTCTGAATGTCTGGTTCATTGCTGCATTCTATCCACTACTCATTCCACTCATGTTTCTCTAACTCTAGTACAGGGCTGTTCAACGCCGTGCCCGCGGAACCATGGCGCCCACTTTATGCTTTTTTAGCGTCCCAAGTAACTCCGTTGGTTTTAACGTTAATCGGGACTTCAAAGAAAGAAAAACAAATTTCTGAATAATAGAATGTTTTCGTTTTTGTCACATTATATATACAACTATCAGATGTACTCGTTCTTCACAAGGGACTTTCGTTTTTGTCACATTATATATAAAACTATCAGATGTATCCGTTCTTCCAAGGGACTTTAGTTTTGTCACATTATATATAAACTACAGATGTAACCGTTCTTTCCAAGGGACTTTAGTTTTTGTCACATTATATATACAACTAGCAGATGTATCCGTTCTTTCCAAGGGACTTTAGTTTTTGTCACATTATATATACAACTAGCAGATGTATCCGTTCTTTCCAAGGGACTTTAGTTTTTGTCACATTATATATACAACTAGCAGATGTAACCGTTCTTTCCAAGGGACTTTAGTTTTTGTCACATTATATATAAAATTAGCAGATGTATCCGTTCTTTCCAAGGGACTTTAGTTTTTGTCACATTATATAAATCTAACAGATGTATCCGTTCTTTCCAAGGGACTTTAGTTTTTGTCACATTATATATAAATCTAACAGATGTATCCGTTCTTTCCAAGGGACTTTAGTTTTTGTCACATTATATGTAAATCTAACAGATGTATCCGTTCTTTCCAAGGGACTTTAGTTTTTGTCACATTATATATAAAACTAACAGATGTATCCGTTCTTCACACAGGAGTTTATTTAAAATCTAGTTTACAGTTACAATTGTTATCCTTTTCGGCGGATCGTCCAAGTCGTTCTAATTGTTACCTCATCAATCGCAATTACCCTCCTTCGAGGCAAAGAACCGCATAATAACTAATTCTTTCTCCATATTTCTGGTCTTCATTTTTCTTTCCTTATCAGTCTACAACCGCTTATTTCTAACTTCATTAGTTTCGATAGATCTACGAAATTCTATCATTTCCTAAATTGTTAAGTTCCATACAGTGCGACATGCACCCTTCCCTCAAAATAGGCTAAAATAACAATTGGCAATTTGAATTTATTCAGATTATAAACTTATCCAGTGACCAGATGGGTTAGATTTTTTTTTTAAATACTTGACCCAAGCGTGAATCGAACTCATGAACTACCATATGGTAAGCAAATATGTTAAAATACGTTGTAATAATAGTTGTCATCATCGCTTTAACATGTGACCGGAAATTGAAAACGGGGATATAACTTTCCGGTTTTTCAGTTTTCATGCCTATTTCGTTAAGTTGGAATTTAGATACAGAGACGAACCAATAGCCCGGGTTTTATAGTTTTTACATGTTCCCATCTTTGAAAACTACCCTCTTACCAAATTTCAAGTCGGAAGGATGTCCAGATAACTTGAAACAATGGGAACAGACGTATATACAGTTACATTGAACTCATTCTTATAGATATTTAAATAGATGTAAATACACTTTAAAAAAAATTAAACGTTAGTATTATATGTCAGGATTCAGTTTTCATCTGTTATTACATTTTACTAATAATACTATTAATATTATTTTATTACTATTATTATTGTTTGTATTAGTGTTACAATCGTCACATGGCGCCAGCGCATACTTAACCATCAGTCAAATTAGCCCCAGTATACACAAAAGTTGGACAGCACTGGTCTAGAAGATCTGGAGGTCACCACGATTCTCCATTTTCTTACTAGGCAACACTTGCAGTGTCTTTTTGGTGTTTTTTTAAAAGCCGTAATCGAATGTTGCTCATTCTTAATGAGAAAACGTGGAATTGTCAGATTGCCATTTAGATTTTGCATATTTTACTACTAAGAGTTAACTGATGCAGTATCGGTTTCTCGAATTATGTGTTAATGTTAAAAAAAAGTGGCAAAGTTCACAAAGAAACTAAATATTAAAACAAAAGGAAGACCAAAACTGGGAAACATTGTTATGTAACAATGTAGGAGAGATAAGGAAATGGGTAACTCATTTAATTTCGTGCTATTTTTAATGTCAAATTGTGGCAAAAACCTGACAGATTTTTCAGTTGTAGGTTACTTTTGATACTAAAAAATGACCTACTTTTTAATTCATCATCATCATCATAGTCCTCCACAGCATCATCATCATAGTCCTCCTTATAATCATCATAATCTTACTCCTCATAATCATCATCCTCATCACCATCATCCTCCTCCTCATCATCATCATCATAATCCTCCTCTTATAATCATCATAATCCTCCTCCTTATAATCATCATCATCATCCTAATCACCATCATCCTCCTCCTCATCATCATCATCATCATAATCATCATCATCATCATCATCACCATCATCCTCCTCATCATCATAATCCTTATCTTCTTCATCCTCACCATTCTCATCATCATAATTGTAATCTAGTTTGACCGTAACTTGGCTCCCATGACAATCTCTCTGAATGTCTCCCTGTTCTGTGCGAGGTGTCAGACGTCTGCCACAGTCATACTCAACATGTCTATGACAACCTGCACCCATTTTCTATTTGATCTTTCTATCTTCTGCCCGGTATCATGTTCTCCATAATAATTTTCTTCAGTGAATCATGTTGTTTTACACGTCTATAATATATCCTTTTTCATTATGTATCAGTCATCTAGTTTTGACTAATCCTGCAGATATTCTGGTTAAATACACTAGCAAATGAAGAGTCTATGAAACGAAGTAACTGTGCAAAAATCCGCATTAAAAGACAAAGATGGAGATAGATTGGACATGTGTTTCGTATGCCAGTAGAGACATTGGCTAGGACTGTTCCCCGATGGACAACAGATGGAGTAAAAGTCTGGACGTCCAAAGGAAACACAGAGAAGAACTGCGGAAAAAGAATTGAAAGATTATGTCCTGATATGGGTAACAATTTGTAGAAAGACCGCAGAACGGCAACAATGGAAATCTCTTGCGAAAGCCTTATATGCAAACTGGACACGAAGAGCATATAGACAGATAGATATAAATCTACGACTTACTACCCTTGTATAATACGAACTCAGAGCTTTTACCGTAGACATTTTGTTTGTTTGCCATGTAGAGGATAAAAGTCTCTTTTAAGTCAAAGCACTCCATTTCAACCTAATGATGAACCTTCTGTCGGCCAAAGCACTCCATTTCCAACTGAGTGACAACCTTCTGTCGGCCAAAGCACTCCATTTCAACCTAATGATGAATCATCTGTCGACCAAAACACTCCATTTCAACCTAGTGATGAACCTTCTGTCGGCCAAAACACTCCATTTCAACCTAATGATGAATCATCTGTCTGCCAAAGCACTCCATTTCAACCTAATGATGAACCTTCTGTCGGTCAATGCACTCCATTTCAACCTAATGATGAATCATCTGTCTGCCAAAGCACTCCATTTCAACCTAATGATGAACCTTCTGTCGGTCAATGCACTCCATTTCAACCTAATGATGAACCTTTTCGTTTTACCAATTGATGTAGCCAATTTTCAACCTAAACTTTTCGGTCCACATCCCACTTCGCACAACATAAACTTTGTAACCCCCACCTCCACATTATAACAGTTTGGCAACGCCTCTCCCACATATATACATGCTCTATTTTCTCTTTGACATAGAAAATTGATTTATATTTCTGTAATACATGGTCAATTTTCAATTGATTATATGCATGAAATCGAAAATTGATTTTAAAAATGGATCGTGTAAGACGGGCATAAGATGAATTAAAACGCAGAATTCTAATTTTAAAATGATTTTTCAATCGCAAAATCACGAAAATAATTTATATTAAAATATCTTTTATTAATTTCTTCCTTAAGGAGCCACGGACTCCTAATCGCTGAACCCCCCCAATTCGTCTGTACCCACTATCGCCCCCCTAGTACGCTTCAGAGCCCACTGGAGGAGGGCACCCCACTTTGGGAAGCGCTGATGTAGATCAGAACTGCAAAAAAAAGAATTTACTCCTTTCGGAGAATCCAATAGTTATAAGATAAAAATGAAAACAAACCGCCCGTTTTATAAGCTAAATTTTACTTCAGGTATAAATGGAAATAAGGATAATAATGAATATTCATTCAAACTGAAAAATCAACAATTTCTTATAGAATGTTGCAACCTAATAAAAGTTATAAAATAATAAAATATGAACTGTTCTTGTATGTGAAAGTGGAAAGTCATCATATTTAAATGCATGCAATGATCATATTCTTCTTTAAATAAATTTAGCTATTCGATCTGATGTTTGCTGCAGATTTAGTGAACAATGGAAGGTTACCATTGTTATGAAGGCCGAATAACTACGAAACTGATGTATTAAGGCCTGGACACCATTGTGGTAAGAGGCGAAGCTTAGGTGATCGATACTACATCACACAACAGAGCTCTGTATCCAACAGGCAGCTGAGATCGACGCCACATGTGCTGGCATTAACCCTGGAAATGCTAGAGGTCGTTTGGGTAATTCTGTAACACGTGCGTGGGGAAAACGCTAACAGTATTTGCTTAACAGAGTGATATGAATGTGTGACTCGCGGTCTTTATTTCCCATGTAACAAGACTGGGACAGACATAGATTGTTCCCATCTGGAGAGTGATATAATGAACCTACTAAGGCAGGCTGATATTGAAGGTGAATCAACGTGAATTCTCTTCCTGCAGTTTTCCTCTTCTTCTTCTTCTTCGTCTTCACCTGTCAACTCCCAGCGGATCACAAGTCTTCAACGAAATTTTACCAGCTCTTCCTCTTTCTTGTCATCTCTTCCAATTCTGTCCACGTCTTGTCTATCTTTTTTTCCTACAGTTTTACTTGGTCATAAATCTAATACAATCTCGGTTTCGGTGAAAATGTCCTTTACAGAGACACATGAAAACATAATGTTAATTAATTAAAACGAATCCACCATTCTTTCATTACGTTCGTTGGAAATATTGTTTATATCCACAATGTTGTCACTGAAATAAATGTCTTTGTCTTTTGTACTTCACTCAGATTTCCGTTCGTTTTCTTTCCAATATTGTTTCCTGGGTCGCTTAGTCTGTCTCAATATATCATATTCGAAGCAGTCTTGAAATACGTGCTATGCAGTCTGCAATTCATGTCCCTATGTACACACAACTGAATTGTCAACTTTCAATTTTGTATGCACGTGACTTTGGAATCGGTTGTGTCCTGTTCTGAGCTGCAAATTGACAACTTTATCTTAACTGTTCATATCTTTTATAAGACAGATAATGGTGAACATCTAGCTGGCGTGTTGGGCCGCTGGAAGCTGTTGTAATTGTTGAGACGGGTATAAACAGCTAATGGCAACATCTAGCTGGCGTGTTGGGCCGCTGAAGCTGCTGCAATTGTTGAACGGTATAAACAGCTAATGGCAAACATCTAGCTGGCGTGTTGGGCCGCTGGACGCTGCTCTATTTGTTGAGACAGGTATAAGACAGATAATGGCCAAGTGGTTAAGAACTTTGCCTGACGTTCTGAAGGTTATAGTTTAGAATCGGGACAGAGTCGCAGTGCAATAATTTTTCAGGAGATCTCTAAGATTGTTGTTGGAGTTACACAGTTCGTGCTTTGTGCCACACTCGCGACAGTTGGTATGTCATTTTTTTTCCGTGAGGTACGGCGCCATATGGAAAAACCGGGTTAATAAAATCAATCCTTCAAGCACATATAGATCATCGCCTACGCCCACACTGAACGGCGCTTTTTCCTAGCAAGTATCTCGGACAGACTAAACTAAATAAACCCAATGCTGTCTACTATACTATTCACAAATATATTGTCAGATCAAATGTATTTGTTTTCAAACTCTTAGAATTTCATAAACATATCATTAACTATTTATTATTTGTTATGTACGTCTTGTCTTCGGTTTGAAATATTTTGTCATAATCAACAAAACAATCCACTTGAAATCAAGTTCTTCTAATATCATGCTCATCTTGGTTTGTTGGCATGTAGCATTGAGACAGCTAATGTTGTTATACTAACTTAAACAAATGCATAGCGTATCTTTAACGCATATTTCTACTGAGAAAAAACATTAGCAAATTAACAAAATCTGTATGTCTTTGTCAGTGGAAAATAAAGTGTTTATTTTAATTATAAAATGACTAGTTTTGCTACCCAGCTTCGCGTGGGATTTACTTGTGAAATGTTTCCCGACTGTAATGTCTCTAAACTCGACATAGCTTCTACTAAGTACAAAAGAATTACTTGAAAGTAAAATTGACAGGTGGAATGTTGACTACGTCACCCACCGTGTGACGAAAATCTAAGAAAATAACACGGTATTTATCAATTTATCTCACCGTCCGAGTAGTTACCAGGGCCTAAATGTGGGGTGTAAAGAATAGAACCACTGTTACCTGCCACGCATGTCGTAAGAGGCGAGTAAGGAGGTTTGGCTGAAATCGAATGCTAGGGAATGCTAACCCGAAACAAATGCTTGCAGAAAACGGATGCACCAGGCCGTAAGGCGCATAACATGGTGCAACGACCCCTCACAATGAGAAATGGGATAACGGATTTTACGGTCGCCAATCTGCCTCGGAGAGTTAGCCACGCAGTAAGAATGCCAGACCTACCACGACGAGGATGACCAAAACTTAATGTTGGAAGAGGTCGGCACAAACGGGAAACAGAAATCATAGGAATTATATCCTACAGAACTGCCCCAGTGTGCAGACTTGAGAAGAAAGAGGTGGCCCACTTACACTAACGTCCAAGACAAACTGTGTGGCGTGGCTGATAATCTGAGGCAGACGGCTGCCTTTATTAGAGAATCAGAAATCCCAATCTAGTGAAACTCAGAATACAAACTGTATGTCGTGGCTTTATAATCTAAGGCAGACAGCTGCCTTTATTAGAGAATCCGAAATCCCAATCTAGTGATAACGCAGAATACAAACTGTATGGAGTGGTGATAATCTAAGGCAGACAGCTGCTTTATTAGAGAATCGAAATCCCAATCTAGTGAAAGCAGAAGAAGAAATATATCTCACAGTATAAAACGGACTATTATAGTTTTTAAAATTTATAAATGATATATTACATTATATAAATGGTATATTACATTATATAAATGGTATATTACATTATATAAATGGTATATTATACTATATAAATGGTATATTACGTTATATAAATGGTATATTATATTATATAAATGGTATATTACACTATATAAATGGTATATTATATTATATAAATGGTATATTACATTATATAAATGGTATATTACACTATATAAATGATATATTACATTATATAAATGGTATATTACATTATATAAATAGTATATTACATTATATAAATGGTATATTACATTATATAAATGATATATTACATTATATAAATGGTATATTACATTATATAAATGGTATATTACACTATATACATGGTATATTACACTATATAAATGGTATATTACACTATATAAATGGTATATTACATTATATAAATGTATATTACATTATATAAATGGTATATTACACTATATAAATGATATATTACATTATATAAATGGTATATTACATTATATAAATGGTATATTACATTATATAAATGGTATATTACATTATATAAATGATATATTACATTATATAAATGGTATATTACATTATATAAATGGTATATTACACTATATAAATGGTATATTACATTATATAAATGGTATATTACATTATATAAATGGTATATTACGTTATATAAATGGTATATTACATTCTATTTTCTAGAAAAGTATTTAAACAAATTGATAATTACATGATAGAAAAGATGGAAAACGGAATTTGTCTCGTGTGTTTTGAAAATCAATGAAATTGTGATCTAATTTTTAGATTTATATTCCTCGTTCACAATTGGTACAACTACGTTTTCCTCCATTTACCGCTGCGCATTCTCAGTGACCTAGAGTAATGGCTGACTGAAAGTGTTTTAAAATTTATACCATTTAAAACCAACTTAACTAACCCAGTACTCGATAAAGAAAGCAAGTAAAAAATTAAAAATGGTTGCATTTCTTCACATTTCTATATATTTCTGTAGGAATTGGCTGGTCGAATTTCATGATTCTATAATTTATGCGTTATTATTAAGTTATTTCTGTGACACACACACACACACACACACACACACACAAACAAACAATGCATTTTATAATTAAGAAACATAAAAAAACGTAATACTTTTAATTAACTGTAAACTTTGGTTACGGTTTATAGTTGTAGCACATAGATGAGATATATGCTTGGCCTTCTGTCTCTACGCTCACGTCATGCAATCGCCCAAACCAAGGCATATATGAGGGTTACTGCGGATAAGAGACATCCACTACACAAGAACACTAATGATGTTAAGGGCACGAGAATCAAGTGTGGCATGTCATGGATGGCCCAAGCTGAGAGAACAATTGGCCAGGTGACTACGGTTGCGACCCTACCAAAAGGGGAAGAATGGATCTCAACAGATGGTAGCATGACCAACTATCTCAACGTTATCATTACTCTTCGAAGAGAATGTAGAGATTGAGGCAACATGAAGGCTGATCTCGCAGTTAAGCAGCTGATAGAAGATAATGCAAGAGATGATGATGTTGTTGTATATACCGATGGGTCGGTTCAACGTGGTGAGAAGTCCGGCTGGGGTTTCTTGGCTAATGTGCATGGTAGGGTTGTTGCAGAGCGAAGTGGGGCATACAGGACAACTACTTCTAGTATGAGGATGGAGATTGAGGCCGTTACTGCTGCCCTCCATTGGATCTCTGGGACTTCATTTACTAGGGCAGTTGTTGTATCTGATTCTCAGTCGATGCTTCACAAAATCCAGAAGAGCAGGTTTCGGTATGAGTGGATGTCGTCTTAGAAGTTTCTAACCTCCAGCGGCTTACCTGGATATACTGTCCTGGGCATGCGGGTGTTTACGGTAATGAGAGAGCGGCAGGCTTGCATCAACAGCATCGATTGTTGGGAAGTTGAAGATGGATAAGGGGATATTCTTCGGTCTCTTCACGACTGTCTGTTGGATGAGGACACTAAAATAGATGTTGAATCGATCAAGCGATTTAGGCAATTTAGAGTTACCCGTTGTTCAAGTCGAACTGGATGCTGAGAGGCAGAGTGAGAGGTGTGTTTAATCAGCGAGCCACAGGAACCATTAGTATGCATACTCTTCGATATCTGTTGGGGAGACTGAGCACCTATGGGTCTGCCCGGAGTGCAATGACGTCAGTTTAGTAACCAAAAACCAATAACAAGCTGTAGCAAGGAGACAAACAGACTGCAAATATATGCGTCAAAAAAGGAAACAATTTCACCACATAATCTTCGTGAAAGTAGCAAACCACTTATACAGGAAACATACAAATGTGCATGAAGTCATACAACAGGTATCACAACAGGTAGACACAGCCACAACAGGTAAATACAACAGGTAAATACAACAGGTAAATACGCCCGAGTGGTTACCGGGACCTAAATTTGGAGTGTAAAGAATAGAACCACTGTTGCCTGCCATGCATGTCGTAAGAGGCTATTAAGGAGGTTTGACTGAAATCGGATGCATGTGTCCTAAACATGTAGCAGTCTATGTCTTTATTGGCCTACCAAATCAATGTGCAAAATATACATGTTCTTGGCAAAGATCAAACATATCACAAAGAGTGATTAAAATTGGTCGTAAAGAACGAAAGCAAAGAAGAAGAACAGATAGATACAACATGTAGAGACAACAGGTAAAGATAACAGGTAGATGCAACAGGTAGAAACCACAGGTAGATATACAGGTAGATACAATAGGTAGATATACAGGTAGATACAATAGGTAGATAATACAGGTAGATACAATAGGTAGATATACAGGTAGATACAACAGGTAAAGACAACAGGTAGCAGGTACCCAAATAAACCCATCCTAGTTTTAGACAGACCCTAACAAACCTCAATCTTTAGGCTCAGCATGGAACATTGTAGATTTCAAGCACAACTCCACACAATGAAAGTACAAATCCTCTGCACCACAAATCCATAAATGAGAACAAGGGAAGGCGATTGAAGAGAGGTCGATCCTAGATGGCCGAGGCAGAGGATGTTATTAAACAGGTCTGTACTCTAGATGAGCTGAGGCACGGTGACGAATGGATGCCTATATCAGAGGATATGACTGCTTACGCCAGGGTTATCAGCACACTTGGACGCCGCTGTAGAGAATGGACCCCGGGCGTCGTCAATGCGGAAATTCTTGCACTCGTGGATCAGCACTCCCACCCAGGTGATATCATTATCTACACCGATGGCTCTGTCAAGCGTGGCACCAGATCATCGTGGGCTTACTCAGCACAACGAAACGGTCGCACACTTCATGAGGACTGCGGGCTTTTGAGACAACGACATCGAACATGACTATGGAGATCACCGCTGCCTCCAGGGCTCTGTCATAGGTGGCTGAGCAACAGGTTACCCATATGATCATCATATCAGACTCGATGAATATGCTTCAACTGATTGAATCTGGAAGTATGCGTGTGGAATGGGTGGACATCATTCGGACATCACATCTCAAGAAAATGACTTGGCTGTACACGCCTGGACATGCTGGAGTGCAGGGTAACGAGCGTGCTGACTCTCTTGCAAACAGTGCCCTGACTCAAGTGGGCAGAAACATGGACAGAGCCGATATCATCAATGCGGTACGCTCTCAATTGTGTGACATGGGCGGGTCTCAGACACTGGAACGAGTTCGAGAATTAGGCGTTAAGTTTGGACATGCCAGACAGTGTCGTCTTCTTGGTAGAGAGAGAAGACATAGTAATCAACTTCTCATGGGTACTGTGAGCAAATGGACTTTGGGATGGCTGCTGCAACGGAGGACAGAGCACGAATGGGAATGCCCAATGTGCCATGACGTCGATCGCATAACATAACATAACAATGAAAGTAATTAAAACATACGAATATACATGTCAAAATGTCACCTAAACTTTCAAATACTTTCGGTGAGACTAACTCCCTCTTCAATAACTTCATGTCTCAAACCTGACCCCCTTTGACACTGATTTGAAGTAAACATAATTAAAATGGACAAGCAAGGAGCACCTGCTGACGATTTTATTCAAGAATGCAACTCATCTCGCTGTTAAGACGTCTGAGCATAGAAAAGTTATCACAGAAGAAATATAGTCCGTTCAACAACTTATGTCCACAGTCCAACACGAATTGTAGCAAAACCATCAATTCTACAGTAGCGAAGCTTTACACCCAATCCTAGAATTATACCGACGTCTGATGGAAGAAATTGTTATAGGAAACCTGGATTTTGTAATATAACGGTTTCCTTTGATGTTGGTGGCATATTTGGCTAGTCTGAAACGAAATTTTAGTTTTTACAGTAAACGCACACATATGACATTTGATAACAAGTCTCATGCAAAGGCATATCATCGCAGCTCCTTCATGAGGGTCAATGGTGATATTTGCAATATAGTCATGAAATAAACAAGAAATGTAGCCTTAGTTGTATTATTGTTTTTAAATAACTTACATTACAGTTAAAGTTAGCTACCATGTCATAATGCCATCCCCCTTTCACGTCCAGGCGTGGGACTGGCAATGGCGGAGCTACTTGGAGGCGTTCTTTTCTAATCGCTACTTCTTCGGTACAATCTGTGGGGTGTGTGTTAGCATATGTGGTAGGGAGGTATCGCTACAATAAAATAGCTTTTTTCTTTTGTTCTTGTATACAGTGGTACAGATGACCCATATGAGCCTCTTTGCGGAAATGCGCGTATAGTATTAATGACACTTGTTTTCATTGTAACTTCAAACTCATTAGAAATGTTATATCAATGTCTGTTTTGAGAAGTCAACAATATGACCCAATAGCTTCACACTAATTTCGATATACGCCTTTAACTAAAAGTCCGTGTCGCACTATGACGTCATTTGTTTACCACAGTCAACCCCGAGTTGAATTTATGTACGGGAATTGCAAGAATTGTTCCAAAAACCATTGATTTAGTAACTGAATATTGCTATTTTTATAGTCAATGTATTAAATGGCTGCAAACGTTTGTTTTCTTTAATCATGCCAATGTATATGTTAAATATATAGCACAAAGAATGCAACCTCTAGATGGTATGATTGTTTGAATGGTAAAAAATCTTGTTGTAGCGTAGGAAACATGTGTGAGAGATTTTCATTAGAAACGTTTGAATGTCTCCGTATGTAGTCGTTCATGTATTGTTTTTTTAATTCGTCACTCCTGTTGTTCGTTTGCTTGATAAAGGCCTTGTTGGTCGAAACGTTAGTGTATATTATCATTGTTTGTAATTTGTAACTAAGTATTTTTTTGTCTAGTATTTAATTTTAAAACTACAGTACTTGTAATTTGTAACTAAGACTTAATGTAAAACTACAGTACTTTGTAATTGAATACAGATGTAATTACGTGTTCGTAGCTCACATGCAAGTTTTCAATTTATTTAATCAAATCGTTACAAAGATTTTTTAAAAAGTGTATCTGTGGTCATGACAAGTTGAACGGACTCTAAAATATGTGGTGCAAGTTATTATCGTGTGTTTATTACTCACGAATGCTCATATGTTCAAACTATCGTCGTGTAAATAGTAATATCTTGGGCGCAGTGCATGTTACACGCCAGTACTAACAAATACATCATTTTATTTTTCAAATTCTACTTAGATTAGAATGTTTCAGTGGCGAAGTGGTTATAACGTTTGCATCGCGTTCTTGCGGTTGTTAGTTGGAATCCGGGTGGTGTTGTTCAGTTCCCCTGTTCTCATTTTTCTGGAAATCTGTAATATTCTTGAAGGTGTTACTCATGCTTTATGCAACTCTCTTGGTGTGTGGCTTGCTATTTCTGCCGAAACGGACAGAGCCTTATGGGGAAACACAATGCGGTGAAAACAACCCTTCGTCTCGATTGGAATGTCTGCCAAGTTTTTGTCATAATTTGGCAGGGATGTCTGTCAAGTTTTTGTCGTAATTTAACAATGATATATGTCACGTTTTTGTCATAATTTGACAATGATATATGTCAAGTTGATATTATAATTTGGCAATGATATATGCCAAACTGTTGTCATAATTTGACAATGATATATGCCAAACTTCTTAATAATTTGATAGTGAGAAATGAACAAAATGGAATGTGGCATATGTTGTTTTATGTGCGTCAGATATTGTTGTAAGACGCGTTGCATATTCTTGGTCCTCAATCAGTTTTAATATTAAGCTTTGTTGTGAAGTTTGCATAATCTAACGGCAATCTGGCAACAGGTCGACATATTTCCATTAACGAGTGCACAAAATCTATTGTAACGAAAAAAAAAATTATCCAAAGAAGCGCTGGAAGAGTTGCATATTTAAAAAAGCGGGAATTCTGTTTCCCTAGCAGATCTTCCAGACATTAAAAAATATATGTTTGAAGTGGGCAGTGGATAGAAGACAAGAAGGCATCGTAGTTTCATGCATTGAAATCTGAAAAAAGTTCTGAAATTTAAAAAATAAAACATACACTCGCTCAGAATTTAACGCATTGACTACTGCATTTTTTTCCGATCCAGAAGCACTTGAGCCTTTCAGCTCTTCGGCTCGGTGCCATGGACATCGTAACCCTTCGGTTCAGTGCCCCGAACACCGTAAATCTGGGGAATCTGTGGCTTTTTCTGCCATCCCGCGGAATTGAACCCGCACACAGGGATAGTCACCCGAAGTCCAACGCGCTACGAACACGCTGGGCAGACGGGCGACTACCGCATTAAAGAACACGCTGTGGCCAAATTAATTTGTTTTTCATCTTTTATGTATAAACTCATCTCAAGTGCCATGCCTGCTTGCGTAGGTGATCATGTCTCTCCACAACTCTCTCTGCTTAGTGCACGTAATCAGTTCTGACGTCGATCTAGTGTTGAGCCATGATGTCAGGCCATCCAGCATCTTCTCCCTCTGTCTTCCACGATCTCTCCTTCCTGAATTTTACCTGTTGTTACCAAATGTTTTAAACTTTCTCTTCGCATTATATGCCCGAAGAACCTTGATTGTCTGATTCTTATTCTTTTGATAAAGTGTCTTTGTGTGCATGCTTGTTTTAAAACATGATGTATAAACTAGTATGCTATATTCTTATTTCTTATAGACATTTGATAAACGACATATAGTTTTCTAGATAATGAAATAAAATTTATCAAAAGTTAACAGAATAATTAAAAGTTAACAGAAAAGTTAACAGAATAATTAAAAGTTAACAGAAAAGTTAACAGAATAATTAAAAGTTAACAGAAAAGTTAACAGAATAATTAAAAGTTAACAGAAAAGTTAAAAAAATACTACAAAATAAATTAAGAACCAGTAACGAGCAAGAAGGTAAGTTGTGTACTAATTTGACTATATAATAAATCTTGTCGTACATGGACAATGAATAAGACACATGCACAGAAACTAGCAACATGCGAAATGAGATGTCTCCGCAAAGTCACCAACAACACAAGAATCGACAGAGTAACGAATACCAGCATCAGAGAAAAGGTTGGAACAAGACCGTACTTGAATTATATATCAAAACAGAGAATGAAGTGGTTTGGTCACTTAGTAAGAATGCGAACAAACCAAACTGCCTATGAAAGTTTCCACAACAGAATATCAGGAAGTAAGAGAGAGGAAGACCGATGAAAAGGTGGATAAATAACGTAGTTGAATTCTGCCAGGGACTAAGAAAACCATCACACAAGTCATCAGAAGCGCAAGACAAATACATAAAACATGACACTGGGTTAACAACCCGGTAACAGTGTGCTGACAAAAGAAGAAATATAGATAAATCATGTCGCAGTCTGCGGTACATTGTAAAACGTGACAAACATGCGTGTTTATACTGCGTCACTTGGTAGTTAATGAGTTACAGCATCATATAAATTGGCATTTCATTGTATGAAACAATTGAGCATTCCATTTTACCAACAAACTACTTAATGCGCGGAACTGTCTACATACTTATTTCTGTTTGATATTAAAGCAAAATTGATCGTTCATACAAACGCAATTCGTCTGTTCGTGTAGGTGATCGGTCAGTATCTTCTCTGATAATAATCACACAACCGTCACATAGAGGTCAACGGGTGATTGTTCTAGAGCAATCGCGGAAGTTGCTTTCGGACTAAATCACATACAGAGTCTCCGAGACACTAAGCATGGCACTACACACCTAGAGTTGTTGGATGTTCATGGCACTCACACCTAGATTTCTTGGAGGTTTCAGCTACACACCCTAGATTTGTTGGATGTTTCCATGGCACTACACACCTAGAGTTGTTGGATGTTCAGACACTACACACCTAGAGTTGTTGGAGGTTTCCATGACACTACACACCTAGAGTTGTTGGATGTTTCCATGGCACTACACACCTAGATTTGTTGGATGTTTCCATGGCACTACACACCTAGATTTGTTGGATGTTTCCATGGCACTACACACCTAGATTTGTTGGATGTTTCCATGGCACTACACACAGAGTTGTTGAGGTTTCCATGACACTACACACCTAGAGTTGTTGGAGGTTTCCATGGCACTACACACCTAGAGTTGTTGGATGTTTCCATGACACTACACACCTAGAGTTGTTGGATGTTTCCATGACACTACACACCTAGAGTTGTTGGAGGTTTCCATGACACTACACACCTAGAGTTGTTGGATGTTTCCATGACACTACACACCTAGAGTTGTTGGATGTTTCCATGGCACTACACACCTAGAGTTGTTGGATTTCCATGCACTACACCTAGAGTTGTTGGATGTTTCCATGACACTACACACCTAGAGTTGTTGGAGGTTTCCATGACACTACACACCTAGAGTTGTTGGATGTTTCCATGACACTACACACCTAGAGTTGTTGGATGTTTCCATGACACTACACACCTAGAGTTGTTGGATGTTTCCATGGCACTACACACCTAGAGTTGTTGGAGTTTCATGACACTACACACCTAGAGTTGTTGGAGGTTTCCATGGCACTACACACCTAGATTTCTTGGAGGTTTCCATGGCACTACACACCTAGAGTTGTTGGATGTTTCCATGGCACTACACACCTAGAGTTGTTGGATGTTTCCATGGCACTACACACCTAGAGTTGTTGGATGTTTCCATGGCACTACACACCTAGAGTTGTTGGAGGTTTCCATGGCACTACACACCTAGAGTTGTTGGAGGTTTCCATGGCACTACACACCTAGATTTCTTGGAGGTTTCCATGGCACTACACCTAGAGTTGTTGGAGTTTCCATGGCACTCACACCTAGATTTGGAGTTTCCATGACACTACACACCTAGAGTTGTTGGATGTTTCCATGGCACTACACACCTAGAGTTGTTGGATGTTTCCATGACACTACACACTTAGAGTTGTTGGATGTTTCCATGGCACTACACACCTAGAGTTGTTGGATGTTTCCATGGCACTACACACCTAGAGTTGTTGGATGTTTCCATGGCACTACACACCTAGAGTTGTTGGATGTTTCCATGGCACTACACACCTAGAGTTGTTGGATGTTTCCATGGCACTACACACCTAGATTTGTTGGAGGTTTCATGGCACTAACACCTAGAGTTGTTGGAGGTTTCCATGGCACTGCACTCTTAGAGTTGTTGGAGGTTCCTGGGTCTTAAAGAAAGCCAGGTATGCTCCCCCATTCAATATAGAAAAAAGGGAGAAATAATCCAATACTTCCATGGGGTTAGAAAACAAACAAACAAACAAACAAACAAACAAACAAACAAACAAACAAATAAATGTTTCGTAATACAAAATTGAGACAGAATAATATTAGTGAGTGTTATATATGTGTTTTCATTGAAATAGAAAACTTGAGTGAAATCACGTATGCTTTTGACGAAGTTACTGGGAAATCAGTGGTTAGACGAAGTACTACTTGAGGTGAAATCCGTATGGTATTAGACGTGAGATGTACTACTTGAGGCGAAATCACGTATGAGTATTAGACGTGAGATGTACTACTTGAGGTGAAATCACGTATGAGTATTAGACGTGAGATGTACTACTGAGGTGAAATCACGAGATATTAATGGATGTACTATTAAATCCGATATTAGACGTGATGTCTTTGGTGAAATCACAGACATTAATATGTACTATAACGAGATTTATGGTATATCGATATCGTGTCTCAATCCAGACATTTCTCTTGATGTAATATTTCTCCCCAGACATCTTGCTTGTAAATTGACAGCCAGCTGGGTTTTCATTAAATAAGCAGACAAAACTGCAAGTTATATTACAGAAGGGTTAAATGTGGTGGAAGGAGATCAGCAGAGATTTATGTGACCATCGCAACATATTAACACACACACATAAACAATATATATATATATATTATTTCTTCTTTCTCTTCTTGCGTTCGTTCTTTACGACCAATTTTAATCACTCTTTGTGATATGTTTGATCTTTGCCAAGAACATGTATATGTTGCACATTGGTTTGGTAGGCCCTAAACACATAGACTTCTACACGTTTAGGACACATGCATCCGGTTTCAGTCAAACCTCCTTAGTCGCCTCTTACGACATGCGTGGCAGGTAACAGTGATTCCATTCTTTACACCCCAAATTTGGGCCTCGTAACCACTCGGGTATATATATATATATATATATATATAATGTACATATATAACAGCACAGACGAATACAAGCACACAAAAACGTCTATACAAACACACATACTTTCATGCACCCTCGTCGGTGCTACAGAGTTTATGCACTGTCGCTGGGATCTTTCTGTGTAACAAAGAGATCGGAACACACATGGTTACTCACTGAAATGCAATGAGGATGGTCCTATCAATCAATTAGTCAATCAGTACTTACATGCACACTGACACACGCACGCATATACGCACTCACGCATACATGCACTGACAAACTAACTCACACGCGCACCCATACACACATATAGACACAGAAATACTTACATACACATATTTACACATCGCACGCACACACACATGTACATACGTACATATATCATTAAAGCTACTAATAATATAAAAAAGGTTAATTGCATATCCTTTACAGGACTTTGCGAATCAGCCCCAGTTTTTAACGCTGTTTGTGATTTTTATAAGCATTATTACATTTATTCATTATCATCAATAGCTTGTCCTGAGCAGAACTTTGCCACCCCAACAGTCCTCCGGAATTTCTCTCTCTCATAGGACAGATGTCCTGCCTCTGCAGACGTCATGTTTAAAGCATCAGTTACATCCTGAATCCATCTTCTCCGTGGTCTTCCTCTTCTTCTCTTTGTCCGGTATGCCTCTTATGATGGTCTTCTCCAGCCCTTCATGTCCTTTTTATATGTCCAAAATATCTCAATTTTCTCTTTCTTATTTGAAGCATCAACCAGTTTTCTTTGATTTTAAGTTCTTTCTGGATAGATCTATTTGTTCTCTTCTCTGTTCGTGATATACGAAGGTACTCTTCTGTAACACTTATATTGAAAAGCAATATATGTTTTCCTCTGCTTTATTAAATGTCCATGCTTCACACCCATAGGTTGTCACTGGGAATATTACTAATATATACTTTTTCAGATACTCCGATTCAGTTTATTATTGTACTATCTACTATACTTAAATGCCAACCAGTCAAAAGTTTCACATCGTTCAGGAAGGACGCAAAATCTGCCTACCATTTCCAGATTGCGGTTCTGTCCATGTTCACACTATACTGTTCTCAAGCTCACTTATGTCCGTCAGAGTTGTGTTTCCCGTTATTTATGTATTATCCTCATCATCAGGTGCCGTGCCGGCTGGCGTAGGTGATCATGGATCTCCACACATCTCTATTTTTGTGTTTGCTATCAATTCAGATGCTTTACGCTCTATTTTGCCATGAAGTCAGGCTATCCACAATTTTCTTCTCGTCTTATGTTTTTTATGTCTTATGTATTATCCACTACGATAAATATAAAACCAGACTATGACCTATTTGTCTCAATGTCGCTTCTGAAGCCGGTACATGAACATTGAGATCAAAATGGTAATTTAAACCAGTGGTACAAATTCGTCAAATATGCTTCCTGTGTGAATCACGAGAAGTCAATGGTTATACTAAATAAAATATGACTAACAATATGAAAAATAACATTGTTTGAAATGTGCTCATCTATTATCTACAATGAAACGAAAATCGTAGCATATCCTTAAAGGACGTAGCCATCAACAACAGTAAACGAGTCGTTGATTTTCTAGGCACCACTTACACATTCAGTAGTTTGCCATTGTTTTCTGAACAGACTACTTTTACTGTTTGTAAAAATTCAAGGAACTAATTTGCTTCCAAACTTTCCCACCACGAGTTTGAACCTACGCTTGGCTTGTGATCGAGCTCACTACAGCTTAAGCTCAGACTCACAATAACTACAATACATTAACTAAAACAGGAAACAAGAAAGGAAGGAATAGTGAGACTCAGTTGTATATGTGATCAGCTTTGTCATAGTTATGAGATCTCACTTAGTCATGTTAGTGTGACAACTTTGTCATTTTAGTTTTATAGTTAGTGATCAAACTTTGTCTAGTTAGTGGATCTAAACTTTGTCATAGTGGTGATCTACTTTAGTCAGTTATGAGATCTGTTTAGCGTTGTGTGATCACTTTGTCATAGTTATGTGTCAACTTGTCATAGTTAGTGATCAAACTTTAGTCATATAGTGAGATCAGCAGTATAGTTGTGATTAACTTTGTATAGTTAGTGTGATCTAAACTTTAGTCATAGTTAGTGTGATCTAAACTTTAGTCATAGTTAGTGAGATCTCAGCTTTAGTCATATTAGTGATCTAAACTTAGCAAGTTATGTGACTAATAGTCATAGTTAGTGATCTAGCTTTAAGGTTAATAAACTATTATATCACTTAAAACTAAATTATAAATTTGCAATTCCAATGTTTTCTCAATCCTAGCATTTACCAAAGAGAGTTGGAAAGGAATGAAGATATAGAAACCATTACCTGATTATTCTGTGTCTAGTTGTAACGAAGTGTTTGAGAAAGACACTCCTCATTTGAGTCATTTTTATAAGAATGGCTGGCTGGTTGTGTTCGTAGGACGCTCGTATTGCTAGGCTAGGGGATGGGTATCGTAAGAAATGAGGGTAAATGGTTCGAGTCCCATGTTTGTCTATTTGTTTTTTAGGAAGCTCTTAATACCTGTACATTGTTTATTTGTTGATCATGAAGTATAGAAAGAAAGTTTAATGCATTTAGAAATATATATATGCACACAATAATAAAAATGAAATGAAACGAATTTAGGAGAAGTGATGAAACTGAGAATGTCTGTCAGCCACTAGTAACAACTGTTATAAGAAAAAGTTGGAGATATATTGGGCATACTTTGAGAAGAAATGTCAAGTCAATCACTAGTAACAACTATTATAAGAAGGAGTTGGAGATATATTGGGCATACTTTGAGAATAAATGACTGGTCAACCACTATAACAACTGTTATAAGAAGAGTTGGAATATATTGGGCATACTTTAAAGAAATGTCTGGTCAACCACTAGTAACAACTGTTATAAGAAAGAGAAGATGGAGATATGTTGAGCATACTTTGAGAAGAAATGATCAAAGAATCAGAAAGCAGAAATTGAAGTGTGGGATAAATTATTCCCCCAAAAAATGACGGCCTAGGAAAACCCGTAGACGAAACACTCAAACGAATTTCACTGCGAGAGGTGAGAAATAGCAGACTCAGTTCCATAGAAGAAATTGAACGAGTTAACCTGGATAGAGCGGTATGGTTGAACTGTCTGCAGGCCCTATATAACAAATAACAGCAGGAGAGGAATACAAATTACGATTGAACTTTGTATTTTGATCTGTCTTTTTTGTCTTGAATAAATCTTCTTCGAACGTTCCACTTCGACCACTTGTTAACCAATTATTTGTGATTGGTATGTGATCTGAGCCTAAGAGCGATTGTACGCTGTGCCAGTTATGGGCCTATAAGTAGGCCAGCACATCCAATTTCAGCTCCGCTCTTTATTTACTAGGGTATCTTCCCTAGGCCCCTACCTCAGTCCCCTCAGTCTTGTAAGTCGCAGTGTTACAATTATTTTCTTCCCTTGCGAGCCCAGGAAACACAGGGTCGCTTGACCAATCTTAACTTATCAAATATCACAAAATGCAATAAAACATCTGCCTACAACAAGTTAGAAGAAAATACAGTATTCAGAAAAACAAATCACTATTAACGAAAAAAGAAAATAGTAGATCAATAAATATTTTTTAATATCTAAAATATGATAATGTGAAATAGACATAGATATTGAAAAATTATTCAATCTTTGACGTGACGTTTCTAATTATGGTCCCCATCGTTACAGAAAATTTGAATCTATTTAAGATATATTCAGAAAAATATGTTTCTCTGTTCTTAATTTCCAACAGAGGTTGTGTCCATTCATTCAGGAAATGTCTGGAAGTGTTCAATCATATGCAGGTCAGCTTACAGTTGCAACACTATCATCAGCATCATCATCGTCGTCATCATCGTCATTATCATCATCATCGTCTTCATTATCATCTTCATCATCATCATCATCATCGTCGCCACCATCATCATCATTATCATCATCGTCATCATCATCATCATACCCATCACCATCATCATCTTTATAATCATCATCATCGTCATCAACATCACCATCATCGCCATCATCAATATCCTCATCATCAACATCACCATCATCATCCTCATCATCAACATCACCATCATCATCTTCATCTTCATCATCCTCAATGTCATCCTCGTCGCCATATTCATCAACATCGCCATCATCATCGTCAGCATCACCATCGTCATCATCATTGTCCTCATCATCATAATCATATCAGCATGATCGTCATTATCATAACCATCATCATCCTCCCCATCGTCATCATTACCAACATCATCATCCTCATCCTTATCATTTCATCATCAACATCATCATCCCCATCATCATCATCATCATTCTCATCCTCATCATCATCATCAACATCATCGTCATCATCATCAACATCATCATCATCATCCTCATCATCATCATGTATCAAGTTTGAGCATAAGATAATCATCACATTCTTTGTCTGCAAAACTTTTGAGTATGTTCTATCTTCTCGAATATCAAGAAAATCTCACATCCAATGTATAGTCCATCTTCTTTCTTTTCATAATTCTTTGATCAATGTCCACGATTTCCGTAACATTACAGGCATTTTCTCCAGTTTTGTGTAACATTGTCACAATTTTCCATTCTATGATTAGCTCTATCATCAGTATGGTTTTCCTTGCTAAATTCTCAACATTCGTTCGCTGACTCGAATTTTTCTCATTATTGTTAGATTCACTAGCATTGTTCTCAGTATCAATTGATTAACTAGGGCAGTGGTGGACAACCTACGGTCCGCGGACCGTTACGGCCCACACAACAATATTGACCGGCCCCAAGAGAAACTTTGGTTATTACTACAGGGTGTTCAAGATAAAAGTAGCCCCATTTACAAATCAAAAGATGCCAGTTATTTATTGCGTTGTGTCTATTTACTATTTAAACCGGTTTTGACTAGCTCGTCATACGTCACATTTGTTCATCGCCCCTTCCCGTATTACAATTACACACCATTACACAACCTTGACTTATACTACGTCATAACTGAACCTTCTCATTTTCATAAATATATGTCAGATTAGCTTCATTGATAGGCTACTTTTATCTGGAATACGCTGTATATTCTTCAAACTTTTAGTTTAACAAATTTAATTTAGGAAAAGTACACACATCATAAGTGGATGAGCTCTTCAGTTAGCTACTTCTGTTAAACTTTTTTTATTTTTCATGAAAATTACGCATTGATCTCATTAAATGACGCAAAAAGTGGCGGCACTGTTAGGTAGCACTTCTAGCTGTGAACAAGTTTGGTTTAAAATATAAGGGATTAAATCAACAATAAGATATCCAGTATGAAAGTGACATGTATCATGATAACAAATTACGACTTGAAGTTAACAAAAACACTATTAAGTGTGTACACATTTGTATGAGGAAGTCCACAAGCAGTCATTTCATAAAATTGAAACATATACTCATTTATAACTTTCTCAGCCATGTGTACATGTGGACAGGCACTTCAGACTGCAGAGCACATACTTCAAGACTGCCCGGAATATGATACACTAAGGCAAATTCACTGGCCTAACGAAACAACACTCGACAGAAAACTACACGGACCTCTGTGTGAGCTACAAAGACAGTGAAGTTCATACAAGAGACAACATTGAATATATAGACATATTTCAAGCGAACGAAAGGAAGGATTTATAATTTATTGTCAAGTTATCTTCCTCTCTTTATTTTTCGCTCTCTATCTCTCTCTTCTCTCTCTTCTCTCTCTCTCTCTCTCGATGACTCCAAGTCTTGGCTAATTTAGAACACATTGCATATGAAATGCGCGCGGAGGTAAACGAATATTATAGAGTAAAAGGGTAGCACTGTGTGTGTGACTATTCGTGTGTGATTTGTGTGTGACTATTTGTGTGTGATTTGAATGTGATTTATGTGTGACTATTCGTGTGGGATTTGTGTGTGATTTGTGAGTGATTTGTGTGTGATTTGTGTGTGACTATTCGTGTGTGATTTGTGTGTGATTTGTGTGCGATGTGTGACTGATTTGTGTGTGATTTGTGTGTGATTTGTGAGTGATTTGTGTGTGATTTGTGTGTGATTTGTGTGTGATTTGTGTGTGACTATTCGTGTGTGATTTGTGTGTGATTTGTGAGTGATTTGTGTGTGATTTGTGTGTGACTATTCGTGTGTGATTTGTGTGTGATTTGTGTGTGATGTGTGAGTGATTTGTGTGTGATTTGTGTGTGATTTGTGTGTGATTTGTGAGTGATTTGTGAGTGATCTGTGTGTGATTTGTGTGTGATTTGTGAGTGATTTGTGTGTGATTTGTGTGTGATCTGTGTGTGGTCTGTATGTGATCTTTATGTGATCTGTATGTGATCTGATCTGTATGTGAGTTGTGTGTGATTTGTATGTGATCTGATCTGTATGTGAGTTGTGTGTGATCTGTATGTGATCTGATGTGTATGTGAGTTGTGTGTGATCTGTATGTGATCTGATGTGTGTGTGAGTTGTGTGTGATCTGTATGTGATCTGATCTGTATGTGATCTGTATGTGATCTATATGTGATCTGTATATGATCTGTATGTGATCTGATCTGTATGTGAGTTGTGTGTGATCTGTATGTGATCTGATCTGTATGTGAGTTGTGGTGATCTGTATGTGATCATTGTATGTGAAATTGTGTGTGATCTGTATGTATCTGAGTAGATCTGTTGTGATCTGATCTGTATGTGATCTGATCTGTTTGTGGACTGTATGTGATCTGTATGTGATATGTATGTGATCTTGTATGTGTGGTGAGTTGTATGTGATCTGATGTGTGTGAGTTGTATTTTGTCTGTATTGTGTGTGATTGTGTGTGATCTGTATGTGATCTGATGTTGTGTGATCTGTATGTGATCTGTATGTGATTGTATGTGACTATTGTGTGAGTTGTATGTGATCTGTGTGATGTGTGTGAGTTGTGTGTGATCTGTGTGTGATCTGATTGTGTGTGATCTTGTTGTGATTTGTGTGTGATTTGTGAGTGATCTGTATGTGATCTGTATGTGATCTGATTTGTGGGTCTGTATGTGATCTGTAGTGATCTGATGTGATCTGATTGATGTGAGTTGTATGTGATCTGTTTTGTGTGAGTTGTGTGATCTGTATGATCTGATGTGTGTGATCGTGTGATCTGTATGTGATCTGTTGTGATCTGTATGTGATCTGTATGTGATCTGTTTGATCTGATGTTGGTGATCTTGTATGTGATCTTATATGTGATCGTGTATTGATTGTTTAATCTTATCATCTGTTGCATCTGTATGTGATCTGTATTTGTGTTAATCTGTATTCTCTGTCTTCCATTTGTATTCAATCTTTATTCTTCTGTTTTGAGATGTTGTTTAATTGTCTGAGTATTCCTGTTTCATTTGGTATTCAAATACCATTAAATTCATGTTTACAGTAAATTTATTGCATTTTTTCAAATATTAACACTCTGTTTCCATTTCTATTCTCTCTACTGTTTCCATTTCGTATTCACATCTTCTATTCTTCCTGTTTCCATTTGTATTCACATCTTCTATTCTTACTGTTTCCATTTCGTATTCACATCTTCTTCTCTGTTTTCCACTTTCACATCTTCCATTCTTCATGTTTTCCACTTCGTATTCATGTCTTATATTCTCATTAATCATGTTCCCCATGTATGAAACTTATATAATGTTTTGTCAACTTTACCGTATTTAACAATTATTTTAACTACTTGTGTTTTTACTTTCATGATCATTCGTTATATTTTATCATCAGCTAATCTTGAAACTGTATTGTTTATCATATATATTCAAATAATTTGCATATCTATTCGTTACATTTCTTCAAATGTACATTTATTATATATTTAATATAGAGCTTGGATGTAAACAAGTAACAATTCAAGTGAATAGTTCAACATTCTTCGTTAACAACGAGTTCAGTGGTTCAGCCTCCCAGGAAGATATAGTACACCAGATACGCCACTGCGCCTTTATTGTGTTACTGTTGATAAGTTCAAACGTGCTGCAGATACAGTAATCGTATCATAGAAGGTGATATCATTCGTGGACAAGTTTTCTAGTAGGAGGGAGATATGTCTGAAACAAGACTTTCATTTCTGTCAAATGGAGTAGTTCTTCGTCGGATCTAACTTACCAATTTCATGTGCCTTTGGTCTCTGAATCTTGTTTGACCATTGTTACCATGCCAGCATATAGTGCCTTGGTTTTCATACCTTCAGATGTGTTTGATGGAAGCTACCTTGCTGTCTATTCAAAGTGTCTTCATGGATGACCTGGTAGGTTGAGTACTGACTGGACTGTCTCCATGCACTGGTGGATACGACCAAGGGCTCCAGTCCAGTCCGGAATGTTCTGTTGTGGACGATCAAAGGTTAGTGCAATATCTTTATCATCTTTTTTTTAATTATCAATCAAAATTAGTTTTCAATTTCTCTCACAACCATTACCTAACTAATCTTCTTCTTCTTCTTCAATCGTTCTTTTCGGCCATTTTGATCATTCTTGTTGTGATGTATAAACATCCTTTGCCAAGAACAGTTTTTACGGTGTGCTAAGTATGCGCCTTAGGGGGCTAGGCCAGCACATCCGACTTAGTGCCAGCATTTTATTTACTAGGGTAGCGTGTCCTAGATTGTACAAGTTCTCTCTAACGATCCGTTGTGCCGTATATTGTGGCTTGGATCTACGTTAAAGAGCCTTTTGTACTGCAACCTTTCTGACTGAGTGCGACGTTCCTTCTGCAGCGTATGATAGACACTCTTTGATGCTCTTTTAATACCGTATATTTTCGCTTGGATCTATGCCAAAAAGCACTTCCTACTTTGCAGATGACTGGGTGAGGTAGTACCTAACTAACCATGTTCTCTATAACAGTGCGTTGTTGCGCTGTAGAGGAACGATGCTCGCTGTAAATGTATTAGCTTCGTTCCTAATTGTACCCATCATGATATTATCTAGTGTGTTCTGATCTCAATCTAAGTGAGATTGAGCTTCTAGTCCCATCAGAGACAGATAAACGTAAGCCCGTAAAAGAACCATTGAATTTGAAAATCGACAAATGTGGACACAAAAAAAGCAGCTGTCTAGATAAAAATCAGTCAAAAAGAAAATAAAGTTCTAATAAATTACAATCGAGACTCCCTTGTCAATGCCGTGGAGATCGTATACTGCCGCTGAGATCTTTCTGTGTAAGAAATAGATCGAAGCACTGCAATGATGATGGTCCTATCAATCAATCAATCAATCAATCAATCGTTTCTCTATAGCTTGCTTAATACATAGCTGCTGTGTTCCCAATACTCATGTATCACTCACAAACACTTCCTCTTAAACTCACTCACTAATTCATTCACACATTCATGAATTTATTAATTCACTAACTCTTTTACCCATCCACCCACTTTCTTACTCAGTAACTCACTTACCAACTCACTCCCTCATTCACATTCTTCTTCAGCGATCTCTGGTCAGGTGCTTAGTTTACTGTGGACCACAAACTGGGCAGTCAGCTTCAGGTCTGTCATGTTTTTCCATTGATTAGTCTTTAGTTCGACTGGGTGTGGCCACATATTGCTTCTCAGCTCATCGAGGAGAGGACAGTCTTACATGACACGCCCGGTGTCTGTTCCGCTCGCTGACGCTAGCAGAGAGGTCTTTGATTTATTCCTAGTCTATATAAGTGTTTGTTGAGTCTGCAGTGTCCGGTTCGTAGGCGATATATAACGACTTTATTGTGTCTGTTCTGCTTAGGTCTTTGAGGAAGTCTTTTCAATAACTCCCTCATTCAATAACTTCGCACATACTTATGATTTTATTCTCGCAAAATATCATTTTCTGTATTTTTTCCCCAATACATTTTACATACTTTCTTCTTGTATATCCGTCAGCCATTCTGATTTCACATAAATTTACATATTTTATGTTTTTTTATACTGAATTTACTTTCGTACCTGGTCACACGGGTGTAAAAAGTAATGCGTGAGCAGACTGGCTTGCTTAAACAGCATTGATCAATGACTGACGTGCACTGGACAGATCAGACAGCATCAATACCATAAGAGAAGCACATTTAACCGATGATGTTTTTTTGAGAGACTCGTATCAATCCGCATGCGTATCCAGAGTGAAGGAGATGAGACCGTCAACTGCCAGAAATTAATGCTTTGCTATTAGCACAAGGATGTTGACAGATCAATACGAAACTGAAGTGATCAGTCACTTTACGCTAATGATAATGTTGAGAAGGAGATCTGAGCACCCATGACTCTGTCCAGAGTGCATTAATGATGATACTCGCTAATAGCTAATGTGCTTAATTAAAGCTTTCACATATTTAAGGTTTCTTAGTTCTCAACGGTGTTTTACGCCCGTGCGATGCCGGGGCTCTTAAAGGGAGCAAAGAATAGTACCACTGCGACCTACAAGGCATGTCGTAAGAGGCGAGTGAGGTAGGGGCATAGGAAGCTACCTAGTAAATAAAAATCATCGCAGAAATCGGATGTACTGGTCTACTTGTGGGCGCATAACTGGAACAACGTATAATCGCTTTTAGGCTCGGATCACATACAAATCACAAAGAATGGTTAACAAGTGGTCGATATGGAGCGTTCGAAGAAGTACGTTGTTTTGATCAGATATTTCACGTTTCCACATTTAATATCTTCACGTATTTACCGTTTATAGGTTGTTAACGTTGGGTGTCTATGTGGTTTAGTGGTTACACTTGCGTTTTGTGTCCGTAGGTCGTTGGTTTGAATCTGGAACGCGCTGTTCTTGTCACGAGTGCATTTTTCCCTAGAGACCCCTATGACTGTTGCGGGAGCTACGGAGTTCGAACTTTGTAGCATACTATCGACAGATGTTGTGCCATTTCTGCGGAGAGGTAGTGAGCCAAATGAGATCTTCTTCTTCTTTGCGTTCGTTCTTTACGACCAATTGTAATCACTTTGTGATATGTTTGATCTTCGCCAAGAACGTGTATACGTTGCACATTGGTTTGGTAGGCCCCTAAACGCATAGACTTCTACACGTTTAGGACAGTGCATCCAATTTCAGCCAAACCTCCTTAGTCGCCTCTTACGACATGCATGGCAGGTAACAGTGGTTCCGTTCTTTACACCGCACAATTGGGCCCCGGTTACCACTCGGGCGTCCAAATGAGATAAACCCAGTGTAATGAAGACTATCCTTCTACTTTAGACACTTTAAGTTGTTAACATTCTTGTACCTATCAACTTTCAGAATAATTAACATTGCTTTTTGTATCCACTCTTTCTATTCACATTTCGTTCAATATTGGTCTGTTATCATTGTTAATATTAACTTAGTTTACCAGTTGAAGAATAAATTTTAACTTTGAACATCATAAGCTACTTCACATATTTTCATTTTAGGATCAGTTTACTGGATTTATTGTTTGATTTGTGTATGTTATGCCTGACATCCAAAAATCTGAATTTTTTCCGATTCTGTTGTATCCTTTGCCCCCCCTCTCTCTCCTCTCTCCCTTTTATAACCCGGATTGGAGCATAGGTCCTCAACCAACTCATGCCAAGTTAAACGTTGCTGAATATTGTTTTTGTACTATGTAAAACTACATTGAATGTGAAACCAGTTATGCAATTCATAAAAGAACAACAGATTAAATTGTTTGGACACCTGACCAGAATGCACTGGTATCGCCTACCACAGAGAGCCACACAGAAAAAGTATAATGAGTACAAGGCAAGAGGAAGACCACGCAAAAGGTGGAGCGACGGCATCAAGAACAGTCTTACGAACATGAATATCAGCTTACAAAGTGCCTTAAAACAAGCACACAAAGATCACTTTGTCCCCCACTACGTTCTATAAAGAAGTAAATGGTGGAAGAGAAGAAGAAGAAGAAGGACAGAGAATCCATCCCTTACCTGCCATCAAATTCTATAAAGAAGTAAATGGTAGAAGAGAAGAAAGCAACACAAGATCACGCACCACATTTAGAATCAGGTGAGAAGAACAGCACACAAGATCACTACGTTTCACCCCAACACTTCTATAAAGAAGTAAATGGTAGAGAAGACAAGACACACAAGATCACTACGTTCACCCAAACTTCTATAAAGAAGTCAATGGTGAAGAGAAGACAAGCAACAAGATCACTAGTTTCACCTCAACACTTCTATAAAGAGTAAATGGTGGAAGAGAAGAACAAGCACACACAAGATCACTACGTTTCACCAACACTTCTATAAAGAAGTAAATGGTGGAAGAGAAGACAAGCCCAAACAAGATCACTACGTTTCACCCCAACACTTCTATAAAGAAGTAAATGGTGGAAGAGAAGAACAAGCACACACAAGATCACTAGTTTCACCAACACTTCTATAAAGTAAATGGTAAGATTAGAATAAGAAAACACGTACATTATTTACGTGTTTGGCCTAAGTTACTTCAACTATTTAATTGTTTTCTATTATTTCTAGCAAGTTTTGGAGGTGGACAGTAATTTATTGCACACATTCCTGTGTTTTGAAGTTGTTGTGTCTGGGTGTCTAAGTTAAATCGATCAGACAGAGGAAGCGTGGATCTAGAGAATTCGATCAATAAATAGACATATCTGAGGAAGCTATATACAGAATCACATTGGAAAATAATTGTCTAATTTTGAAGATTGTAATTAACTATTCCGACCGTGACATTAGCTAGGCCAGCTATCGGGTGGACAGAGGGACATTAGATAGGCCAACTATCGGGGGACAGTGGATGGGAAGAAGAATTGTGGAGAAAAAAAAGGTAGAAAATTATCGCCTGACATGGGAAACAACTTATAGAAACTTTCAGCAGAACGACAAGAATAGAAATCTTTTTTTTTGGAAGTTGTGTGTGTCAAGCAGCACAGGGAAAGGATATAGATAGATAGATTCCGGATGTAACATATGCTAGGACAGTTCTCCGATGGACAGGGAATTTGAAAAGAAGGCTTTGGCATCCAAATGAAACAATTAAAAATAAACTGTGGACAAAAATTGAAAAATTATGACTTGAAATGATAAATAAGTGGTAGAAACTTTCAGCAGAACGGCAAATTTGACATTTTTCATGACTTGAAATGATAAACAAGTGGTAGAAACTTTCAGCAGAACGGCAACATTTGACATTTTTTCATGACTTGAAATGATAAACAAGTGGTAGAAACTTTCAGCAGAACGGCAACATTTGACATTTTTTCATGACTTGAAATGATAAACAAGTGGTAGAAACTTTCAGCAGAACGGCAACATTTGACATTTTTTCATGACTTGAAATGATAAACAAGTGGTAGAAACTTTCAGCAGAACGGCAACATTTGACATTTTTTCATGACTTGAAATGATAAATAAGTGGTAGAAACTTTCAGCAGAACGGCAACATTTGACATTTTTCATGACTGGGAATGATAAATAAGTGGTAGAAACTTTCAGCAGAACGGCAACATTTGACATTTTTTCATGACTTGAAATGATAAATAAGTGGTAGAAACTTTCAGCAGAACGGCAACATTTGACATTTTTTCATGACTTGAAATGATAAACAAGTGGTAGAAACTTTCAGCAGAACGGCAACATTTGACATTTTTTCATGACTTGAAATGATAAACAAGTGGTAGAAACTTTCAGCAGAACGGCAACATTTGACATTTTTTCATGACTTGAAATGATAAACAAGTGGTAGAAACTTTCAGCAGAACGGCAACATTTGACATTTTTTCATGACTTGAAATGATAAACAAGTGGTAGAAACTTTAGAGAACGCAACATTTGACATTTTTTCATGACTTGAAATGATAAACAAGTGGTAGAAACTTTCAGCAGAACGGCAACATTTGACATTTTATGACTTGAAATGATAAACAAGTGGTGAAACTTTCACAGAAGGCAAATTTGACATTTTCATGATTGAAATGATAACAATGGTAGAATTTCAGCAGAACGGCAACATTTGACATTTCAGACTTGAAATGATAAACAAGTGGTAAAACTTTCACAGAACGGCAACATTGACATTTTCATGACTTGAAATGATAAACAAGTGGTAGAAACTTTCAGCAGAACGGCAACATTTGACATTTTTTCATGACTTGAAATGATAAACAAGTGGTAGAAACTTTCAGCAGAACGGCAACATTTGACATTTTTTCATGACTTGAAATGATAAACAAGTGGTAGAAACTTTCAGCAGAACGGCAACATTTGACATTTTTTCATGACTTGAAATGATAAACAAGTGGTAGAAACTTTCAGCAGAACGGCAACATTTGACATTTTTCATCATTTCTTTTTCTTTTCCGATCCAGAAGCACTTGAGCTGAAAGCTTTCGGCTCGGTGTCATGGACATCGTAACCTTCGGTTCGGTGCCACGAACACCGTAAATCTGGGGAACCTGTAGCTTTTCTGCCAGTCCGCTGAGTTGAACCCGCACATACAGAGGACTTGTCACCCGTAGTCCAACGCGCTACGAACACGCTGACACGCGGGCTTTTCATCATTTAAAATATTATAATTTTAGGGTCATTAGAAATGTATTGTCTGATTCTATATGTTGTGTGCCGTAAAACTTCCAAGTTGCAAGTATACCTTGCCCACACTGTACAAGAACTATTTCAAGCCCGTATCGGGCTCACTAGTCATCTACGCACACACAGACAAACATAACGCAACTACATTCCCTTGGATGAAAATTTGTGTGGTCATCATCACCCGTGATGGACGAGCATCATGTGTACTGTGTACGAAGTGAATATCTTCACTAATGTTGTATCCTTTGCTTGACACATCGCCTTTTTGGTCCAAATGTTTGCTGTGTATTGTTATTGTTTGTGTATTTTGTAAAACTACAGTAATTTGTTTTACATGAAGACGATCGTGGGGGGAGAGAGAGAGAGAGAGAGAGAGAGAGAGAGAGACAGGACATGAATAGGATATAGATTCGATATATTCCGGCCATAACATCTTAAGAATGACTCGCTGTGTACATAGCTATGCCGAAATATCATTTAAGTGACGATTAAGAGATATTTTTTTATTTTAGTTTAGTGTAGCATCATTTCTAATATTGACCAGAAAATTCTTGTCAAGATCAGAATAAGAGACATCATCGTTCAGATATCTTATCATACACGAAACAATCTTTAAGTGACTTTACCAATTCTGTTATACAACTTGTTTTCCTGTTGGTACTAATATTTCTAGTTTGTTAACATATTACATTGTGAGAACGAATTAGCGTAATGCATAAACATTCGTCTATCGACTCGAACACAAGAGTGTTATGTGCTCAGTCTTGAACTCGACGCTCCACACGTGAGGAAAGGTATTGGCCTTCCTACCTCTTGCAAACTAGAGCCTAGAAATGTGAAGCGATTTCATACCCTAAGGTCTGAAAAGGCTACGGGAAATTTTATTTATTTTAAATAGATTACAAATTGTATTCCTAATCACAATTGTTAATGTATTATGAATTCATACGCGGATTATCTACTAAACTGAACAGTTGAACTAGTGTGTCGACGTAAGTATTATTGCATACAATGTGTATGTGTGTTGTGTATCATTGAAATCGTCAAATTTAATTCCCAACAATTTTGCCGTTTTTGCTGAGTTATCATATTTCTGTACATGATATTTTCTTGTGGAGTTCTTTTTTCTTCTTCTCTCGATCGTTCTAAAGCCATTTTTGTCATTCTATTGTGATATATAATACCAAACATCAGAACGTAATGTACGTGCATCAGCCTTCAGCACCTATTGGAGCACAGTTCTTATCCTTGGGGGGTGTCGATTTCAGCCAGCGTTTGTGTGTGGTACGCTTTCCGCTAGCCTTTGGCTGTCCCCAGCCGAAAACCCACAAGGGCAGCGGGTTGCCATTTTCTTTTAGGGTAGCGACCCTTAGACGACCTGCCCTCCCGGACTTATGAGCGCCATCTGCCCAGCAAAACCGGTCGTTTTAATGAACCCCTTGGTTTGACGCACGTTCAGGTTTGTTTACCGTTTGCTTCACTAGTTGGACGCACACCCTTTGATTGTCCAATGAAACTTCAAGGCAGCAGTAGTTCCTGCGAGCAGAACGTGCACTGGTTTACCTCTGCTAGGTTTCCAGTTGTTCTCATTTGGGTGGGACGCACACCTCTTGCCTGCCATGTTGCGCACCGTTGCGTGCTTGCTCGCTTCACGGTTTGCCGTGCCGGTTCCAGTTGTTCTGCTCAGGGTGGGACGCACCATGCCTGCCATGCTCGCCGTTGCTTGTGGAGTTGACATACTTGTAAACTATGTCAAGTTGTCATTATTCTGACATACAATAATTATCCGTGAATTATATGTAAATATGAAACTTCATCATCATAGTCTACATTATACGCCAGGAGTTCATTATTATTGTTTGTATTTGTTAACCTGCACCAGGATACTCCATTTGAGATGGTATGACAAGACCACAAACAGAGAACTGTGGGATAGGGCAGGACAACGGCAGGTGGAACAGGAGATAATGAGCAGAAGGTGGCAATGGATAGGACACACACTGAGGAAACCCCTGACAGCATCGTGAGACAGGCTCTCCGATGGAACCCCAGGGCAATAGAAGTAAGGGAAGACCCAGAAACACCTGGAGACGGGAGTTAGAGATGGAACGCAAAAAACGGGGAGAGAGTGGCGAGATCTGGAAAAGATGGCCTTGGAAGGCGGCTTGGAAGGCCTTGGTTGCGGACTTATGTTCCCTAGGGCGAAGGGTGAAGCAGAAAAAAACCTGCACGCCCTGATTTAACCCTCCTCCCCTTCCCCATCCAAAGACTCGTTCAGTTTTTGTTTGGAATATCTTCATTGCAATCTGGACATGTCCATAGGGACACGATCTCTTTCGAAATATATCATTAACATAAAGCAACTAAAAGTACCAGTTCGATATTTATTGATAAATCCATTCATACATCTCTAATGGTGCTCTTTTCTGGCGCCTCAAATCTTTATTGAAAGCTGCTGCAATCTAGTACATAACAAAACTCTTTGCAGCACATAAAGACTCAGTACAGTTCGAATGTTATGATCAATCCATTCATACTTCAAGTCTCTTTCTGCGAATCTTAGAAGTCTGAATCTAGTCAACAAATTGCAGCTTCACTCCATGACTGCGTTCAGAATGTTAGATCTATCCATTGACTGACTGATATGGTGGCAGAGCCAACCAGCCTGTCCGCTCTCTCATTGTCTGCGACACCCATATGCACCGAAACGAAGATGAATGTACTTCTGTGATTTATTAAATCCTGTAGAGATTCTGTTCATTATCTGCATACCGAACCAGCCTAAACTTTCTGTATCAATGAAACTCGTCCTCGGGTTAAAAATAGCATTCCTTAGCGTAAAGAGGCTTTAATCCCCCTACAATAACAAACAATTTGTAGAAATCATATTTTAGTTCAACTAACTTAACTCTCAGAGGAGAATCTGACCAAATGGGTTAGGCCGGGCTCCCATTTCGGAGACTCGGTTCGATCTCTGCTAGGGTAAGATATTTTTTTCTGTCAGGGCTTAAAGAAAAAATCCTTACCTGAACAGTTTGGTTGTGACTGCACTAGCACTGTCACCATTAAATTCATTTGGCTCATGTCCCCATTGTTCTGCACCGCCCTAAAAAATGGTATTACAGACAGTATAAACGGTTTTCTTTATTTTTTAAAACTTAGCTCTGTTCAAGTTTGGGCTTTAGAAAAAGCCATATTCTCCATCATCATCAAGGTGCTTATCCTTTATAGGACGTTGCTCTCTTTGCAGCACATCTGAAATTCACTCTGTCTCTAGCCAGTTCACCCACTTCGTCGATGGTCATATTCATAGTTTCTTTAATATCTTGTATCCATCTTCTTATTCTGCCTCTGCGTCCTGGGACCCCGTCCTCTAATATTGTTCTTTCCAGGTCATCGTGACGCTTGATGTGACCAAAGTATGTAATTTTTCTGTATAGTATGTTGTTTATCAGCCAATTCTCTTTAACATTTAGTTCTTTCAGGACATCAGTGTTCTTTCTTTCTTCTGTCCATGGTATTCGTAGGATCTTTCTGTTTAAATATACTTCAGATACTTCAAATAAAATTACGATACGAATCAGATGATTCAATACAACATAGAAGATGTTAAGATAAAGACATCATATATTTAGTATATATATATATATATATATATAGAGAGAGAGAGAGAGAGAGATGGCCAGTATTGATTATAAAGACTTCTGTACGGGTAACTATAGACTTTAAGAAACAAGTTTGACACTTGCTAGATAAATAATGTGGCAGAAAGAAAATGTGTTTGTATCACGAACCTAAAGACAGAGATATTGGGTAGCATCTTTACTTTCTTCTTTGTAGACCTTAGTATGTGTAAATTGTTGTAGACCTTAGTATGTGTAAATTGTTGTAGACCTTAGTATGTGTAAATTGTTGTAGACCTTAGTATGTGTAAATTGTTGTAGACCTTAGTATGTGTAAATTGTTGTAGACGTTAGTATGTGTAAATTGTTGTAGACGTTAGTATGTGTAAATTGTTGTAGACGTTAGTATGTGTAAATTGTTGTAGACGTTAGTATGTGTAAATTGTTGTAGACGTTAGCGTGTGTCCTTTCTCCTTCTTCTTTACGTTCGTTCTTTACGACCAATTTTAATCACTCTTTGTGATATGTTTGATCTTTGCTAAGAACGTATTTACGTTGCACATTGGTTTGGTAGGCCCCTAAACGCATAGACTTCTACAAGTTTAGGACACGTGCATCCGATTTCAGCCAAACCTCCTTAGTCGCTTCTTACGACATGCGTGGCAGGTAAAAGTGGTTCTATTCTTTACACCCCAAATTTGGGCCCCGGTAACCACACGGGCGGTTAGTATGTGTAATTGAGTTGTAGCGTTGATTTCATATTACCCCGCACTCTATGTCCAGGAGGGAATTATGCAACATTGACAAGGAAGTCTTTCAGAATCCCACAGAGAATCCAGACATAGTGGACAAATGTTACATGTTAGATGTGACCAGTCTGTGACTAACCAACTATTATAATAAAAGACAGATCAACAGTTCCTAGTAACAGAAAGCAGGCGTAAAGACAAATATAGGAGAAGGGGGTCTCTGTATCATCATCATCATCATCAAATAGCTTGTCCTGAGCAGAACTTTGCCATCTCAACAGTCCTCCGGAATTTCTCTCATAGGCCAGATGTCCTGCCTTTGCAGCCGTCATGCTCAAACCATCAGTTACATCCTGAATCCATCTTCTCCTTGGTCTCTGTAGCGATGTGGTTACAAGATTGCCTGAGTTTTGAGAGATGGGGTTTGAATCCGGACAGCGTTCTTCTGTTCGTAAATGTGATTTTTCTTGGCGGTAAAGCAGAAAAATGAAGAAAAGGAGAAGAAGAGACATTGGCTGATACGAATACTCATCAGGGCAAATCGACAGCCAACAGAGAGCCCTGTAGCTCTCACTATATAATTTACCACTCCCCTCCCTCCACGCTACGAGAGAAAAACTTTAAAAAAAAAAATTTCAAGAAAGATTTTAGAAAACGTAATCTCAGAAAATAGTGTCTAAAGCTGAAGAATCAACTTCATTGCACCGGGTTTTACGCCATATAGCTCGGTCCCTATCTGCAGAAATGACACGCCACCTGCGAAAGTATTTCCCGCAGTACGAACTTCACAGCTCTGGTAACAATCGTCGGGTCTCTGAAAAAAATGCACTGGCCAACAGAATGTGTGGTTCGGATTCGAACCCACGACCTTCGTAGCACAAAGCAAAGGCTCAACTACTTAACCACAGATACTCCTTATGAATGTTCTCAACACAAAGCAAAGGCTCAACTACTTAACCACAGATACTCCTTATGAATGTTCTCAACACAAAGCAAAGGCTCAACTACTTAACCACATATACTCCTTATGAATGTTCTCAACACAAAGCAAAGGCTCAACTACTTAACCACAGATACTCCTTATGAATGTTCTCAACACAAAGCAAAGGCTCAACTACTTAACCACAGATACTCCTTATGAATGTTCTCAACACAAAGCAAAGGCTCAACTACTTAACCACAGATACTCCTTATGAATGTTCTCAACACAAAGCAAAGGCTCAACTACTTAACCACAGATACTCCTTATGAATGTTCTCAACACAAAGCAAAGGCTCAACTACTTAACCACAGATACTCCTTATGAATGTTCTCAACACAAAGCAAAGGCTCAACTACTTAACCACAGATACTCCTTATGAATGTTCTCAACACAAAGCAAAGGCTCAACTACTTTACCACAGATACTCCTTATGAATGTTCTCAACACAAAGCAAAGGATCAACTACTTAACCACAGATACTCCTTATGAATGTTCTCAACACAAAGCAAAGGCTCAACTACTTAACCACAGATACTCCTTATGAATGTTCTCAACACAAAGCAAAGGCTCAACTACTTAACCACAGATACTCCTTATGAATGTTCTCAACACAAAGCAAAGGCTCAACTACTTAACCACAGATACTCCTTATGAATGTTCTCAACACAAAGCAAAGGCTCAACTACTTAACCACAGATACTCCTTATGAATGTTCTCAACACAAAGCAAAGGCTCAACTACTTAACCACAGAAACTCCTTATGAATGTTCTCAACACAAAGCAAAGGCTCAACTACTTAACCACAGATACTCCTTATGAATGTTCTCAACACAAAGCAAAGGCTCAACTACTTAACCACAGATACTCCTTATGAATGTTCTCAACACAAAGCAAAGGCTCAACTACTTAACCACAGAAACCCCTTATGAATGTTCTCAACACAAAGCAAAGGCTCAACTACTTAACCACAGATACTCCTTATGAATGTTCTCAACACAAAGCAAAGGCTCAACTACTTAACCACAGATACTCCTTATGAATGTTCTCAACACAAACAAAGGCTCAACTACTTAACCACATATACCCCTTATGAATGTTCTCAACACAAAGCAAAGGCTCAACTACTTAACCACAGATACCCCTTATTAATGTTCTCGGCTATAACTCAGAAGGGTCGAATTTACTGTAGTGAACCCGTGATGCTGAAGGGTTTCTCAATTATGATCTATTCCCATATATCATGGTCTCCCATGTATTCTAACCTCGCTGTCTGCTGACTGTTTGTAAAAGAAACCGCAACTGATCCAAGCTGTATTCTCAAGACATGTCTAAACCAGTTTACAGTGTACACTGATGTAATCTGTGGAGAATAGTACCCAATTTTCTTGGTGACATGATATACCTCATTCTGTCCTCTACTGGAGAAATGTATTGCATTATTAAAAAATGGCCATCTTTCACGTTGAATGTTCATTCCTTATGCACTGAGAAGGAAAATGTTATAATTCCCAATACAGGTTTTAGTTGTAATGCAACTACTTATTAGTTGTCATCTTGTGCTACCCAACTTTAGTAATGTTTATATAATGGAGATGTTTAATATCACAGCATTTGCAGTCTGGTATCTTGTTTGATTTTCTGTGATGTTTCAAGACAATTTCCTCATTCTGAAACACAGGAAAGCATATGATTTGATGGTGAAATATCTAACACGGAAGTAAAGTCTAAGATCCTGGAAGTAAAGTCTAAGATCCGGAAGAAGTCTAAGATCCGGAAGCAAAGTTTTAGTCCGGCAGTAAAGTTTATGATTCGAAGTAAAGTTTCTAGTCCGAAGTAAAGTCTAAGATCCGGAAGTAAAGTTTTAGTCCGGCAGTAAAGTTTATGATTCGGAAGAAAGTTTCTAGTCCGGCAGTAAAGTTTATGATTCGGGAAATAAAGTTCTCAGTCCGAAGTAAAGTTTTAGTCCGGCAGTAAAGTTTATGATTCGGAAGTAAAGTTTCTAGTCCAGCAGTAAAGTTTATGATTCGGAAGTAAAATATATAGTTTGCAATCTAGTTCGAAGAAATCGTGCGTTTATGGATCAAAAGTATATGACAAACGGACAATCTTGAAGAGTGCAACTTTACGAAGCTGGCGCTGATAGGACACACTTTGAAAAACCAGAGAGGAATCTTACCAAAACACCATTTTATGGAATCCAACGGAAAAGCGAATGATGGAAGTCTAGAAATACAGGGCGAGCATGTTACAGGGCAGCATGTTACAGGGCGAGCATGTTACAGGGCAGAGCATGTTAGGAGGAGAAATTAACAATATACGGAAGAGCTAGAAGGAGCTGCAAGTGATAGCTAAAGCTATGAAGACTTGGCATGAGTTTGTTGAGGGCATATGTTCTAACCTGGGCTACAAAAGCACAAGATAGAGAGAGAGAGAAAGAGATAGAGTGGGTAGAGAGAGAGAGAGAGAGAGAGAGAGAGAGAGAGAGAGAGAGAAGTGCAGAAAATGGAAAATATTTGCTACATGCCTAGTAATGCTGAAAATGGGCCAAAAATTGCTCATCAACATCATTATGTGCACCGTCTTCATTCGAAGTTTGGCTGCAATTAATCTCGAGAAAATTATGTTTCTTGCTCTGATGACATATTCTGACTGTGTACACCTCTTAATATTTCACTTCCAACTTCCAATTATTTTCTTTCTATCCTTTGTTCTCTTGCCCTCAATTGTCTCTTTAAATATTGTCTGAAATAATGTATAGAATATTTCTCAAAGAGAATTCAGAAATTACATTTATGCTGGCTACCGTCATTCCTGAATATAATAATGTGACAGACAAATCCTTTCTGAATCTAGGTCACGTGAACAAGCTTACCACTATTCAAACGCTGACATTGTCACAAATGTCATACAAAAGGATTTCTGATGTGTCATCTGTAATCCTTGCTTTCTGTTCTCACAACTCTATCATATCTTTTATTCTGAACATTTATTTTTGTTTTCCACAATTTACACATTTCAAATTTGACGCTTATTGTATATATATATATTTTGTGAATGAAACAATCAATGCGTTCTAGTTGTTGATATATGCACATTATATAGGAAGATAAATGAGCAGAAATAAATACATAATACAAAAATTAAACATTGAATATGATTGCTTAGCAAATAGAGATTGGATAATAAATATAGGGATGCAAACCGTTATTGGAGCGTCTAACCGAATAGATAAGAACGCGGATCCCATGGAGGAGACCCAGATTCAATCAACGTTACGGCCAAGGAGTTTTTTTCTGTCAATGGTATAAAGAAAAAATTCTAACCTGTATAGTTTCGTGGCAACTGCACTAGCCATGCGGCCATTAAATTCCACAGGTTCGTGTCCTTCCTGTCCTACTCTTATTTCTTTCTTTCTTTTGTCCATCTCTGCTTTTTTGCTGCTAGGCGTAGCAGGTTTAACTGGTGATCGGTTTCCGAGATAATGTACGCTCGGTCGCTTGATATGTTGTGGTATTGTAGAGTTTTAAGATGTCTGTAACTCCATCAACGCATCTTTTTCTTGGTCTGCCCTTTCCTCTTGATGATTCCATTTTCAGGTTGTACGCTCTTGCAACTGGTGTATTCGGGTTCATTCTGACCAAGTGGCCAAACCATTTGAGTCTCTGTTTTTCAATAAATCTAATAGCAGGTGTTGTTCCGACTGTTCTTCTAATTTCCTCATTTCTTATATAGTCTCTTCTTGTTTTATTTACTGCTTTCCTCAAGCATCTCATTTCGCATGTGGTAATTTTCCTTTCTTGTTCTTTTGTCCCACACAGCCCTAAAAGTGGTATTGCAGACAGTAACGACAGCGGGTTTAAAAAAAGCACATTATGAAGTCTTACAGGAAGCAATTTTTTTCATGGTTGTCAAATCCCAATCGCTGACCAGATTGAGAGAGATTGGTGTCGGTATTGGTAGAGCCAGAAAAGAGACATACCAAATATACACAAAAGATTGAGTGATTAACATCGAATTGGTGTGTTGGGTCGCTGGACGCTGCTGAATTTGTTGGGGCGGAGATCTAATCCCCTATAGACATGTCAAGAGTGCTAGGATGACAGTCCTCATATAAGTGATAACTAAATCATGGAAGAGTAGGCTCCAGGAAAAAAGAAAGAGTGGAAGGTCAAGAAGAAGTTGTACTAATAGATGAATTAGAAATCAATGCGGCAGAAGTGGACACAATTGGATATGATTGAACGATTTTAGGAGATCGGGAATGAAATCGAAGTTTAGTTAGTATAAGGGACATGTATAAGGGACATTTTGTACATGTGTGGGATGGAAGTTTAGTAAGGGACATTCTACTGTATACTTTTACACAGGAAACTTTTCACAGGTATTAGCATTTCGTGTGATATTCATTGGCACAGGAACGGAGCAATTATGGGGTGACCCGTTGCAGTGAAGTTGGAACCGTACTTATGAACTTATGAACTTATGAACTACTGTATAAGGGACATTTTGTACATGTATGAGATCGAAGTTTAGTAAGGGACATTCTACTGTATAAGGGACATTTTGTACATGTATGGGATCGAAGTTTAGTAAGAGACAGCGTTCTACTGTATAAGGGACATTTTGTATATGTATGGGATGGAAGTTTAATAAGAGACAGCTTCTACTGTATAAGGGACATTTTGTAATGTGTGGATGGAAGTTTAGTAAGGGACATTTTACTGTATAGGGATTTAAAAAACAACACATGTTTAAGCTAACTCCGTATGCACAACATATACATCAAACGTGAAGAGCTGGTAATGTAATGAACATACAGACAAGCATATTGTTCTTACTGTTCCTCTGTATGTTACTTTGTTTGATGGGAATTTACCACCTTTTAAAACAAGGACACGCTTTGTTCAACATAAGATCGCAACTCTTTTGGTTATCCGAGAACGACTTTTAACAAAATCTAACCTTCTTTTGTTTCACAGCGTCAGGATTTCTAGAACTGCGCTTCGCTCATTGTGACTCTCATTGCTTATGTTATTTATGTAATCAGTCTTTTATGTATGGGAGCGGTAGTAGCGTAGTTGTTAAGGAACTCGCTCCTTATACGCGTGGTTCAGGTTCACTTCCCCAATTTCAACAATTTAACTTTCAACGATGGAACCCATCTTGTCTTTGTCTTCTATAAGTTTCTTTTAAATACACTTTTGTTGTTGATAACTAAGCGATCTGAGAGAACAGTGAAGTAATGAAGGCGAGTTTGAGCGAAAAGCGAAAAAATGAAAGAGAGTTGAGCGAAAAGCGAAAAAATGAAAGAGAGTTGAGCGAAAAGACAGAACGTAACACACACATGTCTAACATTTTTCATGTATACCTCCACCTGTGGTACGCTGCTGTGTTCGAGGATTGGACTCTACAGCCTCCTCCACACGAACCAGAGAGATGCAGCAGTACACGTCTAAGGCTGTAGTCATCATCAGCTAGTAGATTATATTAGATTACCGTATTGATAACTAAAAAAACAATGATTAAAGAAACGATCTAAAGCATACCGGTCTATAAGATTAATAGTGACAAGTATAGAGAAAAGTACTAGATCATATTTTAAATAAAGCTTAGCTTGAATTGTGATACTGACAACTGTTAGTTAAGAGCATATCTTCGAACGCTCCATTTCGATCACTTGTTAGCCACTCTTTGTGACTTGTATGTGATCCAAGCCTAAGAGCGATTGTACGTTGTGTCAATTATGCACCTAAAAATAGGCCAGCACATCCGATTTCTGCGACGCTTTTTATTTACAAGGGTAGCGTTCCTAGGACGCGTCCTCAGTCGCCTCTTACGATATTCCTCGTAGGTCGCAGTGTGACTATTCTTGCTTTCCTTGCGAGCCCGTTATCGTACATCGATAACTGTGTCTCAACTATTTGACTACAACAAACCAACGGTTATGTCCCTTAGTATTACCGTCCGTCAGTCAACGCCGTCTGATATCTTTTCAATGGGTCTCGGAAAACTGTAATACGATATAAATACAGGGTGTTCAAGATAATTGCAGCCCCATTGACAATTTGAAAGTTGCCAGGTACAAATTGAGTTGTGTTTATTTACTATTTAAACCGGTTCTGACTAGCACGTCCTACGTCACATTTGTTCATCGCCCCTTCCCGCACTACAATTACACACCGTCACACAACCTTGACCTATACTACATCATAACTGAACCTTCCCATTTCCATACATATATGCCAGATTAGCTCCATTCACGGGCTGCAATTATCTTGAACACCCTGTAGTATCAGTGACAGCGAGTTGTGAAGTTACATGATCGATTGCGCCTGGTGATGTGTTACTTAAAGAAACAGATTGACATGATCCATTCTATTTTCGAAGCTTGGTCACAGTCATTAACACATTAATCTTGTCTTCGCAGTCAATTGTTTTATCCATCCATCCATTCCTTCATTTATCCATCTATTCATTCTTCCATTTATCTATCCATCCACTAAACCCCCACCCACATATCAACCCCCAACTCACCTATTCATCCATCCACCTATCAATCGATCAATCCACTAAACCCCCATCCACCCCCCATCCACCAGCCCAGCTATTCCCTACACATCCATTTACCCATCTATCTACCCACCCCATTTCATTATCCAATTCATCCACCATCAATTCATCCACCATCAATTTATCCACTATCAATTCATCCACCATCAATTCATCCACCATCAATTCACCCATCTTACCATCAATTCATCCACTATCAATTCATCCACCATCAATTCATCCACTATCAATTCATCCACCATCAATTCATCCACCATCAATTCATCCACCATCAATTCATCCACTATCAATTCATCCACTATCAATTCATCCACTATCAATTCATCCACTATCAATTCATCCACCATCAATTCATCCACTATCAATTCATCCACCATGATTTTACAATGGATCTACCATGAACATCACTATAATTCTCCACCACAATTTTCACCTCAAGTTCATGCACCTCAATTATTAATAAGTTCATAATCAATCTGCTTCAATCTCATATGAATTTATCTACTATTCTTCACCCTATAAATTCATCTATAAATTATACGACTGGTTTCTCCTATCACGTCATATCATAAGTAATATCAATCATTACAGAAACTTCTTAATCTATAAATTGATCAACAACAAATAATTATCAGTGGTTCGGCCACTTAATAAGAATGCCAAAAAAAACCTCTACTGTATACAGAGTCTTCTACAGCAGAGCAGCAGGGCAGTAGAAAAGACTGTGAAAGAAGAACCACGAAAATCATAGACAGATAGCATAGCAGAGTCTTGTCAAAGAACACACATTATTATCACCCAAGCCACTAAAAAAAGCGCAAGACAAATACAGTAAACTACGACACTGAGCAACAAATTGGTAGCAGTGTAACGACAAACGAAGAAGAAGTCAAGCATAGGTGCCCAGCAGACTACATCATGTTGGAGATCATCTAGATCAGCACCCTCCAACGCGGAACACACACCATGTGTCATATCTTATTCCTTCAGCTTTATCGTTAATCAAAATTTCCAGAAAGTAAAAATGTGTTTCTGAATAAGAACCTGTTTCTGTTTTATTTAGAAACACGTAATAACAAAATACTGTAGTTTTACAAAACACAAAAACAAAGACAATACACAGCAACGTTTCGACCAAAAAGGTCTTTATCAAGAAACGTTGTGTATTGTCATTGTTTTTGTGTGTGTTTAAAACTACAGTACTTTGTTATTACGTGTTTCGCTATTCTACATAGTTTTACTGCAGTCTCCATCTATATTGACATTATTTCTGTTGTTTCAAAAACACAATTTTTGTAAGTTTAATGTGTAGTCAGGATTAAGTCTTCATCTATTATGTTATCTCTTCAAATAGCTTTATTATTATTATTGTAATTGACACATGTCACCCGAGCCTCCATAGTCATCAGCAGTGGCGGCTCGTGGTCATTTTTCTTGGTGGGGCCAGACCAATTTTTCGGAAAATCACGGTTTTTGGAGTATTTACTATTATTTGTCTATTCCGGGAAGTTATTCATCCTTTCGATTTTTTTGTGGGGCCGGGCCTCACTGGCCCTTGATGACGAGCCGCCCCTGGTCATCAGTCAGATGTGTCCCCATGCATAACAACTTTGAGCATCACTAATCTAGATAGTTTTTATTGTTAGCCAGATTTGTATATGTCCAGTATGTTTAGTTAAAAGTTAAGTAAAGTGTAGGGCAGTGTGTTATTATTGGTCATAACTGGACTGTCTGTTCATGTTTGTTACTCTTAAGTTGCACACTTTTTACCTTTGAAATATTTACATTCAAATCTCAATTGTTTTAGACATTTTTATGTCCTACACTCTAGATAAAGCACTACATTCGTTCTGTTATTCGCCACATTCGTTCTGTTATTCGCCACATTCGTCGAAATGTGCATGGGCCTTTATGGCTAGAGCGAAAGGAAAAGTCATCAAAGAGGCAAGTGGCGCATATACAACAACTACCAGCAACATGACTATGGAGGTTATAGCGTTGACACAATCCCTGGAGTGGCTACAGACACATACATTCATTCACGCATGCATGCTCAGCGACTCTATGAGCATGATACTGAAGATCAAGACCGGTTATGTACGAAGGCAGAGGGGGCAATTAATATAAAACTCGTCAATCCAGATACTTACCTTCAGCTTTGTCCCGGGTCACACTGGAGTGAAGGGCAATGAGAGAGCAGACGCACTGGTGGGCAATGCTACGATTGAGAATGAGTCTTCTATGGACAGAAGCGACATCATCAACGCTCTCAGAGAAAACATACGTTCTGAAGATCTCAACGAAGAAGACAAGGGTATTCTCTATCTCGGTTGCGCAAGTTGTGCATACCGATAGGTGCGGCCAGACGGGAAAACCACAAGAAAAAACCCAGTAGATACATCAATCAACAGAGAACGGGAGTTGTTAGCCTAAACACACTGAAATACATGCTTGGGAGGAGATCTGAACAATTATGGACAAGTCCAGCGTGCGATGAAGATGATACTAAAATGAACAATGAGCACTACATTTCGTTAGCACTTTATTTTTGTAATTTTCAATTATCTCATTGACAGATTTAGTTTTACTGTCAAATTTCAAGTGACATTTTATCGGGAATACCGGCTTTCTAGCACATTTGGTCTAGTTTCAGCAAAGTTTTGCATAACATGCTTATTAAGTAGGTAGCAGTTTTTTTGGGGGGGAGCTACTGCTCCTTTATTCAATATTTTAGACTTTCGGAAGTTGAGTCACTTGACTATCGTTAGTGTTGGTCAGAGTTTGGTCGAAAATTTCGTGGAACGCATGAATCAAAAATATATATATATATATATATATATATATATATATATATATATATATATATATATATATATATATATATATATATATATATATATATATATTCAGGTCCATACATCAAGATAAAGGTGGTGTGGGAGGGTTGGGCATTATCAAATGCATTTTTAATAAAACAGTTTTATGCAAACCTGGTATTTTCCATTTCCACCGAGTAAACTATCAACTAAACTTTTTAATTCATTTTTGTCCCTCCCTGGAAAATGTATGTGGACGCCTATGAAACATATGATAGTTATATTACTAGTATATACGACCATAAGGAGAAGATAAAAAGATTGAGTATTTCCTTTGCAAAGAAACACAATCTAGTCAGAAAAAAGGCGTATTAACCAACACTTAAATCTCTGTTAGAGACTGTCATATATTGTTATGAGACTCTGAAATGACATGTCTTTATAGCCCCCCTGCGCAAGTCGTGTCCAGGAAGCCAGTTTCCGTTTGCACCGTTATCGATTTATGTTTTTTCTGTAGCACAAGAGAATATAGACAGATGGCGCTGCCCAGGATATTGCTGATTGGAACATTCTTATATGTGGATCTAAATGGGTTCTAGATAAGTCATAAATTCTTATAATTTCGACGATAATAGGGAGATATCTGTGACGTGGACGTAAGCTGCTCGTAACTCACTTCAAAAAGCTCGCCTCTCACTTCAAAAGGCTCGTCTCTCACACCAAAAGGCTCATCTCTCACACCATGTTTGAGCGAGTGGCCATGACGCTTCTGTTCTGCAACAGCTTGATATTAAAGAGAGTTGGCTATTGAAGAGCAAAAAAACAAGGAAATTAAATATGTCGGACACATCAAACGACATGAATGCCTAGAGAAAATAATTTTGGAGGAAATGGTGCCTGGAAGAAGAATGAGAGGAAGACCTAGGAAACGATGGATGCAAGATGTCATTGACGATCTGAGAATGACTTGCTGACGCCGACCAACTTGCACAGAACAGAGAGTTTTTCAGGAATGCGGTCATGGAAATCAAATTCCGGAAGTGAGAAGATACTTAATCATGATGATGATATGACTCTTCATAAACAGGAAAAATCTTACAAAAATATTACCAGCCCTTTTAATCAATACTCAGTGGCGGCTCATGATCAATTTTGTTGGTGGGGTTAGACAGATATTTTCGGAAAAATCATGGTTTCAGTTAGGATATATTTTAATGTATAAAATAATAAATACACGCTACACTTTATTTTTGGTAGGGCCCGGCCCCACTGGCCCCTAATGACGAGCCGCCACTGATCAATACAGATATTGATCGCGGCACAAGGACATGAAATCGTTGTAGCATGAAGAAAGAGCATACAAGAACATTAACAAAAGCCACGTCCCGAAGAGACACTTGCAAACGATATCTCTCGGTTAGCTAATTTGTGTTAATACTGTCTGCGTAGTTAAAGCTGGTGTGTTGGTACTGTTCCCCACTTTCTCTTAAGTGCCATATATCGGCTGTACCAGACGATTATTAAACAGCCAAACAGTCTGTCCCTAGCGGATGCACTGGAAAAGTGAGATAATGAACGGTATCACTATGACAGACACGAAATGCACACAACAAAATAAAGGGAATTTGCGTGTCGACTAATAAGACATCGCCAGGGTGCAATTTATAAAATATGATTTGTAAAACAATATATTTATATATAAACAAATAATATTTATCTGAGAGTTATCAGCTCGTCCCCCATACCCTCCCCCTTCCCAAATAAAAGTGTATAAAGACGAAGGATTACGTTCATTGTACTTGGTTTTCTCCATATCGCTACATCCCTGTCGGAATACATGGCGTCACCCATCCTCTCCTCCTCCCCAAATAAAAGTGTATAAAGACGAAGGATTACGTTCATTGTACCTGGTTTTCTCCATATCGCTCCATCCCTGTAGGAAGACATGGCACGCTATCTATTGAAAGTGTTGTACAAAACATGAACAAGTAGCTCCAGTAACAATCCTACTAGTCTCGTGAATAAATTGCACATGTGATTCTGTTTGTAATCGAGCCCACAAGCTTCAGAACAACAGGCAAACACCTTAACCACTTCGCTATATAAACCCCCAAACATAATATTTGGCAGCTTCTCAATAAAGATACATAAAAACAACGACAAGCCATGTCCTTGTTTCTGTAATAGATATCTTATATCGATACTAACCTAACTCTGAAAGCAGCAAAGTTATAAAAAAAAACATCAATATTGTTCTATAACTACTTATATACTAACCTAACTCGGTACAGTAAAGTTATCAAGTATCTATTATTCTATAACTACTTATATATTAACCTAACTCGATACAGTAAAGTTATCAAGAATCCAGTGTTCATGCCATGCGTTATAATGAGTAAATGAGAATGGTCCGAAGTTTTCAGTATTTTCTATATCAAAGTCACGTTGGGTGACCTGAAACATTTCGAAATATTCCATTCTGAAATTTGATATATGGACATCGCTCCTACGAAGCAATTTCACTCAGTAATGTCTATTGCTGCTCTCAACCTCACTCAGTAATGTCTCTTCTGCCTCAACCTCACTCAGTAATGTCTATTCGTCTCAACCTCACTCAGTAATGTCTATTGTAACTCACCTCACTCAGTAATGTCATTGCCACCTCAACCTCACTCAGTAATGTCAATGCCACTCTCTTCAGTAATGTCTTTCCTCAACCTCACTCAGTAATGTCAATGTCACTCCTCACTCAGTAATGTCTATTGCACTCCAACCTCACTCAATAATGTCCATTGCCACCAACTCTAGTAATGTCTATTACACTCAACCTCACTCAATAATGTCAATGCCACTTCACTCAGTAATGTCTATTGCCACTCTCAACCTCACTCAGTAATGTTATGCCACTCCTCATTCAATATGCAATCCACTCAACCTCACTCAGTAATGTCATTGCCTCTAACTCACTCTCAACCTCACTCATAATGTCTATTGCCACTCTCACCCTCACTCAGTAATGTCTATTGCCACTCTCAACCTCACCTAACCAATGCAATCACTCGTAATTAGCCACTCTCAACTCACTCAATAATGATTTCATCCCTATAATGCATTAACACTCGTAAGAAGCCTTCACTCATCAATAATGGCAATGCCACAACTACTCTAATTCCAAGCCACTCTACTCAGTAATGTCTATTGCCACTCTCAACCTCACTCAATAATGTCCAATGCCACTCTCACTCAGTAATGTCTATTACCACTCTCAACCTCACTCAATAATGTTATTGCCACTCACCCTCACTCATTAATGTCTATTGCCACTCTCAACCTCACTCAATATGTCCTATGCCACTCTCACTCAGTAATATCTATTACCACTCTCAACCTCACTCAGTAATGTCTATTGTCACTCTCAACCTCACTCTCAACCTCACTCAGTAATGTCCAATGCCACTCTCAACCTCACTCAGTAATGTCTATTGCCACTCTCAACCTCACTCTCAACCTGAATCGCAAGGAACACTGGTGATTAGAACAACAAGCTTTCACGTAAAAATATTTCAATAAGTCTCGCTTGAATGGCGATTAACACTGGTACAGCAAGCCTTCCCTCAAAAATCAATCAGATGAGCAATATAGTGCGACATGACTACTCCTGAATTCACAACGAACCAATAAATAATAATGTTATTGCTATGGACCTTCTAATGACAATAACTGTGACAGACTCCAAACTACGTGCGTTTCAATGATCAATAGTTGCTTTCTTGATTAGCTAGTTATTTTACTGATGTTCTGTACGTCAGATAGCTAGCTTTGCTTGGGCAGCATTGTAGACAAAGAAGGAGGAACGGATAGAGATGTCAGAATTAGAATACAACTTGTATAGAATTTGTTTACAATTTGTCAACAACGACCCAATTCCTTATTCTGTGAATAGCGACCCAATTCCTTATTCTGTGAACAGCGACACAATTTCTTATTCTGTGAATAGCGACCCAATTTCTTATTCTGTGAACAGCGACCCAATTCCTTATTATGTGAACAGCGACACAATTTCTTATTCTGTGAATAGCGACCCAATTCCTTATTCTGTGAACAGCGACACAATTCCTTATTCTGTGAATAGCGACCCAATTCCTTATTCTGTGAACAGCGACACAATTTCTTATTCTGTGAATAGCGACCCAATTCCTTATTCTGTGAACAGCGACACAATTCCTTATTCTGTGAATAGCGACCCAATTCCTTATTCTGTGAACAGCGACACAATTTCTTATTCTGTGAATAGCGACCCAATTTCTTATTCTGTGAACAGCGACCCAATTCCTTATTATGTGAACAGCGACACAATTTCTTATTCTGTGAATAGCGACCCAATTCCTTATTCTGTGAACAGCGACACAATTTCTTATTCTGTGAATAGCGACCCAATTCCTTATTCTGTGAACAGCGACACAATTCCTTATTCTGTGAATAGCGACCCATTTCTTTATTATGTGAACAGCGACACAATTTCTTATTCTGTGAACAGCGACCCAATTCCTTATTCTGTGAACCCCTCCTTCCCCTACAACTCACCAATTCCTTATTTGGTGACCTCCCCCAATTCCTTATTCTGTGAACAACGACTAATGGTTGACTTATGGTATACTTAGGAATGAGCTGAATGACAAGCGAAAACTCAGAAGTTGTCACAGTAAAACACTCGCCAATTGACCGTCTGTAAACAGGGAAAAGGCCATATATATATATATATATATATATATATGAACAACGACCCAAATTCTTATTCTGTGAACAGTGACCATCTAGCATGAGAAAAATCGACATTACTGCCGGCATGCCCAGTCTGTTTAAGGGAAAATAACAAAATAATATCTAACACTTGTAACAAATTGTGTTTTAGACAAAACAAAATCAAAACGGTGAAACAACAGAGACATTCCGTAATAGTGACGCAGTTATTTGTTTCATAACATATAGTATTACTATTAGGAAATGGTAACAGCAGAACCGGCTAAACATCAGAAAGAAAATATTACATAGAGAAGTATTAGAAGCAGAGGCAAATGTCCGTTAGGTCAAGGGACAGAACTGGTGTGATGTGAGTTCATAAAGGTCACAGGGTTCAAGGACGACTACAGGAGTGCGTCAACTGGTTCGATAGGTTGGAATAATATCGATGTCTAGTAAAAGAAGGTCGTACGATGGTAGAGCAACTGTTGAACTTTTGCCTGGACTGACGACCATTGGCGGGTTCATATTGGATGTGCGTGTGTGTTTGTGAGTATGTGTGTGTGTGTGTGTGTGTGTGCGTGTTCTTGCTTGTTATGTATAACGTCTACGTGTGAGTGGAAGTGTGTGTGTATAAGCGAATGTTTATGTGTAAAAATGTATGTCCTGTGCCTGTGTGTGTGCATACATACGTATATATGGTTTCTGTCTGTGCTTGTGTGTGCAAGTATGAATGTCCCTGGGCGTCCACCGAAATGTGTCCATGAGTGGGCAAAATGAATGTACACAAATTTAGTTGATAGTTCACTATGCGGACATGAAGGAGACAGCTTGCAACTGTGTTATCAAACAGAGCTTTTTCCAGGGCGTGGCACTTGTTCCCCCTCCTCCTCATCCTTGTCTTAATGTATGTCCGCCCATATGTCTGTCTTGAGTGTCTGTGAAGCTGGGGAAATATTTTCTTTATCTCAAGTCGTATGACTTTGCCTCACTGCATATGTGTGCTTGTGTGTGTGCGCGTGTGTGTGCGTGTGTGTGTGTGTGCACGCAATGAAGAGAGCATATCAGTGAAGGTATGTGTGTGTGTATGATACAGAGAGGAAGAGTCTGAGTATGTGTGTGTATGTGTGTGTGAGAGAGAGAGACATGGAAAGAGAGTATGTGGGTGTATGTGGGTGTGCACGCAATGAAGAGAGCATATGAGTGAAAGTATGTGTGTGTGTATGATACAGAGAGGAGCAAACAGAGGAGAAGAGTCTGAGTATGTGTGTGTGTGAGAGAGAGAGAGAGAGACACGGAGAAAGAGTGTGTGTGAGAGACACAGAGAGAATGTATGTGAGAGACCGATACCTAGAGAGCGTGTGTGTATGATAGAGATAATGATTGATTGATTGATAGGAACATCATCATCGCACTTCGCTTCGATCTCTTTCTTACACAGGAAGATCTCAGTGACAGTGTACGAACTCTGTAGCACCGGCGAAGGCCGCCAATATAATTTAGAAGATGGTGATAATATTTTGTAGGAATTTTTATTTATTAAACTTTCTAATAAATTTTTCATGGGCAGCGGCTTTACAGCCTGCTCTTCTCGATTTTGAACAGCCAAGTTTTCTTTTGCGAGCTACGTGAACACGGAACATACGTTTTATCGTCGGTCTCCGATAGGACTAGGAACTCACCTACACTGAAGTCCAGTGGCGGCTCGTGCACAGTTTTGTTGGTGGGGCCAGACATTTTTTCCGGATAAATCATGGTTTTTGGTTGCTATATTCTAATTTATAAAATAATAAATACACGTTATACATTATTTTTGGTGGGTCCCAGCCCCACTGGCCCTTAATGACAAGCCGCCACTGCTGAAGTCAGGTATCACTGTAAAATTATCCAGATGACACCACGAGATAGCGAACTAAGTAACTTTGGAAAGAAAGGCGAGCACCAAACATCTACGTGACATCGACCCCAATGGTGGAGATCAAGTGTAGAATAGTAGAAGAGTATGTACTATGAAGTGTAGTCAACTGATAAATGTAGTAAAAGACAAGGTCGGAATAACACCAACAGAAAAAGTAGACATTCTCTACGGATGGAAAGAATATTGTAGCGAAATGTATATAAACCGAAACGTTAAGGACAATAGAGTAACCACTGAAATAATTACAGGAAAAGAGCCGGAACCATCGTTAGAGGATGTTGAATGTGCAATAAAAAAAATTGAAGACAGAAAAGTCCCCAGAATTTGTTAATATTTCCGCAGATTTTATCAAAGCATAAAAATATATCAAGCAATATGTAAAAATGTATGGAAAATAAGAATACGGCCAAAGATATTTAAAACAATAAATATTTATCCCAATACCAAAAATGAGCGAAAAAAATGATGTACCAACTATAAGCAGTGGCAATGATTACACACGCAAGTAAAATCTTACTAAAATAATTATGGAAAGATTGTAGAAAAAGGGAAAAAAAGCATCAATACATTGAAATGAAAATCGTGGCATATCCTAAAGGACGTAGACATCAACCACATTAAACGAGTCGGTGATTTTCTAGGCACCACTTATACGTTCAGCAGTGCGCTATTGCTTTCTGAACGGAGAGGTCTATTTTTACCTTTCGTAAAAGTCCCACGGAAACGAATTTGCTTCCAAACTTGCCCACCGTAGGGTTTGAACCAGGTACGCTTTGGTTCGTGATCAAGTTCACTACCGTCTGAGCTACCGACGCTTACTATCAATACACTACAAGCTGGATTTAGGCGGAACAAAGGTGCACGTGACCATTTGTTTAGAATCATAGAAAAATCTAGAGAGAATAATGACAGATCTATACTCATGCTTTATTGACTACTCAAATGCATTTGATTGTGTAAAACGGTGGCTCTCATTCCTTTGTGGGTCGAACGACCATTTCACAGGGGTCGCCTAAGAACATCGGAAAACACGTATTTATCATAATTATAAATAAATAATTCACAATATATTATTACTTGTACATATTGTTTTTGTGACTAATCACTATGCTTTAATTATGTTCAATTTGTAACAATGAAAATATATCCTGCATAGCAGACATTTACATTACGATTCATAACAGTAGCAAAATTATAGTTATAAAGTAGCAACGAAAATAATTTTATGGTTGGGGGTCACGAGGAACAACATGAGGAACAACATGAGGAACAACATGAGGAACAACATGAGGAACAACATGAGGAACAACATGAGGAACAACATGAGGAACAACATGAGGAACAACATGAGGAACTGTATTAAAGGTTCGCTGCATTAGGAAGGTTGAGAACCACTGGTGTAGAACATCAGAAATTGTGGAAAACAATGGAAGAAATGAGATTTCCATGTTTACTTTTGTGTATATCTCATCGATAGATAGATTGTGTATATCTCAGCGAGAGAGAGATTGTGTATATCTCAGCGATAGAGAGATTGTATATATCTCAGCGAGAGAGAGATTGTATCTCAGCGAGAGAGAGATTGTGTATATCTCAGCGAGAGAGAGATTGTGTATATCTCAGCGAGAGAGAGATTGTGTATATCTCAGCGAGAGAGAGATTGTGTATATCTCATCGATAGAGAGATTGTATCTCAGCGAGAGAGAGATTGTATATATCTCAGCGAGAGAGAGATTGTATATATCTTATCGATAGAGAGATTGTGTATATCTCAGCGAGAGAGAGATTGTGTATATCTCAGCGAGAGAGAGATTGTGTATATCTCAGCGAGAGAGAGATTGTGTATATCTCAGCGAGAGAGAGATTGTGTATATCTCTGTTATAGAAAGGTTGTGTGCGTTTTTGTATGCATGAACATGTATGTGTTACTTGATTGACAATTTTGACTTATTGCTTTCAGAAGTTATTAGAATTATATTTATTATTCCAGCATCATATACTTTACAGAACTTGATTTTCTGCATGACTGTCCATCTTTGACCATTTCTCCCTCCTCCTCCATGTGGTATTCATATTTAGTAAAGAATTAGCGGATGGTGGTCCAGCAGTATTACCACTAATAGCAAGATTAAGATTTTCAACTCACAAGTTTTTTTGGGTTGCTATTGCTATGAATTAATATCAAAGCAGGCATTGAAGTGGGATGCAAAGGGTTCAAGAAAGAGAGAACGACCTAAGGAGACACTGAAACGAACTAAGCAAAGAGAGGCAAGAAATATCGGTCTCAGTTCCATGTAGGAGATTGAGCGAGTTGCCCAGGATAGAGTGGTATTGAGAAATTACTTGCAGGCCCTAAGTAAGGTATAACCGTACGAGAGGAATTATGACTATTATTTACTATGAATTCAGATCTAGTCATGGCGCTTAGTATGGCACATCTGACTGAGTTGTTTTCGTGAAGGTTTGCTTTCAGCATTACCAGTGTCTTTCGCTATTCAGACGGGTCTTACTCCGACTTCCGAATTTCTTTTAAGTTAGATTCGCTAGTAAAGGATCCGGGTCTTCTGTAGCCCAACCGCGTAACATGGGTGGTTACACCGAAAATTTGTTGTGGGCCATGATAGTCTTGAACCCCATATTTTCAAAAAACACGAGGTCACTAACTCAGTGTGTTATCAAATTTGCTATCGTCAATTTCAACTTCAATATAAAAGCAATACTCCTTAACGCATTGCAAACTTGGAGAACTACGAAGCCGATTACTAACAAAATACCGGTATTTATGAATAGTTGCTTAAACAAGTCTCTACGCATAGATTGGCAAATACTAATTTAAAATGAAGACAATCCAAACCATCACATTTATCTTTGTCCCAGGTCATTCTGAGGTGAATGGCAATGAGAGAGCGGGTGCACTGGCGAGCAATGCTATGATCGGGAATGGGTCTTCTATTAACAAAAGCGACGACATCGTCAGTGCTCTAAGAGAAAACATACGCTCTGAAGATTTCAACGAAGAAGATAAAGGGTATTCCCTATCTCGGTTGCGCAAGTTATGCATACCGATATGTGCTGCAAGACGGGAAAACTACGAGAGAAACTGCAGTAGATACATCAATCAACACAGAACGGGAGTTGTTTGTCTAAACACACTAAAATACATGCTTGGGAGGAGATCGGAGCAATTATGGACATGTCTGATGAAGATGATCCTCAAATGAACAATGAACAATAGAAATGAAGTGAAGCAACAGAATCAATCAAAAAACTATTATATGTTACAAATTGTCAGAAATGTCTTTCTAAAATATGCCTCTGCTGTTATCATGTTTAATTTATCTAAGCATGTATCCATCTTTGTTGTGACTTTTCTCTTATCTACTTTCCCAGAATCCACCCCTTTATTGTTTTATTCTTGTGTTCAAAATACTTTAGTGTAGAGATATCTCTATATATAAAATACATAATATAAATATATACAATACATAATACAACACTTCATGTGAGCCGCAGAAGCGTAGTTGTTAGTGAACTCACTTATTATGCTATAACAGGGTTTTCTCTCTCTCTCTCTCTCTAGCGCGATCGTTCTTAGGCCGCTTTTATCATTCTATTGTGTTATATAAGCAGCCAAACATCAAGAACGGATGTACGTGCATAGTCTTCAGTACCTATTGGAGCTCAAGTGCTTATCTTTCGGGGGTATGTTCGATTTCAACCAGCGTTTACTGGGTTCGCCTTCCGTTAGCCTTTTGCTGTCCCCAGCCAAAACCCACAAGGCAGCAGGCTATAACAGGATTCACTTCCACAGTAGGCGTTCCACAATATTTGTTCGACCATTACGGATCTCAGGTTAACAGCGTCTCAATTCGATACCAGGAAAAGCACTGGAAAGTAAATGAGATTGGTGATGTTGACCACATCACCCATCGTGTGCTGACGGTCAACAAACAATACAGACAGATCCCCGTATTACACTATTTAATTCCATAAATGAAAAAGAGTTTCAGAAAAATTAAAAAAATAAAACTTCACGATGTAAATTGAAACATAGAATCTATCATTTTTATGTCCAGCTCTAAGCCTATACGGAAATGGGATAGCAAATATGAATCAAAACATCTTGTTATAGGTAGGGATAGCAAATATGAATCAAAACATCTTGTTATAGGTAGGGATAGCAAATATGAATCAAAACATCTTGTTATAGGTCGAATACTTGAATAATGGAGAATACTTTCTCTCTTCTACTGCAGTGGCTCTCAATCTTCCTAATGTCACGACCCTTTAATACAGTTCCTCATGTTGTGGTAACCCCAACCATAAAATTATGTAACAATATTTATTTCAAATTATGATACATATGTGTTTTTTCGATGGTCTTAGGCGACCCCTCTGAAATGGTCGTTCGACCCACAAAGGGGTCGCGACCCACAGTTAGCGAACCATTGTTCTACTGGAACAAAAATTATGAGTTGCAAAGGGGGATACAACGCTCAGTTTTCTGAAAACTCCTCCGAAGATTCGAAAAACACTGTTTTTACATGAAGAATTTCAACACAGACGTCAAGATGACCCCGTGAGCTAGATTTGGATGTAGCTTCAACAAATCGACGGTCAGAAATCGATAAACATATATATATATATATATATATATATGGCTGATATTTGCACCAATATTTTAACCCTTCATCCCTGTCCATTCTAAGAGGGATCTGAAAACAAATATGTAGATATCAATACATGAGCGTAGTACATTCTTCTCACATTTAACTTTGAACTGAGATTCTGGGTCTGTGTGGCTACATGAGCGTAGTACATTCTTCTCACATTTAACTTTGAACTGAGATTCTGGGTCTGTGTGGCTACATGAGCGTAGTACATTCTTCTACATTTAACTTTGAACTGAGATTCTGGGTCTGTGGCTACATGAGCCAGTACATTCTTCTCACATTTAACTTTGAACTGAGATTCTGGTCTGTGTGGCTACATGAGCGTGTACATTCTCTCTACATTTAACTTTGAACTGAGATTCTGGGTCTGTGTGGCTACATGAGCGTAGTACATTCTTCTCACATTTAACTTTGAACTGAGATTCTGGGTCTGTGTGGCTACATGAGCGTAGTACATTCTTCTCACATTTAACTTTGAACTGAGATTCTGGGTCTGTGTGGCTACATGAGCGTAGTACATTCTTCTCACATTTAACTTTGAACTGAGATTCTGGGTCTGTGTGGCTACATGAGCGTAGTACATTCTTCTCACATTTAACTTTGAACTGAGATTCTGGGTCTGTGTGGCTACATGAGCGTAGTACACTCTTCTCACATTTAACTTTGAACTGAGATTCTGGGTCTGTGTGGCTACATGAGCGTAGTACATTCTTCTCACATTTAACTTTGAACTGAGATTCTGGGTCTGTGTGGCTAAGGGGTTAAGCTTTCGTTTTGCGTTACGAAGGTTGTGGGTTTGAATCTGGACCATGTAGTTCTGTTCCCGACTGCATTTTTCCAGAGACCACTAAAATTGTTGCCGAGCTGCGGAGTTTGTGATTTGCGCAATACTTTCTGCAGATGGCTGGCCATTTCTGCGGATAAGGACCGAGCCATGTGGGGTAAATTCCGGTACAATGAAGTCAATTCATCGACTTTAAAACTCCGTATTTAAGTTGGAAAGTATACAGATTGGTCTTTTGGCATAGATGTCAACAACTGGGAGAATGCTGCTCAAGACAGATCAGCCTGGCGCACACTTCTTCGACATGATTCCTCGGCCTGCGAGGCAGATAGAACAGCACGGATGGAGCAAAGACGTCAAAACAGAAAGGCAGTAAAACTTCCCACAAAAGTGCAAGTATACCTTGCCCATACTGTACACGAACATTTCAAGCCCGTATCGGGCTCACTAGTCATCTACGCACACACAGACAAACATAGCACAACTACATTCCCTTGGATGAAAATTTGTGTTGTCATCATCACCCGTGATGGACGAGCATCATCATAAAGATTGGTTTAAAAGCTATCTGTGTCTTTAAGACGCAGAGGAGCTGCAATGGATCGAAGTGACATTCTTCACGCATTGAGAGAGTCTTTCCGAACAGAGGAGTTTCAGGGCTGTGAATCCCACTCGCTGACCAGATTGAAAGAGATGAGTGTAAATATTGGTGCAGCCCGAAAAGAACGACATACTAAATATGCAAAGAGATTGATTAATCAACATCGAACTAGCGTGTTGGGTTGCTGGACTCTGCTGGATTTGCTGAGGTGGAGCACCTATGGACATGTCCGGAGTGCTATGATGATAGTCCTCATATAACTGATAACTGATAACGAAGCGCAGAGAATGCTCTTGCTTTGAACAAGTCTTGGTTATGAAACAAAGTAGTCATGGACTAGTCTCACCTCCTGAAGGTGAGCCTTGGTAACAGAGTCTTCTGGCTAACCAAGCAACAATCAACATGATCTTCACTGTCATGAAGCCAGCTAGAGATCTGAACTTGCCTGATAGAGCTAGTGAACTCTTACATCGCCAGCGTATCTCTCAGACTGTAAGCGAGTCACGTAAATGTCCTCTATGGAGTAGAAGACTACCCATTCTATAACATTTGACCTTTCATCACATCCAGTCAAGAAGCTACTTTGAGATTTATATAAAAGTAAGTTTTGGAACAATTCCCATTTCAGGTGTGTTGTCAAGAGAGAAAGCAAAACGACCACAAAGCGAAAATTATTCGCAAAATGACTAACATCGAAAAAATGTGTGAAAATTGGTAATCTCTTGGGAATCTTACACAAAGAAACAAACAAATAAATAAACGAACCGTTTTTCTCAATTGTGTCCTCTTATATCAATGTCCATTGTTTTGTTTACATCTTCTTCAGATTAGACAGTTGAAAGACATGAAAAATGTTACATAAAATGAAGAGATGCTTGTTAGTTTATTAAAACAGTTTTTCTTCAAGAGGTGATTCTGTTTTAAGATAACTGATGCCTTGCAGGATGGAAAAGAGAAGTTAAAGAAATGGGAAATAGTTCGACGTAAATGTGTACTAAATACGTGTGCACTTGACAGCACATTGTAACACACGTTGTAACACAATACATTTCATGACACAAACATTCATTGTAAATATTGTGATTCACAGTATAAACTATATGCATAGGCGTATACACATAAATCTTCATGTGGCAAAACCGCTGGTAAGAACTTACCAGGCCCTTACTGGAAAAGTGAGATGGGAATTGGAGGCGAAGTGGGTGGTGGTTCAACCGGAGACGCCATGTCTCTTCCGGCAATGAATGAGTCATCGTCGCATCACACGCGCGTACGAACTCACACACGTACACATCACACCGGATTCAATAATTCACTCCGGCTAGAATATCGATCAACGAGTCTAGCGCTTTCCCCTCCGCTAGTCTAAGCCTTACTGGCGTAGTAAGTAACACGCGAGTGTCTCTATCTTTTCATGATAACTCACTATCCTATACATAACATGTTTATCCTAGTTATTTTGTTATTCACCTTCTAGATTACTACCACATACCGCTTGTTATCTGATGTATACATTACTATTTCAGACCACACATTCACGGTGATAACTAAATATATTCGTGCAATGTTTCGTTACGAATAATGACTTCTGCAATTTGAATCTATATTGTATATCACACCGTGTGTATATTCATACGGTGTAGGTAGTGGTTTTTAACTTGATTAATATTTACTATTCGTGGGATAGAAATTCGTGTGTGGTGTGCTCAAAGTCTGAAGATAAGCATTGTTAAGTGAGGACATATTTGTTACTAAGTGGAGTAATATAGGGTGAGAAGTCGTGGTGACTATAGGGTAGACATGTTAGACCCTTGTGAATGTCTAGAACCAGGTAAGAGTTATGTTACTTGTAAATGTAGTTGCTATTACCTAGTAACTTGTTAGAATTGTTACAGTCTTTAATTATATTGTTACGCCAGTCTTCCTTCGTGTTCTTTTCTCTATTCCTGTTGTGTCTGACAGAATCAGGAGAACACATGATTTATAGAAAGGGCTTTCGTGTGCGTTTCGTTAACAGTGTTCTTAATCGCTTCTGTTATCTCGGAGATCCACCTTTTACGTGGGTGGTATTTTGCTTTGCATCCATTGTATCGGAGTAATATTGTTCTTTGAGACGCACTGTCTGTTGGTAATCTGCGTTATGTGGCCGAATCATTAAATTTGTTGTTTCTTGATGAAGTTTAGTACTGATGTTGTATGTTGCTACAAAAGTTAGTGCCTAGATTGAAATGTTATTGTACGTATTACCAGTGGCGACTCGTGATTATTTTTGTTAGTGGGGCCAGACACAAATTATCGGAAAAATCATGACTTTATGTGGTTATGTTTTAATTTATAACATAATAAATACACGTTACACATGATTTTTGATGGGGCCGGGCACCAGTGGCCCTTAATGACGTGCCGCCACTGCGTATTACTATGTTTCTATACAGCGGTTAACACCCTCAAATGTAGTTCGCTTGTAAAATCAAAAGTCTTCAGATGAAGAATTGACTTCAAGTCGCTGTGTTTTCCTTTATTTTGTTGTCCCTTTTTACACAAACGCCACCTGTCATGAGTGTTGCACAAAGCACGAACTCCGTAGTTCCAGCAACAAACCTAGGGATCTATGGGGGAAAAACCACTACCGAACAGAACGGGTTCAAACCCACGAACTTCATAAGACAAGATACACGTGTAACCACTTAGCAACAAAGACTCCACTTATATATTACATATTGTTATTATCTACTTGTGTCAGTCATAAAACTGAACATCTTTCTCTCTTTAATTCTTTGCTTGAATTCTGTTTTACCTCACAGTGTCAGGATAAGAAGAGATTTATAGAACGGGCTTTTATCAACCTTTCATAAACAGTGTCTTTCGTCGCCTCTGTTATCTCTGAGGTCCATCTTTTGCGTGGCCGACCTTTTGCTTTGTATCCTCCGTATCGGAGTAACATTCCTCTTTGATGCGCACTGTCTGCTGGTAATCTGCTTTTGTGGCCGAAGCATTTAATTTGTTGTTTCTTGATGAAGTTCAGTACTGATGTTATACCCAGATTTTTTACTGGATGTGGAAGCTAAACATATTAGTTCTTTATTATCTTCTTCTTCTTCTTTGCGTTCGTTCTTTACGACGAATTTTAATCACTCTTTGTGATATGTTTGATCTTTGCCAAGAACGTGTATACGTTGCACATTGGTTTGGTAGGCCCTAAACACAGACTTCTATGCGTTTAGGACACGTGCATCCGATTTCAGCCAAGTTCTTTATTATCAAGTCAAGCTAGTATTATTCTGGTATCTTTCTAACTACAGAGAGTTCAAGCATCATGTCCAACAGAACACAAATGTGTGCAGGTAGGATGGTGGTCAAATCTTACAAAAAGATAATCACGCACTTCATGATACCACTTCTACTGGAGTATACTATAGTACCAAATAAAATCTGATTAATCACAGGGGAGGACTTCAGAGTTGACTTGATAGAGAATAGATAGAAGTCAGCTACAAGAGACTGCGATCTATTTCTCGCTCTCATCGACCTGACCAAGGCAATCGACAGTTAATTTCTAGAAGATAAGGGGACAATGCGGTTATACAAATAGATTTGTCACATTACAGCAGCAACTGCAGGGCGAGATGCAGGCCAGAGTTCAGGAGAGAATGACTGTTTCTCATAATTATTTCTGATCTTAAACGAAGTAAAATAAAACCAGGTACTTGCATCAAATCTGTCAACTATCATAGTCTCTATTACGGTGACTGTTGCTATATCACCTGTATGTTGTCGGAGCCCGAAATGGAAGCAAAGAATAGTACCACTGCGACCTACACGGAATGTCGTAAGAGGCGACTGATGTAGATCTAGTGAAGCTACCCTAGTAAATAAAAGCATAGCAGAAATCGGATGTGCTGGCCTACTTGTAGGCACATAAATGGCAAAACGTAAAATCGCTCTTAGGCTCATATCACATACAAATCACAAAGAGTGGTTAACAAGTGATCGATATAGAGCGTTCCAAGAAGAAGAGTGTTGCTATCATAACCTCTACTACGTTTACTGTTGCTATCATAGTCTCTACTACGTTTACTGTTGCTGCCATAGTCTCTACTACGTTTACTGTTGCTGTCATAGTCTCTACTACGTTTACTGTTGCTATCATAACCTCTACTACGTTTACTGTTACTATCATAGCCTCTACTACGTTTACTGTTGCTGTCATAGCCTCTACTACGTTTACTGTTGCTGTCATAGCCTCTACTACGTTTACTGTTGCTGTCATAGTCTCTACTACGTTTACTGTTGCTGTCATAGCCTCTACTAGGTTTACTGTTGCTATCATAGCCTCTACTACGTTTACTGTTGCTGTCATAGCCTCTACTACGTTTACTGTTGCTGTCATAGCCTCTACTACGTTTACTGTTGCTATCATAACCTCTACTACGTTTACTGTTGCTGTCATAGCCTCTACTACGTTTACTGTTGCTATCATAGTCTCTACTACGTTTACTGTTGCTATCATAGCCTCTACTACGTTTACTGTTGCTGTCATAGCCTCTACTACGTTTACTGTTGCTATCATAACCTCTACTACGTTTACTGTTGCTATCATAGCCTCTACTACGTTTACTGTTGTTGTCATAGCCTCTACTACGTTTACTGTTGCTGTCATAGCCTCTACTACGTTTACTGTTGCTGTCATAGCCTCTACTACGTTTACTGTTGCTGTCATAGCCTCTACTACGTTTACTGTTGCTATCATAACCTCTACTACGTTTACTGTTGCTGTCATAGTCTCTACTACGTTTACTGTTGCTGTCATAGCCTCTACTACGTTTACTGTTGCTATCATAGCCTCTACTACGTTTACTGTTGCTATTATAACCTCTACTACGTTTACTGTTGCTGTCATAGCCTCTACTACGTTTACTGTTGCTATCATAGCCTCTACTACGTTTACTGTTGCTATCATAGCCTCTACTACGTTTACTGTTGCTGTCATAGTCTCTACTACGTTTACTGTTGCTATCATAGCCTCTACTACGTTTACTGTTGCTGTCATAGCCTCTACTACGTTTACTGTTGCTGTCATAGCCTCTACTACGTTTACTGTTGCTGTCATAGCCTCTACTACGTTTACTGTTGCTATCATAGTCTCTACTACGTTTACTGTTGCTATCATAACCTCTACTACGTTTACTGTTGCATCATAGCCTCATACGTTTACTGTTGCTGTCATAGCCTCTACTACGTTTACTGTTGCTATCATAACTCTACTACGTTTACTGTTGCTATTATAACCTCTACTACGTTTACTGTTGCTGTCATAGCCTCTACTACGTTTACTGTTGCTGTCATAGTCTCTACTACGTTTACTGTTGCTATCATAACCTCTACTACGTTTACTGTTGCTGTCATAGTCTCTACTACGTTTACTGTTGCTGTCATAGTCTCTACTACGTTTACTGTTGCTATTATAACCTCTACTACGTTTACTGTTGCTGTCATAGCCTCTACTACGTTTACTGTTGCTGTCATAGTCTCTACTACGTTTACTGTTGCTATCATAACCTCTACTACGTTTACTGTTGCTATCATAGCCTCTACTACGTTTACTGTTGCTATCATAACTCTACTACGTTTACTGTTGCTATCATAACCTCTACTACGTTTACTGTTGCTATTATAACCTCTACTACGTTTACTGTTGCTGTCATAGCCTCTACTACGTTTACTGTTGCTGTCATAGCCTCTACTACGTTTACTGTTGCTGTCATAGCCTCTACTACGTTTACTGTTGCTGTCATAGCCTCTACTACGTTTACTGTTGCTGTCATAGCCTCTACTACGTTTACTGTTGCTGTCATAGCCTCTACTACGTTTACTGTTGCTGTCATAGTCTCTACTACGTTTACTGTTGCTGTCATAGCCTCTACTACGTTTACTGTTGCTGTCATAACCTCTACTACGTTTACTGTTGCTATCATAACCTCTACTACGTTTACTGTTGCTATCATAGCCTCTACTACGTTTACTGTTGCTGTCATAGCCTCTACTACGTTTACTGTTGCTATCATAGCCTCTACTACGTTTACTGTTGCTATTATAACCTCTACTACGTTTACTGTTGCTGTCATAGCCTCTACTACGTTTACTGTTGCTGTCATAGCCTCTACTACGTTTACTGTTGCTGTCATAGCCTCTACTACGTTTACTGTTGCTATCATAACCTCTACTACGTTTACTGTTGCTATCATAACCTCTACTACGTTTACTGTTGCTGTCATAGCCTCTACTACGTTTACTGTTGCTGTCATAGCCTCTACTACGTTTACTGTTGCTGTCATAGCCTCTACTACGTTTACTGTTGCTATCATAGCCTCTACTACGTTTACTGTTGCTATCATAGCCTCTACTACGTTTACTGTTGCTGTCATAGCCTCTACTACGTTTACTGTTGCTGTCATTGCCTCTACTACGTTTACTGTTGCTAGCATAGCCTCTACTACGTTTACTGTTGCTATCATAGCCTCTACTACGTTTACTGTTGCTATCATAACCTCTACTACGTTTACTGTTGCTGTCATAGCCTCTACTACGTTTACTGTTGCTGTCATAGCCTCTACTACGTTTACTGTTGCTATCATAACCTCTACTACGTTTACTGTTGCTATCATAGCCTCTACTACGTTTACTGTTGCTATCATAGCCTCTACTACGTTTACTGTTGCTATCATAGCCTCTACTACGTTTACTGTTGCTATCATAGCCTCTACTACGTTTACTGTTGCTGTCATAGCCTCTACTACGTTTACTGTTGCTATCATAGTCTCTACTACGTTTACTGTTGCTGTCATAGTCTCTACTACGTTTACTGTTGCTGTCATAGCCTCTACTACGTTTACTGTTGCTGTCATAGCCTCTACTACGTTTACTGTTGCTATCATAACCTCTACTACGTTTACTGTTGCTATCATAGCCTCTACTACGTTTACTGTTGCTATCATAGCCTCTACTATGTTTACTGTTGCTATCATAGCCTCTACTACGTTTACTGTTGCTATCATAGCCTCTACTATGTTTACTGTTGCTATCATAGCCTCTACTACGTTTACTGTTGCTATCATAGCCTCTACTACGTTTACTGTTGCTATCATAGTCTCTACTACGTTTACTGTTGCTGTCATAGTCTCTACTACGTTTACTGTTGCTGTCATAGCCTCTACTACGTTTACTGTTGCTGTCATAGTCTCTACTACGTTTACTGTTGCTGTCATAGCCTCTACTACGTTTACTGTTGCTGTCATAGCCTCTACTACGTTTACTGTTGCTATCATAGCCTCTACTACGTTTACTGTTGCTATCATAACCTCTACTACGTTTACTGTTGCTATCATAGCCTCTACTACGTTTACTGTTGCTGTCATAGCCTCTACTACGTTTACTGTTGCTATCATAGTCTCTACTACGTTTACTGTTGCTGTCATAGCCTCTACTACGTTTACTGTTGCTGTCATAGCCTCTACTACGTTTACTGTTGCTATCATAGCCTCTACTACGTTTACTGTTGCTGTCATAGCCTATACTACGTTTACTGTTGCTATCATAGCCTCTACTACGTTTACTGTTGCTGTCATAGCCTCTACTACGTTTACTGTTGCTATCATAGCCTCTACTACGTTTACTGTTGCTGTCATAGCCTCTACTACGTTTACTGTTGCTATCATAACCTCTACTACGTTTACTGTTGCTTGCAGAGACAGTGGAATAGAAATCGATCTAATCTATCGTATCGGTGTTATATTGTTTAATCTACGAAGACTTCAAGAAATATTGTAAAGGCTAAGTTACACACCATTATATATCGTGTAGTTGTCCATGCTTAGGCTGCAAAGCACTGCCCGGGAGAAAACTCTTTAAAAATCATTGAAATTTCTACAAATCTTCTTCTTCTTTTTCGAACGCTCCATATGGATCACTTGTTAACCACCCTTTGTGATTTGTATGTGATCTGAGCCTAAGAGCGATTGTACATTGTGCCAGTTATGCACCTACAAGTAGGCAAACACATTCGATTTCTGCTATGCTTTTTATTTACTAGGTAGCTTCCTAGATATTTCTACAAATCATTTTCACAATTTTAAAAAACCACATCGAGAATTGAGACCTTTACCGGTGCTACGGAGTTCGTGCACTGCATCTGACATCTTCATGTCTAAGAAAGAGTTTGGGAGCACACATGGTTATTCACCGAAGTGGAAAGATGATATACTATCAATCCATTTATTTGCTTATGACTGTGTCCTCAATACCAGGTCATTGATGCCAATTTCCAGAAAATCATAGGCAGATTATCTGCAGTCTGTTCCAAGTTGAGCTTACAATCAATATTGAGACAATTGAAATACTGTACCAACCAGATAAACCTATACTGAACAAAGTAAAATAGTAAGCAAAAAGAAGCTGAAAATTGTGGACAGAGTTTTATATCTTTGCTGTACGCTCTCCCAAAATATCATCACTGATGATCTATATCTTCACTATATCGGTGGTCTCAATATATGTGTTAAGCAGCTGATAGAAGATAATGCAAGGGATGATGATGTTGTTGTATATACCGATGGATCGGTTCATCACGGTGAGAAGTCCGGCTGGGGTTTCTTGGCTAATGCGCATGGTAGGGTTGTTGCAGAGCGAAGTGGGGCATACAGGACAACTACTTCTAGTATGAGGATGGAAGTTGAGGCTGTTACTGCTGACCTCTATTGATCTCTGGGACTTCATTTACTGGGGCAGTTGTTGTATCTGACTCTCAGTCGATGCTTCATAAGATCCAGAAGGGCAGGTTTCGATGATGGATGTCGTCTATAGAAGTTTCTAACCTAGCGGCTTACGGGATATACTGTCCTGGGCATTCGGGTGTTTACGGTAATGAGAGAGCGGACAGACTTGCATCAACAGCATCGATTGTTGGGGAGTTGAAGATGGATAAGGGGATATTCTTCGGTCTCTTCGCGACTGTGTTGGATGAGGACACTAAAATCGATGTTGAATCGATCAAGCGATTTAGGCAGTTTGGAGTTACCCGTTGTACAAGTCAAACTGGATGCCTGAGAGGCAGAGTGAGAGGTGTGTTTAATCAGCGAGCTACGGAAACCATCAGTATGCATACTCTTCGATATCTGTTGGGGGAGACTGAGCACCTATGGGTCTGCCCGGAGTGCAATGACGTCAGTTTAATAACCAATAACCAATATATGGGGCTATGTGGTTAAGCCCTTGCCTTGCGAGTCGAAGGTCGTGGGTTCGAATCTGGAGAGCGCCGTTCTGTTCACGAGCGCATTTATTCCCAGAGACTCCTAGGATTGTTGCTAGAGCTACAGAGTTCAACCTTTGTTGCAATACTATCGGAAGGTGGCGTGCTATTTCTGCGGAGATGGGCCAAGCCATATGGGGCAAAACCGGAGCAATGAAGCCCAAACCTTTGGCTCTAAAACGTCAATATATGCAGTGGTCATTCCAGTTCTTGCGTTGATATGTTTCCCTATATTTATATTGTGTAACTAGTGCATATTTAGAGATTAAATAGCATCAAGATAATGTTTGACAACACTAGTAAGAAAACACAAGTAAAACGTATGAGAGTATAAATTGTTCCTATGTCAACGTATGAACGTCAATCATGGATCATTATACAACATTAAAGGTAACAATGGGGGTCTCAATGGCGAAGTGGTTAAGTCGTTTGCCTGTCATACTGAAAGATGTAGGTACTAATCCGGAAAGAGACACATGTGCAATTTTTTAATGAGATCCCGAATATTGTTGCTGGAGCTACGGAGTTCGGGCAATGCTGTCCGCAGATGACATGCCATCTTTGTCGATAGGGACGGTGCCATATGGGAAATCCCGATACAATGAAGTCAATCCTATTCATTTGAACATTTGAAAGTCAAAAATGTCATATTTTGTAACAAAGCACTACCACCATCAAATTCATTGATCGTTCTAAACAAAGAAGCGGGCAAGTTACAAATATACTACACGACATGGTCATACAGAAACATTGACTCATACTATCGTCTTTCTCTTTGTCTCAGAGGACAAGAGTTTCTGTGTCCTTTATTGTTCTCATCAACAATATATTACCTCGGATGCTGAAATATTTTGGTCCCTTTAAATGTCACGGTCATCTGTGTGTTGCCGGGGCTCCTGGGGAGCAAAATAGTAACATTGCTACCTACTTAAGGTAGCTGGCGTGATATGGAGCACATCACCCATCGTGTGCCAACGGTCAGTGAAAAGTATTAGCCTAACACCACATTTTCCAATAAACCTCGAGGTATGGAAAAAGTGTACTTTTACTACTTTACTTAACATTGACAATTCAAACCTACTGTATTGAAATTAGATCCGTCAACTTGAGTTCAGGTTTGGTAGCTCTCATCTTAGCATCAATTGTTCATTTTTGTTACGTTATTGAACAGTCCTGGGCTCAAATCTGCCGCTTCAGATTAATATTGGCTTTACATGCAACTACTGTACTAGACATCAACGACTTGTTTACTGTGGTTGATGGCTACGTCCTTTGGGATATGCCACGATTTTCATTTTTCACTGTACTAGACATGTACAAAATCTCGTTATGAAAGGATTGAGACTTTTTTGAAAGCATATAAATATATAGTCATAGTGATGCACATGAAGGTAGGCATACTACAGTCGCTTAGCAACCGCCTGTTGAACGAGAACACATCAATTGATGACGTATCTATATTACGACAAAAGAGATAATACTATTTTGTGTATTTATTTTTTCGTTAGCCATATATGAATTCATGTATAGCCATGGCGCCTAATATGGCGCTTATGATTTTTCGCTAAGGCTTGCATTTCTTAGCAAATGTGTCCCTCGACATTCAGGCGAGACTTCAGGGATTTCTGTAATTTAGATCTGCAAGTAAAGGGGTCTCAGGTAGTATAACCGTTTGCCGACATGATTTTTGAGGTTCAAGCTGGACTTGAACCGCGGAATTTCTCCGGCACGTGGCCACTTGTGCCGAATGTTATCAACTTCGCCATGGACGAGCACAGAAAGATTATAAAATCATACGTTATATTAGTGGAAGTAGAAACCTGATGGGTAGAATGAATAGCAAGTCATAGGATACTCTTCATCATCTACCGCATGAGATTAAGAAATTATGAACCTGCCTGGGGTGCTGTGAAATCGCTTCAGTAAGCAATAACTCATAATGTCATTGTGTTATTTTACTATTTGGTCATAATGAAAATCGTGGTATATCCTAAAGGACGTAGCCATCACCACAGTAAACTAGTCGTTGATTTTCTAGGCACGACTTATACGTTCAGTAGTTTGTCGTTTATTTCTGAACGGTTCATAAACATAAACCAAATATGCTTTCTCTCTCGCCTCTTCTTCTTCTCTCTTTGTGCATTTTATCTTCAGTTGGTGTATAGGTCTTCAACCAAATCATGTCCAGTCTTCCTACTTTTAGCTATCTCAATCAATTCCTTCCAGTTCTTTTGTATATTTGTAATCTCTTCATCTATATCTCTTTTCAATATTTTTATACTACCCTCTCTTTCGTTTTCCCTTGGGGTTGCAGTAAATGACACATCTTGTTTGTTTTTTAACATTCTTCTTTAACAGTTTCTTATTCCATTATAACCTTATAGCACAGCGACCTCCAAAGCTACCCATACGCCTATTAAGCCTTACCTTTATATTCACAGCGACTCTCAAAGCTACCATACGCCTATTAAGCCTTACCTTTTATATTCACACGCGACCTCCAAAGCTACCCATACCCTTTAAGCCTTACCTTTTATATTCACAGCGACCTCCAAAGCTACCCATACCCCTATTAAGCCTTACCTTTTATATTCACAACTTTTTTTATTATCTACTATCTCCATCTACGTTGGCGTTTGTTAATAGTTTTCATAAAGTCATCCACCTTTAGTTATTGATATGTTAACATACATTTAAACATACACCCACACATACACCCACATGTGTCTCAACTCACGCGAAACAGAAACACGCTCATTGAAACATAAATCAACACTCACGAATTTATCTTCATCAATAAGTAGGGACATGTTCACACACACACACACACAGCTTACCACCTGTTTCATCGGTTGTAATTATGTTACAAATATTGTACTTTAGTAGCGTATGTTCATGAATATGATAAATATATTAACATCTCAACTAATTATAACAACATGCAATAATAGACTAATCGTTTTATATATATTCTTATTTATGAGAGCCTTGGTAGTGTAGTTGTTAGTGAACTCGCTTCTCAAGGCTGGTGGTCCGGGTTCAGCTCCCATAGTGGGCGTGGCATTTTTCCCGGACCGCGACGGCTCTCAGGTCGACCCAGCCTCAACTGGGTACCAGACATGCTCTGGGAAGTAAAGTCGGCCGGCGTGATGCTGACCACATCACCCATCGCGTGCCGACGGTCAATAAAAATACAGGCCTAACACTGTATTGACCTATATACCCCAAGGTATGAAAGGGTTTCTTTACTTTTTTACTTATATTCTTATTTGTGGATTTGTGATTACCTTCATCATCTGCAGGTATGGTAAGTCCGTCTTAGAGCTTGGTTATAACATATCGTTTGGTAAATTGTCGTATCTTTCCAGGCGAGTCAGAGACCTGTTGATCTGAGACTTAACAGCCTTACTTACCAGTTTGTGCCTCCTAGAGGGAGGAATGACTTGGATGCCCTCCAGGTCACTGATTTAATTTCGATTTCATCTTTCCCCTTTGAAGAGCTAACCATCCCAAGAACTGCTAGCAGCGGAGCCAGGAACATGGGCATCCGTACTGAGGAAATTAGTGGACTAATTTTGGTAGATGACCAGTGTTTGATGTACCAGCAAGAACAGAACCTACAACACGATATTGACTACTTATATTATATCTACACAAACTATGTCATGAAGATAATTACCACAAAAAAACTGAAGCAATGATTTTAGGCAGGAAACATAATAAATGACACTTTCATATCAACGGTACTACAATCAAACAAATAGATAAGTTTAAATACATGGGAAGCATATTTACAGAAGATGAGAGACTTGACAGAGAAATATAAATTGGAGTCCAAAAGACACATACTGTCACCTACCAACTAATTCCACGACTCAACATCCAACATCTTCCTTTCGACTAAACATTGATCAAATCATCTTCTTCCCTACTTTCTGATAACAAAGCCAATTATGGACAATAAATAAAGTGCAGACACAGAGAATAATCACAATTAAAATGTATTGTATCCGAAATGACTCAAACAACACAAGAAGAGACTGAGTGACAAATCTCATACAAAGAAAAGGTTGCAACAAGACAAGTGCTTGAATTACATCGAAAAGCAGAGTATGAAATGGTTTGACCATCTGGAACGAATATAGCTAGACAACACTGGCTTTCTAAAGCAGAACATGGCAGTATGCGAGGGAAAAATCAAAGAAAAAGATAGCTATATCTTCTTCTTCTTCTGCGTTCTCACTAGACTGGGATTTCGAATTCTCTAATAAAGGCAGCCGTCTGCCTCAGATTATCAGTCACACCATACAGTTTGTCTTCTGCGTTCCACTAGATTGGGATTTCGGATTCTCTAATAAAGGCAGCCGTCTGTCTCACATTATCAGCCACGCCATACAGTTTGTCTTGAACGCTGGTGTAAGTGGGCCACCTCTTTCTTCTTAAGTCTGCATACTGGGGCAGTTCTGTAGGATATAATTCCTATGGTTTCTGCTTTCTCGTTTGGCGACCTCTTCCTGCAGTAAGTTTTGGCCACCCTCGTGATGGTAGGTCTGACATTCTTACTGTGTGGCTAAATCTCGAGGCAGATTGGCGACCGTAGAATCCGTTATCCCATTCCTCATTGTGAGGGTCGTTGCACCATGTTATGCGCCTTACGGCCTGGTGCATCCGTTGTCTGCAAGCATTTGTTTCGGGTTAGCATTCCCTAGCGGAGACGTGCATCCGATTTCAGCCAAACCTCCTTAGTCGCCTCTTACGACATGCGTGGCAGGTAACAGTGGTTCTATTCTTTACACCCCAAATTTGGGCCCCGGTAACCACTCGGACGAGATAGCTATATGTAAAAAGATACAGAAATCCATCACTCATGTTATCTCAGAAGCGCAAGACAACACAGAAGACCACGGCACAGGGTACAATCCGGTAGCAGTGTAACGACAAAACAAGAACATATATATATATATATTAATGTATCATGTTCTCTGCAGATCTCTGCTCTCATCACAGCACGCCTGAAAGACAATATCTACCTAGTTATACCGCCTCGTCTATCGCTGTGCTCAAGATTTCCTTACAGTTTTCGCTGCCATCACCCTCATTTTGGTTGTCTCTTGCTTGACTTTCAGAAACCATCCTCTCCATTATTGCTGCTATGTCTAAACCAAATTATTTCCGTTTCCGCAACATCATATTATTCATTTGCCAACGTTCTTTGATTTTTCGGATCTTGGAGGATATCTGTATTTTCATATCTTGTGTTCAGAACATTCTAAGTATTTATATATATATATATTCTTCTCGTACCGTTGTACGTTACATAAGGTCTGCAAGTAATTTCTCCATACCGCTCTTTCCCGGGAAACTCGCTCGATCTCGTCCATGGAACTGAGTCCGATATGTGTTACCTCTCTCTCAAAGTTCGTTTCAGGGTTTTCCAAGGACGTCCTCTCTTTCTCGAACATATTGTCTCCCACTTCAATACCTGCTTTGTCGTTCTTTGATCCTTTTTTTTCTCAAGGTATGCCCAAGATGTCTCCATCTTCTCCTTCTTTAAACAGTTGTTACTAGCGGTTGACCAATTTCTCTGATTTCGTCATTTCTCCTGAATTCGTCTCATTTTATGTTCATTATTTGTCGCAGACATCTTTAATTATTTTCCAACTTTCGCTGGCATATTTTAGGATTGATGGCATTAGACAACTCTCACTAGCATATGTTTGGATTGATACAACATTTGACAACTTTCGCTAGCATATGTTAGGATTGATAGACATTTGACAACTCTCACTAGCATATGTTTGGATTGATACAACACTTGACAACTCTCACTAGCATATGTTAGGATTGATACAACATTTGACAACTTTCGCTAGCATATGTTAGGATTGATACAACATTTGACAACTCTCACTAGCATATGTTTGGATTGATACAACATTTGACAACTCTCACTAACATATGTTAGGATTGATACAACATTTGACAACTTTCGCTAGCATATGCTAGGATTGATACAACATTTGACAACTCTCACTAGCATATGTTAGGATTGATACAACATTTGACAACTCTCACTAGCATATGTTAGGATTGATACAACATTTGACAACTCTCGCAAGCATATGTTAGGATTGATACAACATTCGACAACTTTCGCTGGCATCTGTTATGGTTGAAACAACATTGGAACTAAAAATTCGTAATTTAGTTTTGTATTAACTTCTCTAATGTTTGTGTAATGAAGCATTATTTTTTCTTCCATATGTTGGCACATGAAAAATACATTTTTTTTCATACATTATGCTTTTGTTGCCATGCTTGTGTTATGCTAAAGTCTATATGTACTTATATTCGCATAAGTATATGACTCGCTGATGCGTGTCAATGACTTCTCTAATGTAGAAATACAACATTGATATGACAGTGCAGCTTGATTTAGAGCTCAAGCTTGAACTAGATTAAAGAGTATGTATTTATCCATATAGCAAGAACCTGGACCGAGGTTAACCGAGTAGGGAATCATACATTTTAGGGGAGGGTGTCTCAATAACGAAGTGGTTAAGTCGTTTGCCTGTTATACTGAAAGTTGTGTGTTCGAATTCGAACCGAGACACATATGCAATTTTTTCACGAGAGCCCTAGGATTGTTGCCAGGGTTCGTTCGTTGTGCAACACTCTCAGCAGGTGGAATGTCATCTCTGCCGACAGGGACGGAGCCATACGGAGAAAACCGGTGCACTGAAGTCAATTCTTTGAATTTTTTTTAACATTTTAGAAAGATACAACTTACAATTTAGAGAGTCTCTGTGACGATAAGGTGTTCGCCTCTCGCTTCAAAGGTAATCGGTTCAATCCATGTGTGGAGAGATTGGGATATTGTTCCTCATATCCTTGATTTCAATGTTTGTGATTCAATAAATAAACACATCATGGAAATGTGATGCTCTCTCATAGCCTTGATCTCGATGTATACGATCCAACAAATAAACACATCATGGAAATGTGATGCTCTCTCATAGCCTTGATCGCGATGTATGTGATCCAACAAATAAACACATCATGGAAATGTGATGCCTCTCATAGCCTTGATCTCGATGTATCGATCCAACAAATAAACACATCATGGAAATGTGATGCTTTCATAGTTGATCTCGATGTATACGATCCAACAAATAAATGACATCATGAAATGTAGTACGTCTCATAGCTTGATCTCGATGTATACGATCAACAAAAACACATCATGGAAATGTAGTACGCTCTCATAGCCTTGATCTCGATGTATACGATCCAACAAATAAACACATCATGGAAATGTGGTACGCTCTCATAGCCTTGATCGCGATGTATGTGATCCAACAAATAAACACATCATGGAAATGTGGTACGCTCTCATAGCCTTGATCTCGATGTATGTGATCCAATAAATAAACACATCATGGAAATGTGGTAGGCTTTCGTTTATGTGATATGGGCGAGTCTTAGACACTAGAACGAGTCCGAGAACTAGGAATTAAGTTTGGACAAGCAGACAGTGTCGTCTTCGTGGTAGAAAGAGAAGTAATACTAATCAACTTCTCATAAATACAGTGAGCACATGGACTTTATATTAGTTGCTGCAACGGAGGACAGAGCACGCATGGGAATGCCCAATGTGCTATGAAGTCGATCGCATAACATAACATAACGTTATGGACTAGTATTTCTTATAATTATAATTATTGCGACAGTTAATATTATTATGAATTGATGTATTTTAGACATTAAAGATAAATATGGAATTATTAAAAACGCACACTCATAGAAAATGTTTAGATCAAACCAGAGGAACATAACACTTACAAGTAAATGCAAAAGAAAAATGATTAACTAAAAAAAAAAGGTTCTACCTACTTTTGAATGAAGAAACTAAAATAGACGTTGAAACAATCCAACTATATAAGGAGTTTGAAATTACACATTGTACATGTAGAGATGTATGCTTGACAGGCAGAGAGAGAAGAGTGTTTAACCAGCCAACCACAGGAACCATTGATATGCATACCCTTCGATAACTGTTGGGGGAGACTACGCATCTTTGGATCTGCCCGGAGTGCTGTGATGTTAGTCCAGTAACCAATAATAATAATAATTCCTCTCGTACCGTTATACGTTACATAGGGCCTGCAAGTAATTTCTCCATACCACTCTATCCTGGGCAACTCGCTCAATCTCCTCCATGGAACTGAGACCGATATTTCCTGCCTAACTTAGCAAAGTTCGCTTCAGGGTCTCCTTAGGTCGACCTCTCTTTCTTGAACCCTTTGCATCCCACTTCAATACCTGCTTTGATATTCGTTGATCATTTCTCCTCAAGGTGTGCCCAACATATCTCCATCTTCTCTTTCTTATAACAGTTGTCACTAGTGGTTGACCAGACATGTCTCTGATTTCATCACTTCTCCTGAATTCGTTCCATTTTATATTCATTATTTTTCGCAGACATCTATTTTCAAATGCATTCAATTTGCTTTTATATCTTTAGTCATTTTCCAACTCTCGCTGGCATATGTTAGGATTGATACAACATTTGAATTGAAAATTCAGTAACCAATAACCAACAACTATTAAAACTAACAATAACCTGAGAGAAATGAAAAAATGACTAATATAGTCAACCTACTATGAGAAAACGGTACCATATCTTGTTAGTCCGAAACAAGAATAGAACAATAAGAGAAAACAGTTTAAAACAATATTTTACACATCTAATAAAGGCATACCTGCAAAGATGAGAAGGCGAAGACCACAGAGAAGATGGATTCAGAATGGAACTAATGGTTTGAACATGACGGCTGCAGAGGTGGGACATCTGGCTTATGAAAGAGAGAAATTCCGAAGGACTGTTGGGGTGGCAAAGTTCTGCTCAGGACAAGCTATATGATGATGATGAATACAGACATTAAAAAATAAAAGACTAGTGTCGGACGGAAGTAATTCATAACTAGATGAAACAACATTGGTAACCGGCTTCAGCATTTGAGTCTCTCTCCATGAGAGCTGTTTGTGTTGGGGGAAGAAAGTAGAAGGAGGGAATTTATTTCTAGTCTATGAGTAGTACTGCTAGGAAGAAGATGAGAACGACCGACAACTCTCTCCAGCTCAATATAGTGCATGCCTATGTTAAACATTAACTATCGATTATTGGCCCTGTGCTCTGGAACTCTTGTCGGTTGCAGGCCTCCCATGCGCGCCTGCACGTGTGTGTGTGTGTGTGTACGTGTACGTAGTATTTTTTTTCTGTATGTGACCGAGCACAGTTTTGACACTGAAGAACTTCTTGAAGAATGTGTACAAAACATGAGGTCACCGAGTACCTGGTGTTTCTAAGAATCATAATGATATTGTTGTTTTTTTGATAAGGCACTCAGCCTTGATTTGATAATATAAGCAGGTATTTATGATGATGATAAATATAATTTTACTGAAGTCTGACTTTGTAGATATTTTAAGGTTAAAATTAGGATTAAGTTATGAGTTGTTGTTAGTGGATTTCCAGCCTTGCACTTCAAGAAAGTCCATAGCATATGTAAAGTAGGCAGAAAAGTGCAGACCTCAGTCTTCAGACTTAGAAAGGGAACGTTGTTATCTCAAGTACAAGTCGAACTGGATGCCTGAGGGGTGTGTTTAACCAACGAGCCACGGGAACGATCAGTATGTATACTCTTCGACATCTGTTGGTGGAGACTGAGCACCTATGAGAATGACCTGAGTGCAATGACGTCGGTTCAGTAACCAATGACCGTATCTAGTAGCTTCAATCTAAAGACACAGATCGCTCAAATGGATACCAGGGACTTAGCCACCTGCATATATGAAGCACCAAAGCAGTATCAAGAGCACATCCTGCAAGACTTCCTTTTGAATAGCGGAAGAATGAAAATCTGATCAAAAGAAATAACCCTTCAGAATAAACTATGGAGGACCGGTAAAGATCTCGAGAGCACCGCCAAGCTTATGACACATATCGGAGTAGTACATAGTATACCTTTATATCGCATAATTAGCAGAAGAAGAAGAAGAAGGACAAATTCACAGATACTTGGATAATCTCACCACTCTGTTGGGGTATAGCGAGCGGCCCACAATACCAGTTCTGCATAAGTAGCACAATTCGGGGTATAACGAGCGGCCCACAATACCAGTTCTGCATAAGTAGCACAATTCGGGGTATAACGAGCGGCCCACAATACCAGTTCCTGCAAGGTAGCACAATCTCGGGGTATAACGAGCGGCCCACAATACCAGTTCTGCATAAGTAGCACAATTCGTGGTATAGCGAGCGGCCCACAATACCAGTTCTGCATAGGTAGCACAATTCGGGGTATAGCGAGCGGCCCACAATACCAGTTCTGCATAGGTAGCACAATTCGGAGTATAGCGAGCGGCCCACAATACCAGTTCTGCATAGGTAGCAGAATGTTTCTATATAAGTTGTGCCTGTTCTTAAGGACTGTTCTAAGTTGAACTTTCATCTCCTGCATCTTTACCAGCGATCATAATTTACATCCCTGAAAATGCATTACTCAGACGGAGTTTGTCAGTGCATTCAGTATGTAGGGACAGCCAAGTGCTTTTCCTTCAGACATAGCAACTAAGCAAGTCAGCTTGTGAGCACGTTCATTGCTTAACTTCTACATGGGATCCATGCACGAAAATGAAATATATCATTGCTATCCTAAAGTGCTGTAGCAAGTTCAATCATTGTGTGTGCATCAACACAGACTTGACATTGCAGAGCATAAACTTGGAATAACTCAGTATGCAGTCACGAATGTAGTTTTGGGATACCAGCTAGGGTCATAGCCTCCACCACTGCTCAAGCTTCCATTGTTATACTACTCGTGGTCCTAGCAGAAACGCCTCTGGCCTCAACAGTTGTTTTAACTTATACCTCACCCATCCATCCAAACGTGTACATAAGGTCCATGCTCATTGCCGATATCTTATTACAGATCCATCAGTACAGTATATAATGATGTAAACTTTATCATTATTCTATTTAATAAATGCTCTCATTTTCTCGACCACTGGCGCATAGTTATACTCATATGTGGCGTATATTAATCAGATATGTAAATTTTGAACAGAAGAGTTTCAGGTCTGCGAGTCCCACTCGCTGGCCAGATTGAGAGAGATGGGTGTCAATATTGGTGCAGCCCGTAAAAACGGTATACCAAATATACAAAGAACTGATTAATCAACATCGAACTGGCGTGTTAGGCCGCTGGACTCTGCTGGATTTGTTGAGGCGGAGATTGGAGCACTTATGGACATGTCCGGAGTGCTATGATGATAGTCCTCTGATAACTGATTTTAAAACAGTTAATTGCATATCCTTTACATGACTTTGTGAATCAACTCCAGCTTTTTAACGCTGTTTGTGATTTTTCTAGGCATTATTACGTTCAGTAGTTTGCCATTGCTTTCTGAACGGGTGGTGTCATTGTCCTTTTGTAAAATTCCACGCGAAACAATTTGAAACCAAACTGTCAGCAGCGTGATTCGAACTCAGAACGTCGGGGTTAATAGACCGAGTCACTATCCCCTAGGCCACAGACGCCGCGATAACTGATAACTAATCACAAAAATCGTAGTTTGGAACATAGAAGGAGTAGAAATTCATTCCTACCTAAGTTTAATGTTAGCAGGTTCACATACCAGACGAACAGTGTCCTCTGCTCGTCACCTCACCGATTTGTCACTATTAAACTCGGCTACTTTTCACTTTAATGAGTTCCTAATGTAATGGACGAGGTGTATCGGCACTTACTTTAAGATACGATCTTTGTTCGTCATATTTTAATCTTTAATCCCCGATTAAGAAGTTCTTGAGTTATGTCACTGCCACATTGAAAGTTTCCATGGTGTATCTCAAGATAATGAGCATGTGCGTGTGCTGAATTCTCTCCAACCTTTCGGATCAACTGTGAGGATAGCGCATGCGTATTCTACCCTAGCAACCACCAGTTGATATTATAACTGTACAAGCATACGTGTTGGAATGTCCATAGTTGACATGAAGCAATAAGACCCCTGCAGCTTACATTATAATAAGGTCAATACATTTTCTAAATACAACGGCCTACTACGATCAAACTGCATTCCTCCCCCAGATATCTCATTAATTGTTCTATGGAAGTTTTGCCTTCTTTGAATCCAACAGATAAACACTTTATAAAAGTAAATGGTGGAAGAGAAGAAGAAGAAATCTCATTAATTGTTCTCTGGAAGTTTTGCCTTCTGTGAACTCGATAGATATCTCATTAATTGTTCTATGGAAGTTTTGCCTTCTTTGAACCCGACAGATAAACACTTCTATAAAGAAGTAAAGGGTGGAAGAGAAGAAATCTCATTAATTCTTCTCTGCAAGTTTTGCCTTCTGTGAACCTGACATATATCTCATTAACTCTTCTCTGCAAGTTTTGTCTACTGTGAACTCGACAGATATCTCATTAAGTGTTCCCTTGACATTTTGCCTTCTGTGAACCCGACATATATCTCATTAATTCTTCTCTGCAAGTTTTGTCTTCTGTGAACCTGACATATATCTCATTAATTCTTCTCTAAGAGAGTTGCCTTCTGTGAACCCGACAGATATCTCATTAATTGTTCTCTGGAAGTTTTGTCTTCTGTGAACTCGACAGATATCTCATTAATTGTTCTCTGGAAGTTTTATCTTCTGTGAACTCGATAGATATCTCATTAATTCTTCTCTGCAAGTTTTGCCTTCTGTGAACCCGATTGCTGATGTTTCTGTCTTGACATTGTGATCACTCAATGAGAACCAGGTCACCGCGATCTTCTAGTGATTGATCACTGCTTCGACCTCAACACGCCAAAAAGCAATACGATCTTGTTCATTTTTAATTTGCTGACATCAATGTCCAGTCTTTTTCCTGCCTATACACCAGAACATCACCAACAAGTAACATGATTCTCTTTCCGTGTTAGTCAGTTGTTGTTTTATACTTGATACTCGACACTGTGCTCACCTTAAACAATACTGTGGGCAGTTGGGAGGTTCATGGCAGACCTGAGAAGATGGTAATCACCGCGGATGACCAACCACCACACCTAACCACCAGCGATTTCAAACAGTTCCAATAAGATTCATCTGACCAGAAGGGGTTCACCTCAAACATCATGATTGCGTTTATGAGGTATATATTAGGAATTCGTGTCATACAAATGAAAGCTCCAATCCCTACGCTTAACGGCAAGAGTGGACAGCCAACTACATCTTCCACCTGGGAATAAACAATAGTCAAAAAGGTGTCTGGTACAAACTTTTGTGTTACCTTTCTGCATTTCTGAATCATAATTTAATCTTCTTCTTCTTTGCGTTCGTTCTTTACAATCAATTTATTTTAATCACTCTTTGTGATATGTTTGATATTTGCCAAGAACGTGTATACGTTGCACATTGGTTTGGTAGGCCCCTAAACGCAAAGACTTCTACACGTTTAGGACATGTGCATGTGATTTAAGCCAAACCTCCTTAGTCACCTCTTACGACATGCGTGATAGGTAACAGTGGTTCTATTCTTTACACCCCAATTTGGACCCCAGTAACTACTCGGAGGATCATAATTTAATATGATTACTCACATAATTTAGCTAGACACCAGGAAGTGAGTTGTAAGTGGTCATATTTATATATGCTACAAGTAAGAATGAGAAAATTGAGGTATTTTCTCCATGTAAAAACACAAAGTGTTTTAGAAGATAGTTATGAAAGAAGGACTTCCAGCAAAGAGGTGAAGACGTGGACCGTGGAGATAGTGGATTCAGGATGTAACTGATGGTTTGAGCATGACGTCTGCAGTGACTATATGACATATGAGAGAGAAATTCTGAATGGCTCTTAGTGTGGTAACGTTTTCCCCAGAACAGGCTATTGGATAATGGTGATCATGATATATATATATGCCCGCGTGCCTCGCGTGTTCGTAGCGCGTTGGACTACGGGTGACTAGTCCTCTGTAAGTGCGGGTTCAACTCCGCGGACTGGCAGTAAAGCTACAGGTTCCCCAGATTTACGGTGTTCGTGGCACCGAGCCGAAGGGTTACGATGTCCATGACACCGAGCCGAAGAGCTTTCAGCTCAAGTGCTTCTGGATCGGAAAAAATATATATATATATATCTTGGGAGCAAAGATCCCAAGCGTCAACATCCTGTTGCAGAAGGCCCAAGTGAGATGGGTCGGTCACGTTGCTTGAATGCCTGATAAACGCATCCCAAAACAGTTGATGTATGGCGAACTTGATGGGGGCAGACGTTCAGCTGGTGGACAGAAAAATGCTTTAAAGACACTCTTAAAGTGTCTCTGAAATGCTTCGATATAGACAATACGTGCTGGGAATCCCTTGCACAAGATCGCCAAATGTGGTGCTGTAACAACAAAAGAGGAACCCGCATAGCTGAGAATCATCGTGTTGTTGAGTCACAGAGGAAACGAACTGCGCGAAAAGACAGAGCACACAACACACGCATGTCTAACCCTGATCATGTATGCCCCACCTGTGGTAGAGGTTTCTGTTCTAGGATTGGACTCTACAGTCACCTCCGCACACACCAGAGAGTGCAGCAGACACGTCTGAGATTGTTGTCATCATCGCTTGCGATGGACGGCTATACATATATAGATAGATATATATATGTATATATATATTTATTCTACCAATCGTTAGTTGGATAATTACTGTTTAGCATCCCCTCTTCCGTGGCGTCTGTGGCCTAGGGGTTAGTGACTCGGTCTATTAACCCGACGTTCTGAGTTCGAATCACGCTGCGGACAGTTTGCTTGCAAATTGTTTCCGTTGATTTTAACAAAGGACGATGGCGCCACCCGTTCAGAAAGCAATGGCAAACTACTGAACGTATAAGTGGTGCCTAGAAAATCAACGACGTGTTTACTGTGGTTGATGGCTACGTCCTTTGGGATATGCCACGATTTTCATTTCATCCCCTCTTCCACTTCTCCTTTTACAAGAATTGTTTTAAAATATTCCTAGGAACTGAACTATATTATATAAATCTTCTTCTTCTTCTTCACGTTCCTTCATGTCAACCATGCTAACTATTATTTGTAATCTGTGTGGTTTGCTTAGAGAACGTGAGTACGTTGCGCAACAGTTCATAGACCCCCTATGGTAGTTATGACAGACACATTCGAATATCTGCCGAATGTGACAGTAATTATTTGAAATGGTTGAGATAATAATATATATTAATCAGCGTAGAAAATGTATACGTCGAAAATGTATACGCGAATATATCGAAAGATAAGAAATGCAGTGGTTTGGACATTTAATGAGAATGGAATACAACCAACCACCAATAACAGCATACAATAAAAGAGATCGGGTACTAGAGTTAAGGGAAGACCAAGGAAAAGATGGATAGACAATATCAAGACCACATTACATAAATACGGATATAACACAACAAGGGTGACTCATCTAACCCTAGAACGCAAATTAAAGCTCCCATCCCTACGCTTAACGACGAGAGTGGACAGCCAACTACATCTTCCACCTGGGAATAGATAATAGATAAAATGTCTTTTTGAAAATTAATGAATTTGATGTGCATTATTAGAAATACTTTAGATTTTAGATATCACCAAATCAAATAACGTTGCTTGTTGTAAGATGTGTCTGCTGTTGATTAATGTTAGTAGTTTTGTTATGTTGAATGGTATAAATTATTTGTTATGTTGAATCAGAGCCAACTATAAACTTATGGGCCTTCGGACTCAGGTAAGAATTATGGGAAATCAGACCCCAACTACACAACGGGACCTCGCATTCCAGTATCGATGTATATAGACGAATTCATTTTAAACTCAACACAAAATGCTAAATCGAAGTTATATTATGCAACAGGTTAAGTTTAACAATAAGGAATATCAATATTATGAATATTTTTCACCTCACCACTAAATAACCATAGACTCACAGAATTGAGTAAAATTGAAAAAAGCTTGCAGTGTTCTATCAAACGTCTTATTTTCCAGTCCCTTTACTGATCTAGGTCAGGGAAATCCCCAGTCAGTTGTCTGGCCTAGTTATCTAGAGGTGGCTGTGGTTGCATGGTGTAAGTTATTTATTATGTTGATTGATGTACATATATATCTGTATTAGTCTCTCATTTTGGATGTCTTTCTAGGGAGATGAAGACTCTCATAAAGTGACAGATCAAGCCCTTGTACCTCCTGTTCCTGACCGAGTGGAGATCATCCTGAAGGGATTACAAGCAGCAGCAAATTATTAGATAACACTGAGAACGACACAGATCTTGAGGTCACTCGTCATGACTTAACGAAACATCTTCCAGAGCCAGAAAAAACAGAACAACCTCCACTAATATCAGACGAATCAGTTCCAAAATCATCACTTGAAGTTTCATCGTCTCCTCGTCGTCCTCCAACGAGGAGAAGTCTGTCTGATTCTGCGTCTGGAAGACATACGAGAGAAAGAGTGGGATTTTTTGACTCTGTTGAAAAGACAGATGAATCTGAAATTGCAATAAAACATCGAGATGTAGCATCTGCGTCTGTTAGAAGCAAAGACTATGCATATTTGAGATCAGCTTCACAAGATGAAGCTAAGTCGAGGAAATCAGTAACTAGATCAGTAGAGCTTGAGCCTCTTCCAAAAGATTTAGTGTTACAACCACGATTGCAGGCGTCAGAGCAGCGAATTCAGCTTCATCATGATGTCTCTCAACAGCCACGTTTACATCTAACACACCAGCAACAATATCAACTTCAGTACCAACAACAATATCAACAGATTTTGCAACAACAGCAGAAACAGCAACTTTACCAGCAACAACAGCAGCAGAGTTTCCAGCGACGACAGCAGCATAGTTTCTCAGAACAAACTACAACTTCATCTGCTGATCAGCAAACACATCAACAATTTTATCGTCAGTATTCAAGTCAGTATCAGCAGCATCAACCGCTACCGCATCATCTTCTACAACATCAGCAGCAGCTAAAACAACAACCTTACCTTTTAAAACAACAAACTCAACCAGTTTTTCAACCTCAACAACAACAGAAACCTCGTCATATTCTGCAACATCGTCGTAGTTATGAAGCTGTTTCTTCATCTGCAGCAGTACCGGACCGATCTTACGCTCAGCATTATCGTGTATTCGATGGGGAACGATCAAAACCTATTCCTCCGAGTTACACCACTCTTACCTCAACCACCACTGCAGCAACACTTATCCCCAACAACACCAGCAGTCACCTCTATGCAAACGTACGCTCTCCCAGTGGTGGAATCAATGGCCTTGGCCCCGTGGGGCTTGAAATGGGAATAAAAAGCATGGAGGTAGAAGACGAAAGTTTTGTTGTAGAGACGGTAGAAATAATCAAACGCCCTGGACAAACCCTTGGCTTCTACATTCGCGAAGGAAATGGGTATGACCGCCCAGAGGGAGTTTTTATTTCTCGAATTCAAATGGGCACAGTTGCTCAGAGTAACGGGCTGTTGCATGTCGGAGATGAAATTGTCACAGTCAACAATGTCAAGGTTGGAAATATGTCACTGGACGATGTTGTCATTCTTATGTCTATTCCCAAAAAACTGGTGCTTACTATACGAACAAGAAGGAACAGCAGCAAAAATAAATCATGTCCATCGTTGCCGATGGCGGAGAAGCAAGATCCACCAATTGTTGTTCTTAAAAAGGGTAGATCGTCATCCGCATCTGCTCTTGAAATGACGGAAAAATGTCCGGATATGTTCGAACCTGGTCAATCATACGCTCAATATCCTTTCCAAACAGCGGATTACATGCCTCGACGAGAGCTCGCTCAAGAACGACAAACTCCGAGCGCGTCCAGATATGCTAGCATTTTCATCACACCCCAACGAGCAGAGGCGAAACTCGTCAATGAAGATGGAATGGACAGCAGTAACTCGAGTGAAGGATCGCTATCTAGAAGTGTTGATTCCAGCAAAGATAGACCATACTTAGGACAAGAGGTTGTGGATTCACCACACAGTGGATACATGAGTGTGACAAATCCAATTTACGATCATTTTTCAAGTATACCAGATAAAGATTATAAGCATCATCTCTTGTCAGAAAGCATTGGTCGAAAAGCAGCATTACCAAAGCCGTCATCTAAACAAAGTCCACTCAGCGCCACCTCTCATTTATACAGGGGGAGATCGGTACAAGACACTAGTCCTTCTTACACAGAGCCACCATATATGAACGTTGGAGCTTTAAGAGAAGGATTCATGCAAACGCAGCATCAACATTACCAGCATCATCTACCTTCTCCGCATTATCCACATCAACAGCAGCATTTGCCGCCCGCTCCTCACCACTATCAATTTCAGCCTCAGCCGCAACTGCAAAGCTATCCCTTGCAGACATCTCCTATGGGTACCACCTACTCAGTTTCACCTCAGCAATACAGAGGCGGTATACCTATCTCTCAAGAAGAGCGAAGAAGGCAAGAAAAACTGCGAGCTCTTCTCAACTCTAAATCAAGATATGGCCGACTGCTGCGTAGTCGGTCTCCTGAGTGCTACAACTCTGATTCAGAGCTGATATTTACGCACCATCAACCCACCGAAGGGCGAGGGTTTGCTTCTGATTATGAGACATACGGAGGCGCTTTCAGTGATGATGAACCAGTATACTCCATTCCCCGGATTCCATCAAGCTCAACTTCAGAGCTTGAAATGTTGTTGAAAAAGTTCAGCACACTATCGCAGGAACTACAGCAAGAACAAAGTAAACTACAGAGACAACTCAGTTCTCGTGACAAGACTGGCAGTCAATTTTACGGTCAGTGTTTCTTTGTTAAACTTAGCTTCTTAGTTACCAGTTTGTTTTGGTTTGTTATGTTATGTTTGTTATGTTATGTTTGTTATGTTATGTTTGTTATGTTATGTTTGTTATGTTATGTTTGTTATGTTATGTTTGTTATGTTGTGTTTGTTATGTTATGTTTGTTATGTTATGTTTGTTATGTTATGTTTGTTATGTTATGTTTGTTATGGTATGTTATGCGATCCACGTTATGGCACATTAGGCACTCTCATGCGTGCTCGTCCTTCGCTACAGCAGGAATCACAATGCCCACTTGCTCACCGTACCCATGAGAAGTTGATTAGTATATTTTCTCTCTCTTCCACGAAGGCGATACTACTGTCTGGCATGTCCAAACTGTACTCCTAATTCTCGCAATCGTTCCAGTTTTTGAGTTCGCCCATACCCCATAAATGAACGAGTACCGCATTGATGACATCGGCTCTGTCCATACTTCTGCCAACTTGAGTCGAGACATTGTTTGCCAAAAAGTCAGCACGTTCGTTACCCTGCCCTCCAGCGTGTTCAGATGTTTACAGCCAAGTCTGTGTCTTGAGATGGCACCTTCGAATACTGCCCACCCATGTTGCACGCACAGACTTCCAGGTTCAATACTTTGAATGACCTGTGTTCCAAAAGGTTAGTTCTTAGTCTGCATTTATTTCACGTCTTGTTGAAGAATTATCCAAACGCAGTGGTTAGTGAGTCTGGTTCTATCCCCTCTATCCACAATATATTGGAGTTCAATTCATTGTCTACTCAATTAAAAACGAATATTTAAAAATTGCTTATATGGATAAAATTTGAATTTAAAAAAAATTAATCTGATGTAGGTGATCTTCATTCTTCCTTCCTTCCTTTCATTCGTTTGATTAATTTGTCTTTATATTTCATGTTATCTCTTATATATATATATATACTTGATTGCATTTTGTAGCTCCCACAGATGTCCGTGAAGTTTTCTTTCGTGTATTATTTCACTAAGCCAGTGAGTTGTCCTAGCATATCATATTTGGGGCAGTCTTGTGCTTTGCAATCTATTTAGTCTGTCAACAGTTACACCTGTACACAAGACTTAGTGGGCTGATAATCTTCAATTTTATATGAATGTGGATGCGGATTTGTGTGCGTCCAGTTTTCTGAGGCATAGAATGACAAATCACCCTCTTACAGTAATCGCCCGAGTGGTTACGGGGCCCAAATTTAGGGTGTAAAGAATAGAACCACTGTTACCTGCCACGAATGTCGTAAGAGGCGATTAAGGAGGTTTGGTTGAAATCGGATGCATGTGTCCGCTAGGGAATGCTAACCCGAAACAAATGCTTGCAGAAAACGGATGCACAAGGCCGCAAGGCACATAACATGGTGCAACGACCCCTCACAATGAGGAATTTGATAACGGATTCTACGGTCGCCAATCTGTCTCGGAGATTTAGCCACGCAGTAAGAATGTCAGACCTACGATCATGAGGGTGGCCAAAACTTACTGCGGGAAGAGGCCGGCACAAACGGGGAAGCAGAAATCATAGACATTATATCCTACAGAACTGCCTCCAGTATGTAGATTTGATACGAAAGAGGTGGCCCACTTACACCAGCGTCCAAGACAAACTGTAACGCGTGGTTGATAATCTGAAGCAGACTGCTGCCTTTATTAGAGAATCTGAAATCCCAATCTAGTGAGAACGCAGAATAAAACAAAGAAGAATTATTCCGTAGTGAGGCGGTTGGTATCCAGTGCACGCTGAACTTTCTCTTGTTGCTTGGTGCTACGAGGGCTCATTTTACATCTGTCCAAATTATAGGATGTATATCCGGTTTTGTGTTTAAGGTAGATCTATCCTCAGGAAGGCTATAATTGTTAATATAGTTCCCAGCTTAATTTAAACCACACAGTTACACTTAATAGGGTTTAAAAAATTATCTGATGAAAAATTTTTTTCTTTAATATGCAAATTAGATTACAATATGGCCGCCGTTACTAAAAATAGATACTTTTTCAAACAAGATTACTCAGGAGCCAATTGTTTGAAAGCCTTCATTTTTAGCATACATGTTTGCAACAGTCAGTTGGTTAATGTGAAGTAAAATATTTGAATTTCATAAAGAACTTTTTTTTTAAAATGAATTTAAATGATATACCACTCCCAAAAGTGGTAAAATTTCCATCGATCAAACTTGCTTAAATTTAAGAAAATATAGCTATTTTTATTGGTTTGAGATTATTTTACTGCACATTAAGCATTGCATATCTAAGAATATATGTGCCAAATTGCAAGTCAATTAGACCAAAAATGTTTGAGATATCATGTTTGAAAGTTTGACAACAACACAAAAAATACAATTGACGGGAAACTTGAAAAACAAAAACTTTCCACTATTTTACTTACCAGAGTGCTACTAATGACCACCTGTTGTGTACATATCTCCTTCTCTGGCTTCTGTGGTATCTAGGAAGCCTTTTCTGATGGCTCTCAGTGTTTTTTCTTCTTTTCTGTGTTGCTTTTATTCGAATAGTGTCCTTGATTTTACAGCTTTCCACAGAATAGTATCCACTGGGAAGCCCAAGTTTAGAAAATCTCGCGTTTCTTCCTTGAATATTTGTTGCCACAGAATCTTCGTTTATTTGATCTACCAGACTTCTGTTTGTTACCCATTCTACTTTTAATTAAATATGAATATCTAGCTATTATAATTTACCTTCCAAATAATGAATCAACGTTCGTTTCAAATGACAAAAGCAATGCCTCAAAAGTTTGAAAAAATATTTTTACATTCAGAAATGTCCAGTGGTTTCATTTAGTCTCCATGAGAACTTTGGCGGGAATCTAACATTATTAGAGTAGTGTTCCTTAGTGGATATGTCATCGTTCTTGTTATAAATCAATTTTCATAATTAAATCGCATTTTATGTGAAGGGGGTGGAGTGTAGAAACATAGTAACTAAGTGTAAACAATGGTTGCTAAGGAAAATTGTGAGGAGGGTGATCACATAAACATGCATGTAATGAAAACACGAAGGCATTTAGACGTTCCAAAACAATTTGAAGTTGTAGTCAAATGCATGTAGTTTCTAAAAATGCAATAAAATAAAAATGGCAAATGTCATTTTTTTTCGTCATTTGGTGAGGATAGATCTACCTTAATTGTTTCTCAGTTACCTCCTTGAATGTCTGGATTTGTGCATCATATTTACGACAGAATACGCCCATTGATAATTTGCTGGTTTCTCTAAGTTCATTAAACCGAGCAAATAGAAGACACTGAGTGCAGCTGCGGCGCAGTATTACACCACTTTTACAGTTCATCTTCTGTCGTATTGTTATTGTTTTTATACATCATTAAGTGTTTGTATTTGTTGTAGTCTTATGGTCATCAGAGAAACATTGATAATTATATGATGCTACTGGCGTACTGGTCATCACATCACTCATTTGTTGCTCATTTTTAAAATAACTAATTACAGTGCATACACTAAACATTGTTTATCATTGAAAACAATGCCTTTTGCAACAGGATGCCAAATTGTATGACAATATCTTTGTTATTTTTTTTCTCTGGTTATTAAAAAAAATACAGCCCTATTTCTGGGTGGGTCTCCCGCCTTAACCAAACAAATAATACGCGCATAGAACAGTAGTTTTCCATAAACCACAGGGTATGAAAACAAAAGTTTACTTGATTTATTATTATTATAAACGAATTTATATGTAGAGGATCTTGTGGCATAGAGATAAGGTCCTTGCATCTCTCTACCGAAGGTACTCTGTTCGTTGCCTGCGTGGAGTGATCGGTATATTTACACAGAGGGTCCCTTATCTTAGTGTAGGTGAGATCGAGTTCCTAGTCATATCGGAAACGGAAGATAAAATGTAGATTCTGTGTTGAAGTTCAGCTCATAAAAGAGACTTTAGCAGTTGAAAATCTTAGAGTGTCTATAGGCGAAGGACTGATTTTATTCCACCGGATTTCCACATATGCCTCTGTTATTGCACCGATGCCACTATGCCTCTGTTATTGCATCCGATTTCACATATGCCTCTGTTATTGACCATTTCCACATATGGCTCTGTTATTGCACCGGATGTCCACATATGCCTCTGTTATTGAACCGGATTTCTACATATGCCTCTGTTATTGAACCGGATTTCTACATATGGCTCTGTTATTGCACCGGATGTCCACATATGCCTCTGTTATTGAACCGGATTTCCACATATGCCTCTGTTATTGAACCGGATTTCTACATATGCCTCTGTTATTGAACCGGATTTCCACATATGGCTCTGTTATTGAACCGGATGTCCACATATGCCTCTGTTATTGAACCGGATTTCTACATATACCTCTGTTATTGAACCGGATTTCCACATATGGCTCTGTTATTGCACCGGATGTCCACATATGCCTCTGTTATTGAACCGGATGTCCACATATGGCTCTGTTATTGAACCGGATGTCCACATATGCCTCTGTTATTGCACCGGATTTCTACATATGGCTCTGTTATTGAACCGGATTTCTACATATGGCTCTGTTATTGAACCGGATTTCCACATATGCCTCTGTTATTGAACCGGATTTCTACATATGGCTCTGTTATTGAACCGGATTTCCACATATGGCTCTGTTATTGAACCGGATTTCCACATATGGCTCTGTTATTGAACCGGATTTCTACATATGCTCTGTTATTGAACCGGATGTCCACATATGCTCTGTTATTGAACCGGTTTCACATATGCCTCTGTTATTGAACCGGATTTCTACATATGGCTCTGTTATTGCACCGGATGTCCACATATGCCTCTGTTATTGAACCGGATGTCCACATATGCCTCTGTTATTGAACCGGGTTTCTACATATGGCTCTGTTATTGCACCGGATTTCTACATATGCCTCTGTTATTGAACCGGATGTCCACATATGCCTCTGTTATTGAACCGGGTTTCTACATATGCCTCTGTTATTGAACCGGATTTCTACATATGGCTCTGTTATTGCACCGGATGTCCACATATGCCTCTGTTATTGAACCGGATGTCCACATATGCCTCTGTTATTGAACCGGGTTTCTACATATGCCTCTGTTATTGAACCGGATGTCCACATATGCCTCTGTTATTGAACCGGATGTCCACATATGCCTCTGTTATTGAACCGGATTTCTACATATGCCTCTGTTATTGAACCGGATGTCCACATATGGCTCTGTTATTGAACCGGATGTCCACATATGGCTCTGTTATTGAACCGGATGTCCACATATGGCTCTGTTATTGAACCGGATGTCCACATATGCCTCTGTTATTGCACCGGATGTCCACATATGCCTCTGTTATTGAACCGGATGTCCACATATGCCTCTGTTATTGAACCGGATTTCTACATATGGCTCTGTTATTGAACCGGATGTCCACATATGCCTCTGTTATTGAACCGGATGTCCACATATAGCCTCTGTTATTGACCGATATCACATATGGCTCGATTAAATGTTGCACGGAGTCCACGATACTGCCTCTGTGGTGTCAGCTGTAATCCTAGGATCTCATGAAAAAATATTTCCACAAGTGACGGTCCGGATTCGAACCTCATCTTTCAGAATAACAGGAAAACGTCTTAACCACTTCGCCGTACAGACCCCCAAAATCGATAACAGTTGAAAATCGATATGAGTACACTGCAAAGCAGTTCACCATCAGGAAAGTTACATCGGTGGCCTTCGCCGATGCTACGGAGTGTACTGCAAAAATCAAGAATTTACCACTAGATAGAAAAGAAGACATAGCAATAATTCATAGCTCATCTACACAAGTAAAATTCTGACAGTATGGAGCATGTTATAACATTCTGTAATGAGAATATCACCGCATGACGGCGCCAGCAGTCAAGTCTTAGATCGATAACATTTGCATAAGTCTAACATTTGGAAAATTACATTTCCTTAAAAGTTGTAAAACAACAGATGTGTTATCTTATCATCCTCTGTTGATATCAGTTGGAACTAGCTGAAACTAGAAGATATGTACATGGACAAAAATGTACAAAACAGCAGGAAACAATGTTATATGGGATATGTCAAATGTGGATGCCAAACAAATTTGTATGCAAACTCTTTCTTGTATTTATCAGATAAAATATTGAGGTAAGGGAGGGAGGGGGTCTTCTCCTACCATTACTGTCTCTTTATATTTCCAAAATGCATTAATATAATCATTGTTTTTTGTAAGCATCAGCCAGTTTTCTTTAATTTTGATTTCTATCCAGAAGGATAGATCTATTTGTTCTCTTCTCTGTCCATGATGTACGGATGACTCTTCTGTAACACTTATATTCAAAAGCACATATGTGTTTTCCACTGCCTTGTTAAAGGTTGATGCTTCAAACCCATACGTTGCAATCGGGAATATGCATGTTCTTAGTATTCTGATCTTTGATTTCTTATCAGTTCCATTCCCCACTGTTTTTAGTTGTTTAATTTTTTATTATCTCTTCTTCTTCTTTGCGTTCGTTCTTTACAAACAATTTTAATCACTCTTTGTGAAGAACGTGTATACGTTGCACATTGGTTTGGTAGACCCCTAACGCATAGACTTCTACACGTTTAGGACATGTGCATCCGTTTTCAGTCAAACCTCCTTAGTCGCCTCTTACGACATGCGTGGCAGATAACAGTAGTTCTATTCCTTACACCCCAAATTTCGGCCCCGGTAACATCTCGAGCGTTTTATTATCTCTAAATAAGATTTCTTCTGCAGACATTAGTAGTCTTGCATTTAAACGAGTTTTAAATATTAAGGGTTGACTTCATTATACTGGGTTTCCTGTATGACTCAGTCCATCTCAGTATACACGGATCGCTAGCTGTTGAAAGTATTACACAAAGCACAAACTTCGCAGCACCGGTAGAAATATCTATGTAAAAGTCTCAGGATGTACTCCCGATTCCCTAGTTTACTCAAGTTGAAAAAAGTATATTAGGACTTTTAATTACTGAGTCTGACTATCCATGAGGAAGAGACAAAAATTATGAGATTATATGCTAATTATAGAGCATCGAACCTATTGAGAGGATCCCCATTAAAAGAAATGGACACATTTATATATCTGGGAAGTGTTACTAACAATCAAGGTGGCTCAGATGAAGATGTTAGGGTTAGAATACAAAAGACAAGATCCGCCTTTGCCATTCTGAAGAAAATATGGAGCTCAAGAATGATCAGGAATAAAACAAAGATAATGACATTTAACACAAATGTCAAGGCAATCCTTCTATATGGAGCTGAGACATGGAGAATAACTAAGGGGATATTCTAAAAGTTACAGACATTTCTCAATAGATGCCTGCGCAGGATACTCCATCTGCGATGGTATGACAGGACCCCCAAACAAGGAACTGTGGGATAGAGCGGGACAACAGCAAGTGGAACAAGAGATACAGGGCAGAAAGTGGAGATGGATAGAACACATACTGAGGAGACTCCCGAACAGCATCACCAGACAGCCCTCTGATGGAGCCCCAAGGGTAATAGAGGTAAAGGAAGACCCAAGAACACCCCTGGAGACGGGAGTTGGAGACGGAATGCACGAAAAGGGGAAGAGAGTGAAGAGATCTGAAAAAGATGGCATTGGAAGGGCGTGACGTGGAAGGCCTTGGTTGCGGACCTGTGCTTCCCTAGGGGCGAAGGGTGAAGAAGACGAAGGGCTTTTCAATTAGGGAACAAATCGAAATCGTGGTCGGTGCTACTGTGTTCGTGATTTTTAGATAACATTTTCAGTTTTCTTCTCAGCAGTTCCATTAAAACAATCTTGAATAAAAATGATACTTAAATTAGAAAATCAGAACTTAGTACACAAAAATCAGAACTTGGCTAAGAAAATCAGAACTTAGCTTAGAAAATCAGAACTTAGTACACAAAAATCAGAACTTGGCTAAGAAAATCAGAACTTAGCTTAGAAAATCAGAACTTAGCTAAGAAATTCATAACTTAGTACACATAAATCAGATCTTAGTACACATAAATCAGATCTTAGTACACATAAATCAGATCTTAGTACACATAAATCAGATCTTAGTACACATAAATCAGAACTTAGTACACATAAATACGAACTTAGTACACATAAATACGAACTTAGTACACATAAATCAGATCTTAGTACACATAAATACGAACTTAGTACACATAAATCAGATCTTAGTACACATAAATACGAACTTAGTACACATAAATCAGAACTTAGTACACATAAATCAGAATTTAATACACATAAATACGAACTTAGTACACATAAATCAGAATTTAGTACACATAAATACGAACTTAGTACACATAAATCAGAACTTAGTACACATAAATCAGAACTTAGTACACATAAATCAGAACTTAGTACACATAAATCAGAAATTAGTACACATAAATCAGAACTTAGTACACATAAATCAGAACTTAGTACACATAAATCAGAATTTAGTACACATAAATCAGAACATAGTGCACATAAATCAGAACTTAGTACACATAAATCAGAACTTAGTACACATAAATCATAACTTAGTACACAAAAATCAGAACTTAGTACACAGAAATCAGAATTTAGTACACAAAAATCAGAACTTAGTACACAAAAATCAGAACTTAGTACACAAAAATCAGAAATTAGTACACAAAAATCAGAACTTAGTACACAAAAATCAGAACTTAGTACACAAAAATCAGAACTTAGTACACATAAATCAGAACTTAGTACACATAAATCAGAACTTAGTACACATAAATCATAACTTAGTACACAAAAATCAGAACTTAGTACACAGAAATCAGAATTTAGTACACAAAAATCAGAACTTAGTACACAAAAATCAGAATTTAGTACACAAAAATCAGAAATTAGCGAAGAAAATCAAAACGTAGAGGTTCATAAATCTCTTTAGCTGTGAAAATGTTACGCTTAACATTGAAATAGCAGAACAATTAGAAAGCACATGGAAAATATTAGAACAAACAATACTGCAGAAATAAAACGAATAATTGATATGTTTACTCAGCAAATAAAACAGTTTCAAACGAAAGAATCAAAATTGAACACACAATAATAACAACACAATAATAACAACACAATAATAACACACAAGAAATAAGTCAAAAAGCTCTCTATCAGTGTCAGCAGACGTAACAGGTATCAGAGCATGTCCTGCAAAACTGTCCTCTCCAGGTTGAGCTAAAAAGTAAGTTGTGACCACACTCAGTCTCCTTTTTTTTTTTTCTTCGATCCAGAAGCACTTAAGCTGAAAGCTCTTCGGCTCGGTGTCATGGACATCGTAACACTTCGGTTCGGTGCCACGAACACCGTAAATCTGGGGAACCTGTAGCTTTTCTGCCAGTCGGCGAAGTTGAACACGCACTCACATAGGACTTGTCACCCGAAGTCCAACGCGCTACGAACACGCTGGGCAGGCGGGCACTCAGTCTACTTAAAAACTATGCTTTAGATAAACCTGACAGACCTGAAGTTGATTGTCCAATTTGTGGTCCATTGTAAAGAAACCGCATGACCACAGATCACTGATGAAGAAGAAAAAAAAGAACACACAATATTTTGGGACCTAGTCAAGAAAGGCAGTCAACGTTTCAGATCGATCAGTAAAGAAATGTATACTAGAAAAAAACACACAGTTATGTCAGACATTGAATCCTTCAGACTAACAAAAGAATTTAATTTAGATCTGATCACGTGTTATCTTCACATCGAGTATCCACTTTTAATAATTTTCTTCCATCTTTTGATGTTAGATACATTGTGCCACCCTTGTTAATCTCTTAATATTGTATTCTCACTGATATCACACACTGTCTTTCTATTGTCTTTTCCCACATAATTTTCCTTCTATTGTTGTTTGTATCACAATATGATATTTTTGTATATGAAACAATAACGATACATAGCAATGTTTCGACCAAAATGCCTTTATCACGCAGATAAGACAACAGAAGTGACGATATTTACTTCTTACACGGCACAGAACATATAGAATCAGACAATACATTCATAAAAGTTAATTGCATATCCTTTACAGGACTTTGCGAATCAACCCCAGCTTTTTAACGCTTTTTGTGATTTTTCTATGCATTATTACGTTTAGTAGTTTGCCATTGCTTTCTGAACGGGTGGTGCCATCGTCCTTTGTAAAAAACCACGGAAACAATTTGCAACCAAATTGCCCTCAGCATGATTCGAACTCAGAACGTCGGGGTTAATAGACCGAGTTACTATTCCCTAAGCCCCAGACGCCACCAATAAATTCCTAACGGCACTGAAATAAAAATATGTGATTAAAAGTGAAAAATCTCGTCTAACAATATGCTCCCTTCTATCGATAATACTTTTGTATATAAAATTTCATTAGATTTCCAGTAGCATTTTCAAACCTTAGGGTATGAAGCCACTTTATTTTACATGTCTAGACCCTAGTATGCAGGAGGTAGGAGAGCCCATTCATTTCCTCACGTAAGGAACGTCGAGAGGTGGGATTGAACTATTACCTACTTGTGTTCGAGTCGACAGGCGAACATTTATGCATTACACTAATCCGTCCGGCTATTTTTGATGTTTCAAATAACTCATAAGTAGAGGCTAGGTACTCATCTCTCGTGACAAAGGTATCAGGTTTGCTCCCTCGTTGAGGCATCCGGATATTTTTCCAACGATCCCTGATCTCAGTGTAGGTGAGATCGAATTCCTAGTCGTATCGGAGACGGGCGATAAAACGTAGGCCCTTATTAAATTTGAGCACGTAATAGAACCCTTGACAGTTCAAAACCGAGAAGAGCAGGCTGGAAAGCCGCTGCCCGGGCAAAATTTATTAGAAAAGATTAAACATAAAATTCCTACAAAAATATCTTCACTATCTTCAAAATTACATCGGGGACTCTCACCGATGCTACGGAATGTGTGCACTGTAGCTGAGATCTTCCTGTGTAAGAAAGAGATCGGAGCACATATGGTTACTCACCGAAGTGCAATGATGATGGTCCTATCAATATATCAATCAATCAATCAATAACAATTCTTATTTTAAAATATATTTTGGTATTTTGCCCCTCTAACATTTGTTTCAAGGCTTATTGATGTATTTGCTTGACAAAATACACATGACAATTCCAAACAAATACACAGAAATATAAATAAGTTAGCAACATTAACTCATTGAAACCAGAATTCTAAAATAGAGTAACTCAAGCAAAATCCTCATTTAGAACAAATGTTTCAACATTCAACACGATTGTTGTCACTAGAGATCAGAAATACAGTGTTTAATAGAGTATTCTTTTTTTTTCTCTAATCATGTTTTGCCTCACAGAGTTAGGATAAGAAGAGATTTCTAGAATGTGCTCTTGTGCGGGGTCACACATGGTGTCTTTCGCTACTTCTGTTATTTCTGTGGACCACCTCTTGCGTAGACGATTTTTTTGCTTTCTATTTATTATATTTGAATAGCATTGCCTGTTGAGGCACACTGTCTGCAGATAATCTGCTTATACGGTCCAACTATTTAATTTGTTGTTTCTTGATGAAGCTCAGTATTGATGTTCTACCAATTTTGTCCTAATGTTTTCTTTTATAAACCGTTCTCTTCTCTACCCCCAGCATTCTGCTTAGTTACTTCATCCCTGTAGTGACTAGTTTTTTGTTTCTATCTATTGTTTGATATTACCGTCCATGTTTGCCCTGATAGCACAGTGTCGGGTTAAAGATCGTATTGTACAAAGCTCTTTTAGTGTTCATCCCTGGACGTTCACCTCAAACACGAAATCGCTAATGCTGACGCACATTTCATAGACCTTACGCCAATGTTTGATATCAAAGTGGCATTGACTTTCAGACAAAACTACAGGTGTGTACAGAGATTTGATACATCGAGTGGTGATGTATGTATCTGCATCAATGACTGTATGCAAACAACAGGTACACAAGTTGAATCATTTCCATACAGTATGTCTAAGAAGAATAATGATAACCAAAAGGGAAAATACGATCCTGAAAACTATTGTTCTTGAAAGATTCGACATTTATAACATTGATAATGTACAACTAGTCATAACAGAGAGGAAGTGTCTACGTAGAATGCTGGGAGTATCAAAAAGAGATCGGATTAGAAAGGAATACATCAGGAAATAAGTGGGTACAACGTCAGTACTGAACTTCATCAAGAAACAACAAATGAAATGGTTTGGCCACATAAGCAGATTACCAACAGACAGTGTGCCTCAAAGAGCAATGTTACTTCAATACAGTGTATACAAAGCAAAAGGCAGTCCACGCTAAAGATGGACCTCAGATATAACAGAGACGACGAAAAACACCGTTTATGAAGCGCACACAAAAGTCCGTTCTAGAAATATCTTCTTATTCTAACGATGTGAAGCAAAACAGAATTAGGGAACAGAAGAAGATACTGGTAATGATGCACAGATTTGCTGTCTGACATGTAGCCCGCATACCAGAACAAGTAGCAAAACAAGATCTTGGAACTTACTGTTCTTGAAAGAGTTGTTATTTATAATACCAATAATGTTATGATACAGTAATATATTAGTTGGACGGAACATAGAGTCCGCATACCAAACCTAATTCTGCCAACAAAACTTTTATTATGTTGAGGTTAGGAATGTAAACATCTCAATAATGACCAAACAAAATGTCTTTTTTAAAAAAAAAACACACTAAAGATTGAACAATGTATATTACTACTAGCTAATATAGGGGTCTCTGTGGCGTAGAGCTAAGGTACTTGCCTCTCGCTCTAAAGGTACATGGTTCGTTCCCTGAAGTAGTGATCGGATCTTTTTTAGAGAACCCTGATCTCAATACGTGTGAGGTCGAGTTTCTAGTCCAGAGTTTTCTGATCTCAGTACGTGTGAGGTCGAGTTTCTAGTCCAGAGATCCCTGATCACAGTACGTGAGGTCGAGTTTCTAGTCAGAGATCCTGATCTCAGTACGTGAGTCGAGTTTCTAGTCCAGAGATCCCTGATCACACTACGTGTAAGGTCGAGTTTCTAGTGAAACAGTGCCGTCTTCGTGGTGGAGAGAGAGGATGTGCTAACCGGCTTCTCATGGGTACGGTGAGCAACTGGACTCTGGGACGGCTACTGCAGCGGAGGACGGAACAGGAATGGGAATGTCCAATGTGCCATGACATCGATTGCATAACATAATATAACATAACATTACCATTCTCTCCAAATCACTGTGACGTTTAACATCTCCAAAATATTTCATCTTCCTGGACATGATGTTATTTATGAGCCTTGATATGCAAGTCTTGTAGGATTCCATGTTTTTCTCTTCTCTGTCCAGGATGTTCTAAGAACTTTTCTGTAACACCTTGTTACAAAAGTTGCAATTTTGTTCTTTAATGCTTGCGTTATGGTCCACAATTCACCTCCACATGTTGCCACAGGGTATATGCTTGTTCTCAGAAGTTTAACTTTTGTTTCTTTGTTTGTTTCATAGACATATATATATACATCAATCAATAAATAATCTATTATTATTGAGTGATTACTTGCCAGTTACTTCTAATTAAATCATTTGTCCAACTAAACCTCATACAAAACTCTCATAATCTCCCATATAATCTTACACAAATGCAGCAAATATACGCGCCTCTTATACCAGCTGTACACTGTCGACAGGCCATAAACAAACTGTTGTAAGGGCAATAACGTGCGCAGTTGTTATATTTGTTTGACTGTATTTGTAATGTTTTATTCAATTACAGTTGTTGAATTGAGCTTGAATCGGTATGACTAGAAGCTCTTATGTATGTTCCACATGACTGAACACTGTGTGTATCTAAATTAGTAGGTGGTAAACGGCTACATTTTAGAGTGACTATTGTAAACGGTGTGGGCGTCTGTACTGTAGCGCGGCAGTGAGCTCGATCACAACCCAAGCGTACCTGGTTCAAATACCGCGGTGGGCAGTTTGGAAGCAAAGTTGTTCACTTAGATTTTCACGAACGATAAAAATAGGCCTCACGTTCATAAAGCAATGGTAAACTACTGAACGCATAAGTGGTGTCTAGAAAATTCACGACTCGTTTAGTGTTGTGGATGGTAAGTCATGTAAAGGATATGCACGATATTTTTCTTCTCATTGTAAAGGGCTACATTTAGAGTGACTGTTGTAAAGGGCTACATTTTAGAGTGACTATTGTAAAGGGTTACATTTTAGTGTGACTATTGTAAAGGGCTACATTTTAGAGTGACTATTGTAAAGGGTTACATTTTAGTGTGACTATTGTAAAGGGCTACATTTTAGAGTGACTATTGTAAAGGGTTACATTTTAGTGTGACTATTGTAAAGGGCTACATTTTAGAGTGACTGTTGTAAACGGTTACATTTTAGTGTGACTATTGTAAAGGGCTACATTTTAGAGTGACTGATGTAAACGGTTACATTTTAGTGTGACTATTGTAAATGGTTACATTTTAGAGTGACTGTTGTAAAGTGTTACATTTTAGTGTGACTATTGTAAATGGTTACATTTTAGAGTGACTGATGTAAACGGTTACATTTTAGTGTGACTATTGTAAAGGGCTACATTTTAGTGTGACTATTGTAAAGGGCTACATTTTAGAGTGACTATTGTAAAGGGCTACATTTTAGAGTGACTGTTGTAAACGGTTACATTTTAGTGTGACTATTGTAAATGGTTACATTTTAGAGTGACTGTTGTAAACGGTTACATTTTAGTGTGAGTATTGTAAATGGTTACATTTTAGAGTGACTGTTGTAAATGGTTACATTTTAGTGTGACTATTGTAAAGGGCTACATTTTAGTGTGACTATTGTAAAGGGCTACATTTTAGAGTGACTATTGTAAAGGGCTACATTTTAGAGTGACTGTTGTAAACGGTTACATTTTAGTGTGACTATTGTAGAACGGTTACATTTTAGTGTGACTATTGTAAATGGTTACTTGTGTACTCTTGCCTTCTCTTCTTCTTCTTCTTCTTCATATTCTTTTTCTAATCCTGCATCACAGAGTCAGGAAGAGATTTGAAAACGAGCTCTTGTTTATCATTATACATGGTATCTTTTACTGCTTCTGTGATTGCTGTAGTTCACATTTTGCGTGGGCGATCTTTGGCACTGCTTGCACTCTATCTGAATAGCATTACCTATTGAGGCGCACTGTACGTTTAGTAATTTAGTTATATGACTAAACCATTTAGTTTAATGTTTCTTGATGAAGCTCAGAACGGACTTTTATCCAGTCTTCATTCCTGAACCGGTCTATTCTTGATATCCTGATCACCCTGAATAGACACTTCATCTCTGTCAAGACTACTGTTTTCTGTCGTTTGATATCGACCTCCAGGTTTGCCATTTACTTTTATATTATCTTTTCTCTGTGTATTATTGTATTGTCTATTGTTGGTGGATGATGGAATTGGTTGTTCACTCTTGCCGTTAAACGTAGGGGGGGAGCTTTAATTTGCGTTCCAGGTTCTGATGAGTCGCTCTTGTGTCATATCCGTGTTTATTTAGTATGGTTTTGATATTGTCTTTCCATCTTTTCATGGTTTTCCCCTTGGCTCTAGTACCTGATCTCTTTTATTGTATGATGTTATTGGGGGTTGGTTGTATTCAATTCTCATTAAATGTTCAAAACACTGCACAAAGAAAGCGCTGGCGTCTCAAAGATTTACTTGTTATAGTAACGAAATGGCTTTTTACTTGTCACAATAACGAAATGGAACAGTTATATTTCATCGTTACTAAAATAAATTTGTATCGTTTATAGAAACTAAATTAAATAGTTACTTTTGACTTTGATTAAATTAAAATGTGACCTTTCATAGACTCAAGATTACATGACTATTTCAAATAACTGTTGTCGTCATAAAATAGTTTGTCCTGAGCAGAACTTTGCTACCCTAACAGTCCTTCGGAATTTATATCTCTCATAGGCCAGATAGACTTCTGCAGCCTATTGTCTCTATTGTCTATTCCCAGGTGGAAGATGTAGTTGGCTGTCCACTCTTGCCATTAAGCGTAGGGATGGGAGATTTAATTTGCGTTCTAGGGCCTGATGAGTCGCCCTTGTTGTGTTGTATCCGTGTTTATGTAGTGTGGTCTTGATATTGTCTATCCATCTTTTCTTGGTCTTCCCTTAGCTCTAGTACCCGATCTCTTTTATTGTATGCTGTTATTGGTGGTTGGTTGTATTTCATTCTCATTAAATGTCCAAACCACTGCATTTGTTGTCTTTCGATATATTCGGTGCATGAAGTTATGCCAACTCTGCTTCTGATGTCCTTATTTCGTAGTCTGTCTGTCCTGGTGACTCCCATTGCCTTCCTCAAGCATTTCATTTCACACGTAGTGAGCTTTCTGTGGTGTGTTGCTGTCAGAGACCAAGTTTGGCAGTGGTAACAAAGTGTTGGAAAAAAATACTTTTTATCATCTGTCTTTTCACTTCCATCTTAATCTTTGGGTGCTGTAGTAATGGTGCCAGCTGGTAGGTCACTGCATTTGCTTTTTGACACCTTGTCTCTATTTCTCTATCTAGTATTTCTCTTCTGCAGCCGTCATTCTCAAATCATTAGTTACATCCTGAAACCTTCTTTTCCGTGGTCGTTCTCTTCACCTCTTTGCAGGGATGTCACCTTCCATAATGGTCTCCTACAAACGTTCGAGTCTTTTTCATCATCATCATTAAATAGCTTGTCCTGAGCTGAACTTTGTCACCCCAACAGTCCTTCGGAATTTCTCTCTCTCATAGGCCAGATGTCCTGCCTCTGTAGTCATCATGTTCAAACCATCAGATACATGCTGAATCCATCTTCTCCGTGGTCTTCTTCTTCTTCTCTTTGCCGGTATGCCTCCTTCCATGATGGTCTTCTCCAGTCCTTCATGTCTTTTTATATGTCCAAAATATCTCAATTTTCTCTTTCTTATTTGTAGCATCAGCCAGTTTTCTTTGATTTTGAATTATTTCAGGGTAGATCTATTTGTTATCGTCTCTGTCCAAGATATACGAAGGACTCTTCTGTAACACTTATATTCACATACACATATACGTTATTCCACTGTCTTGTTATGTATGACTATGTTGATCATCGGGGAGTTAAGGATGGATAAGAGGAATGTTGTTCGGACTTCTGGCTACCTCCAGTTGGATACTAAAATTGATGTTACATCTATCCAGCAATGTACATAATTTGAAATTACACGTTGTACAAGTAAAACAAGATGCTTGAAGGGTAGAAAGAGGTGAAGAGTGCCCCAGAAGCCATCAATATGCATACCCATGGACATCGGTTGGGAGATACTGAGCACCTATAGGTATGCAGGAGTTCTATGACGTCGATTCAGTAACTAATAACTAAGTTGAAATGAAAATCGTGTCATATCCTTTAAAGGACGTAGCCATCAAACACAGTCAACGAATCATTGATTTTATAGACATTACTTATACGTTCAGTAGTTTGTTATTGATTTCTGAACGGTGAGGTCTATTTTACCTTTCGTAAAAATCCCACGGAAACGAATTTACGTCAAACTTGCCCACTGTGGTGTTTGAACCAGATACGCTTGGGTTTGTGATCGAGCTTACTACCCCTTAGGCTACAGATGCTAATTATAACCAAGTTACTAATTTAAATATTAACTTTTCGAATAAAATTCATCCCAAACTGAAAGATGTGCATCATTAGTCTGTTATTCATCCCTTACCGTTTCGATATAGTTAAACCCTACAGGAGCACATGACTCCCGTCGATATAGCTCCGTGGATTAAAAAAACCCATTAAACTGGATCATATGGGATTGAATAAGTACTTGTTCCCATCAGTTGTGAGCATATAATATCAACATTGTGCCCCTATCTTGCAGGCCGTAAAAGCGACTGTGTGGGATTATGCAAGCTGGTGGGAGGAAAGTGCAATCATTTTTCAGAATAATTTTCAAAAGTACAAAACTAGTACTGTTATTTCATATGGCGCATATAGACTTAGTCATAATCATCAAACATCTTGTCCTGGGCGAAATTGCCACCCTAACAGTGCATCGGAATATCTCCCTCTCTCTCATTGGCAAGATGTCCCGCCTCTGCAGCCGTCGTGCTCAAAACATCAATAACATCCTGAATCCATCTTCTCCGTGGTCTTCCTCTTTGCCTCGATACATCCTTCCTTATATGTCCAGAATACGTTAATTGTCTAATTCTTATTTGTAGCAGCAGCCAGATTGCTTTGCCATTTTGAGTTCTTTCTGGATATATCTATTTGTTCTCTTATCTGTCCATGATATACGGAGGACTTACCTGTAACGCCTATATTCAAAAGCACATATGTGTTATTTCACTGCCTTGCTCACACCCACACGTTGCCACTGGAAATAAGCATGCTCTTAGTATTCTCATCTTTGTTTCCTTATCAGTTCCATCCCATAACTTGTTTTAGTTGTTTCATTTTTTTAGTATCTCTAACAATATTTCTTCTGCGGACATTGGTATTCTTTTATTTAAAAGACTTTTAAATATTAAGGGTTGACTTCGTTGTACTAGGTTTCCTGTATGACTCAGTCCCTCTCGGCAGATATGAAATGCTAGCTGTTGAAAGCATTGCACAAAGCACGAACTCCGCAGCACCGGTAGAAATCCTATGGACCTATATCAAAGTCTCTTGATGTACTCTTGTTTTGTTTTGTAATAATGCTACAGCCGCCTTATCCCAAATATATTTTGTTCACTGGAGAAAGCATTGACATCTCAAGTTTATTAATATTACTATCATTATTACTATTAAGCGTTATTGTAATGTGAAGCGTTATTGTAATGTGTAACTGTGAACTTTCGGAGGGAAGAGGCACCAGGGCAGACCACTGCTCAGATATAAAGATGTCTGCAAAACCTCAATGAAAAACTTTTCTATAGATCCCAGCACATGGGAGGGACTAGCTGATGACAGAGTTGTGTGGAAAGCCAAATTACGGAAGGGCGCAGAGTCTTTTGAGAAGAGACTTATGTACGAGCTGAACGACAAGAGAGAAAAGCGAAAACTCAGAAGTTGTCACAGTAAAACACTTGCCTACTGACCGTCTGTAAAGATGAAAAGGGCCATATACATATATATTGTAATGACACCATGACGCTCGCGCCTCCACAGCCACCCGTAGGTGAGCCCTGATATATATATATATATGAAAGCGTTGAACAGCACTGATATAGAGTATATCCCCATCATCATCATCAGGTGACATGTCTGGTAGCATTGACGATTGTGCAACTTTCTGATCATGCGTTTCGATGATATTTCTCCATGCCATGCAGTTATAATGTCCAGTATTTTATGTCTCACATTCTTCATCAAGACTTCCATTAATTTGATCCGTTATCCTGATGTGTTATAAATCTTATTATCTCAGAGCATTCCACAAAATCAATCAATCTGTTGTGTGTGTGTGGTGCGTGCGTGTGTGTGTGTGTGTTGTTTCTATCTTCGACGACACATTAAACAGAAATATTGAAAGCAGGAGGCAAGTGAAAGACGTATATATATGTGCGTGTTTGCGTTCGTTCTTATCAACCTAGTTTGTATTCTATAGGGTTTGCGCCGAGAATGTGAGTAATTCTGTCTCCGTTGAACCCTTAACCGGAGACCCACTCAGAACAAGGGTTGACTTTTAAAAATTCACAGAAAAATAACTAACAAACATATTGTCATACAATTTGGCCACATGTAGAAGACATAGTTTTTGATGATAAACTACGTTTGGTGTATGCATTGTAATTATTCATTAAAAAAATTATTATTTTTCTTGAAAATACATTGTAAACTCCCCCACCCCCTTCATTGTGCAGTGAATTTAAAAAAACATGGCCAAGCTTGCATATGATGTACATATCACCCATAGTTATAGCGTGAACCTCCACAAAATGTCTAACTCAATTGGTTTTGTAGATATATCTTTTGCAATGTAACCCTTCAAAATAACGAAAAAAATCAAATTAGAAAAGCAATGTCTCTGCTTATATACAGTTTAGACAAAAACTGGATGTTCATGTATAACTATAGATGATATGTACATCATATGCCAGTTTAGCATTCTTTGAACTTCTTATATTTGTGAAATCCACTGCATGATGAAGGAGGTTTTTACAATATATTTTTAAGAAAATTAATTATGTTTTAAATAACTAATTACAGTGCATACACTAAACGTTGTTTATCATCGAAAAAATGTCTTCTGTAACATGTGACCAAATTGTATGACGATATGTTTGTTAGTTTTTTTCTGAAATTTAAAAAAAAAGACAACCCATGTTCTGGGTGGGTCTCCGCCTAAAGGCATGTGAACAGGAACATACGACTTTTCATCACAGTGTAAGCATACTATCTGATAGGACTCAAATTTATACAAACCTGCTGCCTTGCAGGTCGGCTGGAGACAGCCCAAGGCTGACGGAGAGCGAACCCAGTAAACGCTGGCTAAAACCGGACACATCGCCGAAGGAAAAGCGCCAGAACTCCAAATGGCGCTGAGGATGTGACGAAGCACAACCATGATAAGGCTGCATGAATCAGATTTCCACATGAATAAGACCAAAAACTTAATTTATGGGTAAATCTGGTACATCAGTCTAAGCGGTGATCGCGAGTGAGAAAGTGTGAGAGAGAGAGAGTAATTTATACAGACGGGTAACTGTAACATTTATATGAAAACCTCACTTATAATAACAATAATTCCTCTCGTACCGTTATACGCTACATAGGACCTGCAAGCAATTTCTCCATACCGCTCTATCTTGGGCAACTTTCTCAATCTTCTCCATGGAACTGAGACCGATTTTTCTTGCCTCTCTCAGCAAAGTTCATTTCAGGGTCTCCTTTGGTCGTCCTCTATTTCTTTAGCCCTTTGCATTCTACTACAGTGCCTGCTTTGATATTCGTTGATCATTTCTTCTCAAGGTGTGCCCAACATATCTCCATCTTCTCTTTATTATAACAGTTGTCACTAGTGGAAACCTCACTTTTGTTTCCCGATCCAGAAGCACTTGAGCTGTCAGCTCTTTAACTCGGTGCCATGGACATCGTAACCCTTCGGTTCGGTGCCACGAACACCGTAAATCTGGAGAACCTGTGGTTTTCTGCCAGCCCGCATAATTGAACCAGCAATCACAGAAGGCTTGTCACCCGTTGTCCAACGCGCTACGAACACGGTTGGGCAGGCGGGCGGAAACCTCACTTAAAAGAACCATAATCTGTAGTTATACTATAAAATTGTATTAAAGCTGATTGGTCATAGGAAGGTCGACAGTGTTGATAAAAATAGAGATATACAATTCTTTGTACTTAGAAGAGAAAATATCAAGAAGTGAAAAGACTGCAGCCTGTCAAAGTATATCGTCTTGCAATTGTCTGTGTGCACACTGTAAATTTAACAACATGGAACCCTGATCCTTTACTTGGATATCTAAATTACAGGTACTTCTAAATACTGAGTAAGGTTCGCTTGAGTGGTATGAGGCAATGGTGATTAGTAAAGCACGCATTCAAGCAAAAATCCGTCAGATGTGCCTTATTAGGCACCATTACTACGAATGAATTCAAACTGAGCGAACGAATTTTAAAAAACCAGGAAAACATAAAATATTTTTATTCCACGTTCTTGTAACTAAAATGTTGTTTCCACTTCGCCCGGTTGTTGCCGGGGCGCTCAAAGGAGCAAATAATAAGTACACTGCGACCTACAAGGCACATGTGCAACTGAGGTAGGGTCAACTTGTAAATAAAGGTTTAGAATCGGATGCTGGTCTACTTGTAGGCAAACTGGCACAATGTACAATCTATCTTAGTCTTAGATCAATACAAATCTCAAAATGGTAATAGTGGTCATAGGGTCTTTGAAGAAGGAATAAGTTTCCCACTTAACATTGTAACAAGATATCAAACATTTGTAGTTAGACAAATACAAATATTTTCAATGTCAAAGATATCAAAATTCACTAGTTAGACAAATACGAATGTGTTTCAATGTCGAAGATATCAAACATTCCAGTTAACAATACAAATGTGTTTCAATGTCAAAGATATCAAACATTTGCTAGTTAGACAAATACAAATGTGTTTCAATGTCAAAGATATCAAACATTTGCTAGTTAGACAAATACAAATGTGTTTCAGTGTCAAAGATATCAAACATTCACTAGTTAGACAAATACAAATGTGTTTCAGTGTCAAAGATATCAAACATTGCTAGTTAGACAAATACAAATGTGTTTCATGTCAAAGATATCAAATATTCACTAGTTAGACAAATACAAATGTGTTTCAGTGTCAAAGATATCAAACATTCGCTAGTTAGACAAATACAAATGTGTTTCAGTGTCAAAGATATCAAACATTCGCTAGTTAGACAAATACAAATGTGTTTCAATGTCAAAGATATCAAACATTCGCTAGTTAGACAAATACAAATGTGTTTCAGTGTCAAAGATATCAAACATTCGCTAGTTAGACAAATACAAATGTGTTTCAGTGTCAAAGATATCAAACATTCGGTAGTTAGACAAATACAAATGTGTTTCAGTGTCAAAGATATCAAACATTCGGTAGTTAGACAAATACAAATGTGTTTCAATGTCAAAGATATCAAACATTCACTAGTTAGACAAATACAAATGTGTTTCAATGTCAAAGATATCAAACATTCGTAGCTAGACAAATACAAATGTGTTTCAGTGTCAAAGATATCAAACATTCGCTAGTTAGACAAATACAAATGTGTTTCAATGTCAAAGATATCAAACATTCGCTAGTTAGACAAATACAAATGTGTTTCAGTGTCAAAGATATCAAACATTCGGTAGTTAGAGAAATACAAATGTGTTTCAGTGTCAAAGATATCAAACATTCGCTAGTTAGACAAATACAAATGTGTTTCAATGTCAAAGATATCAAACATTCGCTAATTAGACAAATACAAATGTGTTTCAATGTCAAAGATATCAAACATTCACTAGTTAGACAAATACAAATGTGTTTCAATGTCAAAGATATCAAAATTCAGTAGTTAGACAAATACAAATGTGTTTCAATGTCAAAGATATCAAACATTCACTAGTTAGACAAATACAAATGTGTTTCAATGTCAAAGATATCAAACATTTGCTAGTTAGACAAATACAAATGTGTTTCAATGTCAAAGATATCAAACATTCACTAGTTAGACAAATACAAATGTGTTTCAATGTCAAAGATATCAAACATTCACTAGTTAGACAAATACAAATGTGTTTCAATGTCAAAGATATCAAACATTTGCTAGTTAGACAAATACAAATGTGTTTCAGTGTCAAAGATATCAAACATTCACCAGTTAGACAAATACAAATGTGTTTCAGTGTCAAAGATATCAAACATTCGCTAGTTAGACAAATACAAATGTGTTTCAGTGTCAAAGATATCAAACATTCGCTAGTTAGAGAAATACAAATGTGTTTCAATGTCAAAGATATCAAACATTCGCTAGTTAGACAAATACAAATGTGTTTCAATGTCAAAGTGACCGTGCGATATTCCATCCAGTCTAGATCAGATAAGAACGATAATCGATGTCGCTAGAGTTGTTTTTCTTGTATTTATTATTTCCATTCTTTAATGCTTTCTATATAATTCTGTTATTTGAAGTTTATTGATATTGTTTATTGATTCTGACTCCATTGATCAATTTGTTCAATTTGTGTATGTACTTCGAATATATTTGCTCAGCATGCTCTCAGTAAGCAGGATTGATTTTGGGAATTGAGGGCACACTTGATTCGGATTTTTACAAATAATTTACTGTAGTCTTTTCAAACATTAGGGTATGAAGCCACTTCACTTCATATTTCTAGGTCCTAGTGTGCAGGAGGTAGGAGGATCAATGACTTTCCTCACGTGTGAAACGTTCGTGAGATTGAACACACAACACTCTTGTATCCAAGTCGATAGACAAGCGCTTATGCATGACGCTATATCACAGTGGTAAAATCTGGATTTTTATAACAGATGGCTTAAAATAAATACAATATTAATCTTAAAAAATATATTGACTTTAGGAAGAGCAGCAACAAAATAAATTATTCATTTTTTGGGGGGTGAAAAATGCAGCACCATGTCAAATTTCATCGAGAGAATATATATATATATATATTACCAGCTTCTTGTGTTTCAAGTGGCGTCTGTGGCTTAAGGGATAGCGACTAGGTCTAATAACCCTGACTTTCCGTGTTCGAATCACGCTACGGACAGATGGTTGCAAATTGTTTCGCGTGGATTTTTTTACAAAAGGACGATGGCAACACCCGTTCAGAAAACAATGGCAAACTACTGAACGTAATAATGCCTAGAACAATCACAAACAGCGTTAAAAAGCTGGGGTTGATTCGCAAAGTCCTGTAAAGCAAAGTCCTGTAAAGCAAAGTTCTGTAAAGCAAAGTCCTGTAAAGCAAAGTCAGTAAGCAAAGTCAAAGCAAAGTCGTAAACAAGTCATGTAAAGCAAAGTTCTGTAAAGCAAAGTCATGTAAAGCAAAGTTCTGTAAAGCAAAGTCCTGTAAAGGATATGCAATTAACTTTTGTTTTGATGTGTTCAGACTGGAGAAACGCACATGTAAATATTTAGACAATACTGTAGTTTTACAAAGTACAATAACAATATAACATTATACAGCGACGTTTCGACCAAAATACCTTTATCAAGCAAAGCATAGTAAAGAAGTGAATTTCTTGACTTTGTACGCGACACAGAACATATAGAATCAAACATCCCATCAAATTGATTTTAGGGCCGTTAGGAAGTTAGAGGAAGACCACAGATAAGATGGAGCGACGGCATCAAGAACAGCCTTACAAAAATGAATATCAGCTTACAAAGTGCCTTTAAAAGCACACACAAGATCACTACGTCCCCCTCCCTCCCACACTTCTATAAAGAAGTAAATAGTGGAAGAGAAGAAGAAGAAGGAAGTTATTGTCTGATTCTATATGTAGTGTGCTTTGTAAGAAGTGAAGACATTCCCTTCTGGCATATCCTTTGCTTGATAAAGACCCTTGGTCGAAACGTCGCTGTATATCGTTTTTGAAACTACGTAATTTGTTACGTTTCCATTGCAACTTATACGGTCCACAATAAACTTAACGACTATAAATGAAGAAAAATGACTAAACTAAATGACAATACGACGATTATTCAAAATGGACTAAACTAATGACAATACGACGATTAGTTGAAAAAATGGATAAACTAAATGACAATACGGATTAGTTGCAAAATGTGACTAAACTAAATGACAATACGACGATTAGATGCAAAAAATATGACTAAACTAAATGACAATACGACGATTAGTTGCAAAAATGGACTAAACTAAATGACAATACGACGATTAGTGCCAAATTGACTAAACTAAAGACAATACGACGATTAGTTGCAAATGGACTAAACTAAATGAAATACGACGATTAGTTGAAATGTGACTAAACTAAATGCAAGACGATTAGTTGCAAAATGACTAAACAAATGACAATACGACGATTAGTGCAAAAATGTGACTAAACAAATGACAATACGACGATTAGTTGCAAATGTGACTAAACTATGACAATAGACGATTATGCAAATGACTAAACTAAATGAATACGAGATTAGTTGGAAGAATGGTGATGCTTTGAAGAGGTAGGGTTAACCCTACCCGGAACAAAGTTACGAATAGTTTTGTTTACTTCGCGATCAAATACTAAAACTTCATATTGATGAAATCCAGTCATTCAAAAACTAAGACATTGAGAAACAAAGAATGAGTCACTTACTAAGAATGCATCCAAACTCCACTGTATACAGAGTCTTCTACACAAGAATCAGGAAAGAAGGCGAGAGGAAGACCACGAAAAAGATGGTTAGATGGCATAGCAGAATCCTGTCAAAGCGCGAATATAACAATCTCTCAAGCCACCAGAACAGCGCCAGACAAAAACAGAAAACCATGACACTGGGCAACAAATCGGTAGCAGTGTGACGACAAAAGAAGAAGAATGTAGAAGTCATTCAAAAATATGGCATTATTTGATACAAAATTACATTTTACTTTGTATTTTGTCAATGACTTAATATAACCTTTACTATGATCAGATCACAAGTTGAAGAAAAGCGACCGACTAAAAAAACACACGAATTTGTTTGGTCTTACAGCATCTAGAACTGTTTGTTTTTCTTGCCCGCTGAGAATAATCAAAACAGATATGCTGATGTCCGCCCACATGTAAATGCAGACGAAAACGACCACTGAGAGCAGACGATGATTATTCATGAAGCGATTCTTCTACTTGTAAAATAGGAACAGACGTAACAACAACATCGTTCCGTGGGTATACAGACTAGTCATGTTGTCATGGCAACCGTTTCAAAATATATCAACAAAAGCCAAGCTCCAATTGATGTTTTGTCTTACGGATCTCTCTATCATATATTTTATTGTTCCAATTTTAACCCATTTATACCTTAGCGAAATGAGGGTTTACGTCAGTTTAACCCTTATATTCCCAAGCCAGAAAAGAGTTTAGTTTTATTTTCTTATCATAAAATAGAATATTCATTTTGATATTATTTGTTTACTGAAACATTTATTTAGCAGGTAAACAACAGAATGACTCCATGTTTATAGATGTTGGTCTATTAGTTTAATATTCTTGTTTCGAAAAGTTAGTTTCGAAGATTGTGGTTCTTCTTCTTCCAACGCTCCATATCGACCACTAGTAAACCACTCTTGTGTGATTTGTATGTGATCTGAGCCCAGAGCGATTGTACATTGTGCCAGTTATGCGTCTAAAAGTAGGCCAGCACATCCGATTTCTACGCTGTTTTTTATTTACTAAGGTAGCATCTTTAGGGCCTACATAAGTCGCCTCTTACGACATGCATTGTAGGTTGCAGTGGTACTATTCTTTGCTTCCCTTGCGGGCCCCGGCACCACACTGGAGAGATTTTGGTTCAATGTGTTTGATTCGATTTGTTTGATTAGTCACACTGGATTGAAATGTCTTGATTCGATAGTCTTATTTTGATGTGCATGTGATAGGCACAAGTGATTGACTCAAGTGGTTGTATTTTACTTACTCCATACCATGAACCACTACAGCGGCGTACACATATGAGCTAATTACGCCACCCAAAACTACAGTGGTGTGTATATAAATAACCTTCTTTCTCTCTATACTAAACGGTTCACGTTTTTAACATAGCTATACATCGTAAATCACATGAACTGCTAAAATAACTAATGAGAAGGTGCTGAATGAGGCCAAGACACAGAGAATACTTATTATCAATATAAGAGAGAGGCAATCAACATTTTTCAGACATGTAATGATAAGATTTTGCCCCTATACTTGCTATATTCTCTATATTCCCTCGCCCGAGTGGTTACCGGGGCCCAAATTTGGGGTGTAAAGAATAGGACCACTGTTACCTGCCACGCATGTCGTAAGAGGCGACTAAGGAGGTTTGAATGAAATTGGATGCACGTGTCCTAAACGTCTACAAGTCTATGCGTTTAGGGGCCTACCGAACCAATGTGTAACATATACACGTTCTTGGCAAAGATCAAACATGTCACAAAGAGTGATTAAAATTGGTCGTAAAGAACGAACGCAAAGAAGAAGGAGACTATCTCCCTTTCTTGTTCCAATGTCTTTTTTTAAAAATCTATATACGTGACACATACAAGTTTGTTTTTAAGTGAAGGAACCCTTTTCATACATCGTTAGTTGAAATACGGTGTTGGTCCATATTTGTACATTGACGTTGCCACATTGAGTGATGTTCATTTTTATATAACCACGTTGGTATGTTCTTTCCTTATAACCCGTTGAGTGATGTTCACATTCTCTTATATTACCACACGTTGAGTGATGTTCATATTCTCTTATATAACCACATGTTGAGTGATGTTCACATTATCTTATATTAGCCACACGTTGAGTGATGTTCATATTCTCTTATATAACCACATGTTGAGTGATGTTCATATTCTCTTATATACTACACGTTGAGTGATGTTGATATTCTCTTGTATAACCACACGTTGAGTGATGTTCATATTCTCTTATATTACCACACGTTGAGTGATGTTCACATTCTCTTATTTTACCCTCCGTTTTTCTAAAATGATTTTTGTCTCTCTATAGATACCACCAGTGGTGGCTCGTCATTAAGGGCCAGTGGGCCGGGCCCCACCAAAATAATGTGTAACGTGTATTTATTATTTTATAAATTAAATTATAACCTAACCCAAAACCATGATTTTTCCGAAAATTTGTGTCTGGCCCCACCAACAAAAATGAGCACGAGCCGCCACTGGATACCACATTTACTTATTATATTAACCTTCATGTTCCTGAATATCGTTTTATTATCAATATATCCATGTCTTTATCACTGTCTCGTTATATCATTGTCTGAATGTCTTCTCACTCAAATATTCAAGGCGTACATTTCTTGCACATGATTGACACATAACCTGGTACTGAAGTACACATCAATCCAAAAATAAAACAGGAAAGGGCGATTGATCAGACTGGCGCCGAAAAAATGGATTAATTTTGGGCCGTCCTCTTCCCGAATAAGAGGAAATTTGGATAGTTGTGACAACCTGATTTCTCCACAGAAAGATATAACATATTGACTTTCTATATTTCTGGAATGAAGCAAAGTTCATGAACTTTTGACCCAGGTTAAATCTGCCAATTTCTCTGCAGACGTTTCTCATATCTCATTATTAATTAGAAACCAAACGCTCTGTTGTTGCAGATATAAATATAAATGGGCTGAGTACGGGAGCACATTCAAAAACACTTTTATATTTTCCCGTTATGGCTTTTAAACAAAATATATTTTAAATCATTGAAATAATCGGCGAGAAACACTTTATTGCTCAGTATGGACACACTTGACGTACCTTGAATAGTACTTTTAGTTGAATATTTTATAGTAATTTAACGATACACTTGGCGTGCATTGAATAGTACCTTTAGTTGAACATTTTATAGTAATTTAACGATACACTTGGCGTGCATTGAATAGTACCTTTAGTTGAACATTTTATAGTAATTTAACGATACACTTGGCGTGCATTGAATAGTACCTTTAGTTGAACATTTTATAGTAATTTAACGATACACTTGGCGTGCATTGAATAGTACCTTTAGTTGAACATTTTATAGTAATTTAACGATACACTTGGCGTGCATTGAATAGTACCTTTAGTTGAACATTTTATAGTAATTTAACGATACACTGCATTCTCATCTAGAGATACATTTCTTCTTTCGCTAACAACACACGTCTTGGTTTCCCTAGCAGTATACTTCGCGCTCTATAATAGCGCTATTTTGACTAAAAGCATCAGAGTAGAATATATATATTAGAGCAGTTGTAGAGCCGCGGTAGCGTAGTTGTCAGTGAACTCGCTTCGCAAGGCTGGTGGTCTGGGTTCAGCTCCCGCAATGCGCGTGGAATTTTTCCCGACCGCGACGACTCTCAGGTCGACCTAGCCTCAACTGGGTACCAGACATGCTCTGGGAAAGTAAAGGCGGCCGGCGTGATGCTGACCACATCACCCATCGTGTGCCGACGGTCAATGAAAATACAGGCCTAACACTGTATTGACCTATATACCACGAGGTATGAAAGGTTCCTTTACTTTTATTAGAGCAGTACCGCCCGAGTGATTACCGGGGCCTAAATTGGGGTGTCAAGAATAGAACCACTTGTAGCAGGGAATATGACACCATGTTTTCCCCTTGCTTTATTCTTAGTCCCAAGCTGCAACAAGGCACGTATTTTTTCAATTAAAAAGGGTAACAATATACCTGGTCTGTTGACGTAGGATAACAGAGATATATTAGCAAGGTAGGTTGTTCTTTAACTGGAGGTTTGAACCTTTGCCCTGTTTTCTTTCTCATGCAGCTAAGTTGAGGTTAATTGTATTCTTTTTTTGAACGCCTGGGTGAGTGTCCGGTCACAAATATAAACTATGTGGGTTTTTCCTTAACTAGGTTTGAACTTAATGGAAAGATCAATAGAAATGAAGTTGGACTTATACCTATGTTTCATAGACTACACGAAAGCTTTCGATAAAGTAAAACATGGAGAAATAATCAGCATGTTAGAAAGTATAAATATTGATGGTAAAGATCTTAGACTGATCAAGAATTTGTACTGGCAACAAACCGCAGCCATTAGACTAGAAAGTAAGATTGGAATCTATCAGGCGATACAGTTAGGAGTACGACAAGGGTGCATACTATCACCAGATCTATTCAACTTATATAGCGAAAACATCATGAGATCTATAGAAGAAAAGACAGGAATAGCAGTCGGTGGACAAAATATAAACAACCTAAGGTACGCTGATGACACAATTCTCATGGCTACAAATGAACACGATCTGCAAGACTTGATAGACATACTAGTGAAAGTGAAAAGAAAGGACTAAGCATGAATATAAAGAAAACAGAGGTTATGGTTGTCTTCAAGAAACAAGAAACACCAACATGCAATATCAAAATAAATAAAACTACACTGAAACAAGTCCATCGATTCAAGTATCTAGGAACATTCTTAACACCAGATGGAAGATGCACAACAGAGATTAGGAGTAGAATAGCTCAAACGAAAGCAGCTTTTATGAAAATGAAGAACACACTATGCGTGAACTCACTACCAATGACACTGCGAAAACAGAGTACTCAATGCTATATTGAACCAATTCTTATGTATGGCAGCGAATCATGGACACTGAACAAACAATCAATACGATCATTGGAAGCCACAGAGATGTGGTTTTACAGAAGAATGTTGAGAATTCCATGGACAGCAAAGAAAACAAACGTGGAGGTTTTAAATCAGGTCTGCACACAAAGAAACCTTATCAAAAGAATAAGAATCCGACAATCAAGGTTCTTCGGGCATATAATGCGAAGAAGGTTTAGAACATTTGGTGACTACAGGTAAAATTCAGGGAAGGAGAGATCGTGGAAGACAGAGGAGAAGATGTTGGATGGCCTGACATCATGGTTCGACAAAATATCGACGTCAGAACTGATTACATGCACCAAGCAAAGAGAGTTGTGGAGAGACATGATCGCCTACGCCGGCAGGCATGGCACTTGATTGAGGTTTGAACTTATGCCCTGCCTTTCTTTCTCCTGCAGTCAACTTGAGGTTAATTGTATTCTTTTTTTCTAGAAATTCCATAGGTCACAAAAAATGAAATTAGCTGGGTTTTTTCCAAACCAACAAAACAGATTTGACCGTGAGAATTTTACTAAAAGGACAATGACTGATTTAGAAACAAAGAAAATTGCCAGTGGATAAATAGAATACACATTGTAGATTCGAGACACATCATCTTCACACACACTTGGCAGAAGGACAGTTGGCAGAAACTTTAGATAGGCGATTCGGATAGAGACAGAGGGACAGAAAGAATCAACAAGTCAAGGAGTGTAGTCTAGCATAAGCGACTCACACAGTTATCGACAAGAACTTAGTAGATAGTAACAAGAATTATAGAACAGAACAACTCTGCTGCGAGTTATAAGCGGAATAGAGAACGAGGCAGTAGAATTGAACTGAGTTGCAGACAGAGAGAGAGAACCCAACTAAGACGTAGATGTAGAACTTCACGGAGATTTTTGTCCAAATCAGAGAGAGTTCCTGTTCAGAATTGGTGAACCGGTTACACACTGTTGCCTGCCACCCATGTCGTAAGAAGCAACTAAGGAGGTTTTGGCTTGGGCTAGCTACCCACACCGTAAATAACACTAGATGGCTACAGAACGGAGAGCGAACAGAGTAAACGCTGGCTGAAACCGGACACATCGCCGAAGGATAAGCACTAGAGCTCCAATTGATGCTGAAGATGTGACGTAAACACACCAATGCTGCATGGATCAGATTTCCACATGAATAGAATTTATGGCGATATCTAGTACATCGGTCTGGGCGGTGATCGCGAGAGAAAGAGAGAATAGTGATGTATGACGTTTATATATTGATGTTTATATATTGATGTTAAACCGAGTGATGACCAGTGGCGGCACGTTTCATTTTTCTTGGTGGGGTCAGACACACATTTTCGGAAAAATCATGGTTTTTGGAGTCTTTACTATTATTTGTCTATTCCGGAAAGTTATTCCTCTTTCGATTATCGGTGGGGCCGGGCCCCACTGGCCCTTAATGACGAACCGCCCCTGGTGATGACTGTGAAGGCGCTGGCGCTTTGTGGTGACTGCACTAATAGTACTGGCACCAATTGTAATAATGATAATAATAATAATACAGTAATATTATTAGTACATAATTATTCATAACAATAATAACAAACGGAAATGTAATCCGGGTTAAACTTTTAAGTAAAAACATTTTTATTACTTAATTAGTACCAAATTTGACACATCATATTCATTGGATGTTGAGAATATTCTGTTGTTTATGAAAACTTCAGAATTCACAGGATACTCCATAATAAAATATTTATAATTAGCAAAGAAATGTCACTCTAGATCACCATTTTCCCCTTCTTATAACAAAGCTGCCATTACGGAATAAACAACCGAATATTTCCTTGTGTTAAATAAGATAAATTGATAATCACATTCTGAAATAAAAATGTAATTCCGTTGCCTTTCAGCTATATTTGATTTTTTTTAAATGATACTAATTAATCCTTTTTGCACACCTGTCGTAGTTAGTACAGATTAAGTTGTAATATTATTTACTAAAATAAATAATATCACTGAGATAAAGAACATAGAGTTTTTACTTTCAATTCAAACTACCGTCTACGCTCGTTGAAAGTTAAAAGCACATAGTGACCGGTCTCTCAAAGCAGAATCGGATCACATGTGCTACTTGTTTGAAGACATAAGTTGAGATGCAGGTGCTTTCTCCGTGAAAGAAAGTGAAGTCTGTGTTTATAGAGCAATAGATTAATTGCAAAATAAAACAATGGGTACTTGTCTACAATTTCACCTCAGGAAAAGGGAGACCTCGCTGACCTAAGTTAAGTGACGTCAGTCCGCCATCAGTGTTTGCGGACGTGGAGGAGAACCGGGTTCAAAGGTCACGGATGTGTTGTTTATTGTGTAATTTGTATGTAAATAAGCAGTGGTTTAATTGAATTGGGAGCCCTGAAAAGGACTGTATGTGGGAATGTGAGGTGGAAGGAGGCAGGATGGGACTAGGAGTGTTACTGTGGGGCCAGAAACTTATGGTATCAGCAATAATAGCTACGAAGGGTCTAAATTTCTGGATTTAGTCCGGCGACGCCACATAAACTCACCCACTCAGGGAATGACGGGATTTTACGTCAATAACATAAATAATGGGGAACCTCTGCGCTATATTTAGAACAATGCTCGCAAACAGTCTATATTTAGAATGACCCAGTTTTTGCGGTGAAATTGTAGACAAGTACCAAACAATGTTGCAACAGCTGAAAAATTTGTTTAAAATCTGATTAACGTGAAAACCGTTAAAGTAAAATATTGCATCAGAAATGCATAATACGGACATCATGATTCCCGCTGTCATTGCATTGGGCGGTGCTGCCCTAGAAGATATTTAATTTTCAAAAACACTACATTTCTGGTTTAAAGGATTTTTAAGCCAAAGGATTGACTTCATTGCACAGGGTTTTACCCGGCTCGGTCCTTCCGCAGAAATGGCACGCCACCTGCCGAGAGTATTGCACAAAGCACGAACCGACATTATCATTATATATATATTCCTATCTTTCCTCTATTCCTGTTGTGCCTTTCACCATTCATTGTAAGCAAAGTGTTCTGGCAAATGTCATCGAGTGTTCTTTGTAAAGGCTTTTTCCTATCGCTTCTAATATTTCTGTTCGTCATTGGTTTGCGTGGGAGATATTTAGCCTTGAAACCTTTGCATCCACTTAGTAGTTCTTGCCGGAGTGTACTGTTGGATGATAATCATCTAACATGGCTTATCCATGTGTTTGTTGTTTCCTAATATACTCTATTACTGGTGCTGCTCTACCAAGTTTCTAATAGTCTCATTTTATAAAAACCTTACCATTGGAATCCTAGAAGAAATATGAAGAGTTCAGAATAAGGTATTTATATAATACACCTCAAACAGATATGGATGCACATTAATGATCTACCAATGTGCAGGTATTGTCGCTATATATATAACAATAATAATTTCAAAATAAATATTTGACAAGAATCTCTAAATATTTGACAAGAATCTCTAAATATTTGACAAGAATCTCTAAATATTTGACAAGAATCTCTAAATATTTGAGATTCTAAAGAAATCTCTAAATATTTGACAAGAATCTCTAAATATTTGACAAGAATCTCTAAATATTTGACAAGAATCTCTAAATATTTGACAAGAATCTCTAAATATTTGACAAGAATCTCTAAATATTTGACAAGAATCTCTAAATATTTGACAAGAATCTCTAAATATTTGAAAATCGTGACACATCATTTACAGGATTGTCGTGATCAACAACAGTAAACGAGTTGTTTTATTTTTTTCTAAGCTTCACTTATACGTTCAGTAGTTTGCCCTTGCTTTCTGAACGGTGAGGTTCATTTTTACCATTCGTAAAAAAAAAAAAAACCGGAATAAATTTTCTTTAAAACTGACCGCCGCGGAGTTTGAACCCGGAACTCTTGGGTTGTGATCTGAGCATATACAATAATGAAATAGCAAATGAAAAGCTATTATAACTAGTACCGTGCGGTATATTTTCTCATTATGATGCAAGTCTTCGAAATGTCGCCGCTTAATGTTTTTAAAAAAATAGCCTTCAATTGTGATTTTGATTTTCTGCTTATGCCCCCTTCCCCTTTACAGTGTGGCCTGATGCGGCTGCCTCTTTGTATCATATCACGACACGGTCCTGATTATAACGAAGAAACTGGGAATTATTGAAGATCATCATTAAAAGACAAAGACGTAGGTGGATTGGGCATGCATCTTATATGTCTGTATGAACATTGGCTAAGACAGCTTTCTGATGGGCAGCAAAAACTAGACTGACTGACGTCCAAAGAAATAATGGAGAAGAATGGTGGAATGAGGGTTAAAGAATTATGGCTTGACGTGGAAAACAATTAATAGAAAGGTGGCACAACGATAACAATAAAGTTGTATATTTTTTATTTTGTTGGTTTGCACGCTCTGATTTAACTAGAACATGGTTTGCCTTAGGTTGAAAGTGACGTGTCTCGGCTTAAAGAGGCTTTAATCATCTACAAAACAAACGTATGTGTCTAAGCGAGGCACAAAGAGGATATATATATATATATCATGCTCCTGAACATCTCTAGAAGCACATTAGCGACCTACCAAATTTAAAGCTATATTACATCTACAGCCGATGTGGATCTTCATGCGTTTAACATCGTGATGTCTAGACGTTGTTGTTATGTATCGATTAGTCATCATTTTAAGAACATTACTATCACATTTCTTCACACACACACACACACACACTTACTCTCGCTTGAGACGCTCTCGTTCTATACTAACGTATTCCTACCATCCTCGACTCCCACATTTTCCTCCGTACTTGAATGTATTGCATGTCACAAGCAATGTGACAAATGCATTTACTAGCTTCTGTATTATTTGCTTGTTTTGTCAGAAGTCAATTTCCTGTTATATATCACTTTCGTTTATTAGAATTGATGGATGCAGGATGGGATGTACTGGTTGATATATATATATATATATATACGGTGGCGGCTCGTCATTAAGGGCCTGTGGGGCCGGGCCCCACAAAAAGTAATGTGAACGTATATTTATTATTTTATAAATTAAAATATAATCTAACCCAAAACCATAATTTGTCCAAAAAATGTTTGTCTGGCCCCACTAACAGAAATGATCACGAGCCGCCACTGTATATATATATATATATCATCATTGGCCTCTTTGTCTCAGGAGACAATAGGTCTTGCGTCACGTAGTATGTTCTGTGCTGAATCACAACGTTTCTTGAGGCTGTAATGGCCTATTCTGGAGTGGCAATCCTTGCCCCAGTTGCTGCAGGTAAAACTGGAGACTGGAGCTGATACATAGGATGTTCTCTCTGCTCTCTGTGCTCTCTTTGCCTCCACATGTGATGTTGTTTTTCTTCTTTTCTTTTGAGCCGCCCCTCACTGCCGCTCGCCATGCTTGCCTGTCTTTGACCAGCCGCTCCCAGTGTTCTTTGTCTATGTCGTATGAAGTTAGATATATATATATATGGTAAAACTAAGCATATTAGGATCAAGGTCATGAGCAATCAACTACCATGTCCAGAATACGGACCTGCCCAGAAATGCACTATACTGTTGTCAACTTCGCATATTTAGTTGGAGATTTTAAATAACCCACTTTCTGCAACACATTTGGATTGCGTTTAACATGCATACACAAAAGTAGGAGAATTTCGCCATGAACAAGTCCAGTTGAGGACTGATTATACAACGACAGTTTACTAACATAAAACTTGTCAGAACCAAGTAGAAAAAATCTACCATGTGCATTACATCCATGCCCGCCTGCCCAACATGTTCGTAGCGCGTTGGACGACGGATGACAAGCTCCCTGTCAGCGTGGGTTCAATTCAGTGGGCTGACAGAAAAGCCACAGGTTCTCTAGATTTACAGTGTTCTCGGCACCGAACCGAAGGGTTACGACGTCCATAGCACCAAGCCGAAGAGCTGAAAGCTCAAGTGTTTCTTGATCGAAAAAAACAAATCCACCTTACCTTGAGACTACTAGGACGCCATCATCACGTAGCACTTCTTAAACTCTAAAACACAAAGGTCAAAGTTCATTGTGAAGTAAGACGTCGCAGCAAATTCTATTAGTTATTTTATTAGATAAATTTGACACACAAGAAAAGAATTGATTAGATTGCTGGCTGGGGCAACATATGGATAATGATTTCGCTGAATATAATGTAACGGTGAATGTTAATAGTAACTGGCGACAGGCAATATTCTGAACCAGTTTATGGAAGATATGTGGAGAAGGTGTATAGTACAATAGTGGTTTTTGAAAATCATGACCTATTATCTTAATCTTTCGACATAGAACTACACGGACCTTTCTGTGTGAGCTACAAAAGACAGTGAAGTTTATACAAGAGACAACGTTTAATATATAGACAATATTTCAAGAGAAATAATTGAAGAAAGGAAGGATCTTGATCTTGATAACAAGCAGGGCCGTACCGTGCTATGATGCAAAGAGACAGCCGCATCAGGCGGCACCGAAAGGGGGGTGGAATAAACAACGAAATCAATATCACTATTGAAGGTTATTTTAAAGAAAAATAATTTAAGGGACGACATTTCGACGACTTGTATCATACTGAGAAAATATACCGCACGACCCTGATAACAAGAATGCTTTGGCTAGACCATGATAGCAGAAGAGACAGGAGATTCATAACCAGTAAATAGACAATGAATAAGTATTAGAGGCTTCCAGAAAAAAACAAATGATCAAACACAGGATTCAAACCCCTAACCCTTATTTCTTTCGGCACACGTTGCTTAACTCTACAAAAGAGCGTTTTAAGAACACAAGCTGCTAGCTCTCCAATGAAAGAGTTTCACTAAGTCGTGTATTTTATAAACAGCGTTAACTATAGAGCACGGAATAATCAGGTCAGTTTCGATCGAACAGTGTTTGCACTGTAATTGTCCTTGCGTGTTACGTCGCTAAGAGGGAAACTAACTAAATGAAAAAGAAATCTTAATAAACGCTTCGCTGTACCTTTAGTGGTATAGTCTGAGAACCTCTGATGTTTACGTATGGTTCTACGGCTTAATGGTTTCTATTTGCTGAACAGAGTGATAACAAATCCACTTTTGAGGATTATTCTATGTATTATGAGTTTGGAGTTTGCTAATTGCCCAAGTGATTCTACAGACGATTATGTATAATTGAAAGAGACACAGGACATTGGGACTTTAACGCTACTAAGAGATTCTTAAAATTAGCCAAAATTATATTAGCACATCTGCATAACTGAAATTACTAAATAAAAATATAGTAAAATTTCAGTCAGAAATCTATCAGTCACTGTGGTTGTACCTCATAATTTTCTAGAAGTCATTTTCAAATATATTTCTTATTTGATTCTATAACTTAACATGTTCTCTTATTGATATTTGTTTCTTTCAAAAATGTTATCGCAATGTATACTTTTTAACTAACAGAACTCAACTTTTAACTCGTTAATTCTTAGACCATTAACTCGTTAATTCTTAATCCATTAACTCGTTAATTCTTAATCCATTAACTCGTTAATTATTAATCCATTAACTCGTTAATTATTAATCCATTAACTTGTTAATTCTTAGCCCATTAGAAAGTTAACTATTAGACCTTACTCGTCAACTCTAGACAATTAATATTTCGACCATTAACTCGTTAATTCTTCGACCATTAACTCGTTAATTATTAGACTATTAAATCATTAATTCTTAGCCCTGTAGAAAGTTAATTATTAGACCATTAAATCGTTAACTCTCTATAGAGGTTTTCAACCTTCAGAAACTCAACGTGGATCTACCGTCCTGATCATATGGGTGTTCACGGCAACGAGAGAGCGGATATTCTTGCATCGAATTCATCGATTGTTGGAGAGTTTAGGATGGATAAGAGGGATGTTCTTCGGTCTCTTGGCGACGTACTGTTGAATGATGACAAATGTTACATGACATTAAACAGACGTTGAATCAGTAGAGCGATTTAAGGAGTTTGGAATTATACGTTGTACAAGTAGAGTGGATGCTTTGAGATGAGAAGTGTGTTTAACCAATATAACAAAATTAGCGCATATAAAATCGACACTCTGATTCAGCGTTGATTCAAATATTACAAGACAAATTCATAACAAATGTCACATGACAAATTCATAACAAATGTCACTTGACAAATTCATAACAAATCTCACTAGACAAATTCACAACAAATGTCACATGACAAATACATAACAAATGTTACATGACAAATTCAAACAAATGTTCATGACAAATTCATAACAAATGTTACATGACAAATTCACAACAAATGTCGCATAACAAATTCATAACAAATGTCACATGACAAATTCATAACAAATGTCGCATGACAAATTCATAACAAATGTCACTAGACAAATTCACAACAAATGTCACATGACAAATTCATAACAAATGTCACAAACAAATTCATGACAATGTCACAGACAAATTCTTAACAAATATCACATTACAAATTCATAAAAATGTCAATTACAAATTCATAACAAATGTTACATGTACACATAAATAAGAGTATTGGTGTATGACAATGAACTGTATAACTGAGTACGATGAGATAATGGATAAATCATTGTCTTACATAGCCAGCAACTACTGGCACAGAGACAGTTGTCTTACATAGCCAGCAACTACTGGCACAGAGACAGTTGTCTTACATAGCCAGCAACTACTGGCACAGAGACAGTTGTCTTACATAGCCAGCAACTACTGGCACAGAGACAGTTGTCTTACATAGCCAGCAACTACTGGCACAGAGACAGTTGTCTTACATAGCGAGCAACTACTGACACAGAGACAGTTGTCTTACATAGCCAGCAACTACTGGCACAGAGACAATTGTCTTACATAGCCAGCAACTACTGGCACAGAGACAGTTGCCTTACATAGCCAGCAACTACTGGCGCAGAGACAGTTGTTTTACATAGCCAGCAACTACTGGCACAGAGACAGTTGTCTTACATAGCCAGCAACTACTGGCACAGAGACAGTTGTCTTACATAACCAGCAACTACTGGCACAGAGACAATTGTCTTGCATAGCGAGCAACTACTGACACAGAGACAGTTGTTTTACATAGCCAGCAACTACTGGCACAGAGACAGATACACTAAACCAGGTAGTCTGAGTAAACGAGATGTCATATTGAATCAATAACATGAGGGAATCAATAACAGGAGGATTGGTGATGTACTCATGTTGAAAAAAAAAGTTACGATGACATATAAATCAAGTACTTCTCTTCCTATTGTTGTGTACTTCTCTATCTTCTATAACACAACCTTATGATGTTTTCAGTTTATATATATATATATATATATATATATTATTTATATATTAAACAGACACAGCGACATAATTCCATTTGACTGACGCCCCTATCTTAAATAAAGCTCTAAATGCAAAGGATTGATCTCATTGACCAGTGTTTCCTCATATGGCTATGTCCCTACCAGCAGAAACGAAACGTCACCTGCCTAGAGTGCTGCACAAAGCACAAACTCCGAAGCTCCAGCAACACTCCTAGGGATCTCATGGAAAAATTGTACATGTGACTCGGTCTGGATCCACAACCTTCAGAACGACATGCAAACGCGTTAATCACTTCGCATAGAGACTTCCTCCATGCCTTATGACAAACCAATCTGATGTGTCATCACACGTTCTTACAACCGCCACCCTGATCTATTCAATCAATTCATTCCTCATCAATTTATAATGTCCTCCATATTTTATCATCTCGAACTATCATTACTCATGTCAGAGTTCCTATTCATAATCTTGATAATGGTACTGTGTCGTCAGCATATCTAATGATCAGTTAGTTTACCTGTATTTTAATGCAGTTTTAGTTCTCTATAGTTTTCATTTGCTACATCAAACATTCTACTGCAGGTTTCCACAAATAGTGTGTTATATTTCTATGTTACAATAATAATCATTGTTATTATTATTACAATTATTAATATTACAATTATTATTACTATTATTATTACTATTATTATTACAATTATTATTACAATTATTATTAATACTATTATTATTACTATTATTATTACTATTATTAATACTATTATTATTATTATTATTACTATTATTATTATTACTATTATTACTATTACTATTACTATTATTATTACTATTATTTTCATTATTACTATTAGTAGTAGTAGAAGGGTTCTAACGTTTTTGTATTATTTGTTCCGTAGGTGGACAATTTCCATTGTCTCGTGCTGAGAGCATATCAGGTGATGAGTATGGTTGCCAATCTGTGTCTGGTCAAGGATCTCCAGTACCTATACGGAGGGCAGCTTCCACACAGACTCCAGTTCTCCCACCCCGCCTTACCACTCATTCCAGTACGGAAGCATCTCCTTTCATGTACGGTACTTATCAGCATGAGTCACATCAAGACTTGACAGATAGATCCGTGACAGGGGGAGGAGCAATAGGAGGAGTCTTACCGATGTCTTTATCTGGTGGACTGCCTATATCTACCTCACAAACGTCCATGCAATTAGCAAAACACGGAGAGTCTCCAATATCCTCAAGAACATCTTCAAGCAGATTGCGCGAGCTTCAACTTACTCGAAAGCCCTTGCATATACCATACAGCGAATTTGAACCTTACAAAGCGGACATGAGAAAACGAGTAGAGCTGATCAGATCAGGAGGTCTAGATGGTTTACTTAGTATTCATATTATGTCAGGACAGGGTTTGAAATCTTCCAAAACCAGTCTCCGGGATTTGTACTGTGTGGTAGCTGTGGATTCACTTAACAAAGCTCGGACAATGATTAGAACTGGTGCAATCAATTTTGACTGGGACGAAGCATTTGATATTGATCTGGAAGAATCAAAAGAGGCATCATTTCTCATATATCACTGGGACCCTAACTATAAACACAGACTATGCTTTCACGGTGCCATCCTGCTTCCTGGTTACGTCCTAAGCGGGCACAAACGCTACGTAGCAATCAAACTGGAGCCTAAGGGAATCCTATTCGTCACACTGCTTTATAAGGAGCCTGCAATATCTTTACAACGTTTACCTTCCATCAAGAAAAATGCTCTTTTCGGAGTCGATCTGGAGACTATCATACTTCGGGAAAATTCTGGACTAAATGTTCCGTTACTTGTTCATAAATGTGTGCTGGAGGTAGAACGACGTGGGTTAGACACTGTTGGTATCTACAGACTCTGTGGAAGTGCTAGAAGAAAAGTCATGCTAAGAGAATCGTTTGAAACTAATGCACAGTCAGTTGACTTGTCACCAGATAACGTCTCAGATATCCATGTTATAACAGGTAAGATCAGACTATGTTTTATAGGGACATGTTCATATATATATATATTTTTTTCCCGATCCAGAAGCCTCTGAGCTTTTCAGCTCTTCGGCTCGGTGCCATGGACATCGTAACCCTTCGGTTCGGTGCCACGAACACCGTAAATCTGGGGACTCTGTGGCTTTTCTGCCATCCCGCGGAATTGAACCCGCACACACAGAGGGATAGTCACCCGTAGTAAAACGCGCTACGAACACGCTGGGCAGACGGGCATATATATATATATATATATAAACTTGACATTTCTTGTTGTTGTAGTTCTTCTTCGTACGCTCCATATCGACCACTTATTAACCACTCTTTATGATTTATATGTGATCTGGGCCTAAGAGTGATTATACATTGTGCCAATTTTGCGCATACACGTTGGCCAGCACATCCGATTTCTGCAATTTTTAAAAATTTTACTAGGTAGTTTCCTAGGTCCTACATCAGTCACCTCTTACGACATGCCTTGTGGGGCGCATACAAAGCATGTCACAGTGGTACTATTATTTGCTTCCCTTGCGGTCCCCGACACCATACGGGAGAGACGTTGTTCATCACCCAATAGCTTGTCCTGAGCAGAACATTTCCACTCCAGCAGTCCTTCGGAATTTCTCTTTCTCGAAAATTCCCGTAGCCTTTTCGGACTGTAGGATATAAAGTCACTTCACATTTCAAGATACTAGAAATTCCTTTCTTTACGAGTGGAACGTCGAGTGTGGGAATGAAATTACAACTTTCTTGTGTCCGAGTCCATAGGCGAACGCGTTTACATTATTAAGCTAATAGTTCCACTAGAACTATCATTAGAAATTCGTGTAGATAGATGTATGATCATTTGCAACAGTCGACAATTGGAAAGATGGCGATAAAGTTGACGGAAATGTGTGCACAAATAATTGTTATCAATTTTTTATTTTTAGAAAAATGAATTTGAAATTATTTTAATATGTCCAGATATTTTTGTGCCTTGAGATATTTCTGAGAAATTAATTGTTGCAATTAAACATAAGTAAGTTGTTGTATTTAATTATAGTAACACAATGAAATTATCATTACTACATTATTCTGTTGTTTGTTGTTGATAGTTTACTTACATGTGGTCTCTGTTGGGGAGGTAGGATGCACGCCTCAAGCATTAAAAGTACTCTGTTTCTTTCACATGGGAAGCAAAAGGGCAACTTTTCAATGATTCCATAATTTCAATTTTGGTGAAGTCGAGTTCCTAGTCCTATTGGAGTTGAATAATAAAACTTAGGTAAAAAATGTAAAAAAATGTTTTTATACCTCAGTGTATACTGGGGAATACAGTTTTAGTCTCATATTTGTTTACCGTCGGCACACGATGGGTGATACAGTCAACATCACATCGGTCGGATTTACTTCCAAGTGCTTTTCCTGGTGTCCACTTGAAGCTTGGTTGACCTGGGAGCCGTTATAGTAGGAAAACTATTCCAAGTCCACTGTAGAAATGAACCTGAACCACGAGCTTAAGAATAGAGTTTACTAACTACTGCGCTAATGCGGTTCTCATAAAAAGTAGGTCCTGTGTTCCATTTAGGTGGTTCAACTTATTCTTGAGTGCTGAACATCGATAATAATAGGATGAAGAACATCCTATCTGTTCATCCATCTTCACTGGCAAAATTAGTTATTAAAATGAAAAATGTTGCAAATTTTCACCATGCTCAACACATTTTTTTTTCCGATCCAGAAGCATTTGAGCTTTTCAGCTCTTCGGCTCGGTGCCACGAACACCGTAAATCTGGGGAATCTGTGGCTTTTTCTGCCATCCCGCGGAATTGAACCCGCACACACAGAGGGATAGTCACCCGTAGTCCAACGCGTTAAGAAACACGCTGGGCAGACGGGCCTCAAAACATTTTAATGATTGGTTATTGGTTACTAAACTGACGTCATTGCACTCCGGGCAGACCCATAGGTGCTCAGTCTCCCCAACAGATATCGAAGAGTATGCATACTGATGGTGCCTGTGGCTCCTGATTAAACACACCTCTCACTCTGCCTCTCAGGCATCCAGTTCGACTTGAACAACGAGTAACTCCAAACTGCTTAAATCGCTTGATCGATTCAACATCGATTTTAGTGTCCTCATCCAACAGAGAATCGCGAAGAGACCGAAGAATATCCCTTTATCCATCTTCAACTCCCCAACAATCGATGCTGTTGATGCAAGCCTGTCCGCTCTCTCATTACCGTAAACACCCGCATGCCCAGGACAGTATATCCACGCAAGCCGCTGGAGGTTAGAAACTTCTATAGACGACATCCACATTTTAATGATATTTTACATCAAGAGGAGATCAGTTTAGAAATGAAGACATCAGGGAAAAAATGGGTCACACAGCATCAATACTAAATTTCATCAAGAAACAACAAATGAAATGGTTCGGTCACATAAATAGAATACCAACAGACTCAATTGCAATGCTACTGCGATACAGTGGATACAAAGCAAAAGGCGGTCCACGAAAAAGGTGGACTCAAAAATAACAAATTCTGTGAGAAACATTATTTATGAACCACACACAAAATCCTCACACACACACACCACGTAATAGCGGTGAATCCACAACACTAACCAGACTGCAAGAACTCAAAGTTAAGTGTGGTGTAGCTCGACAAGAACGCTATGCTGGCAGACAAAGAAAAATTGTAAACCAACAAAGAACCGGTGTCGTTAGTCGCCACACGCTGATGGACATACTGAGGAGAGATCGGAGCACTTATGGACTAATTTGTTCGACGTGCAGTGATGGTGATCCGACAACTAAACTAAACTAAACTAAACACAAAATCCTGTTTTAGAAATCTCATCTTATCCTGACGCTGTGCGGATTAATAGGATTACAGGAAAAAAGAAGAAAAAATTTACACCATCGACCTTAGTCGGTACTATGAAGTTCGTACACTGTCGCTATGATCTTCATGTACAGGGAAGAGATCAAACCGCACATGGTTATTCAATGAAGTACAATGACAGTCGTATCAATTAATCAGTTTATTGACAGGAAATTAAAAGAATGGCACGTATTGTATATTATTTCTGAAAGAAAAATAGAGTGTTGAAACGATATAACTAAATCTATACCATCTCTTGCCCGTCTGCCCAGCTTGTTCGTAGCGCGTTGGACTACGGGTGACTACCCCTCTGTGTGTGTGTGTGTGTGTTCAATTCCGCAGGATGGCAGAAAAAGCCACAGATTCCCCAGGTTTACGGTGTTCGTGGCACCGAACCGAAGGGTTACGATGTCTATGGCACCGAGCCGAAGAGCTGAAAAGCTCAAGTGCTTCTGGATCGGAAAAAATAAAAAAAATACCATCTCTTAGTGGACCAGTACAAAAACCATATTTTTACAAGCCATTTGTTTTAAAATAAAAAGCCCTTTAGTGTAGCTCCTGGTAAAAAAAGGTACCCAACCTAAAAGCCACGTAGTGTGGCGGTTGGTTCACAAGGAGTTAACCACTATAGTGGCGTACACATGAGCGCTAATCGCACAACAGCCGCTATAGTGAATTTCACATTTATAAAGTTTTTCTCTTTTTTGTACTAAACTTTCCAAGTTTTTATCATAGCTATAACTTGGTTATACATTTAACAAGGCAGTGGAAAAACACATATATGATTTTGAATATCAGTGTTACAGAAGAGTATTCTGTATGTCATTGACGGAGAAGAGAACAAATAGATCTATCCAGAAAGAACTCAAAATCAAAGAAAACTGGTTGATGCTACAAATTAGAATAAGAAAATTGTAATATTTTGGACATATAAAGAGACACTAAGGGCTGGAGAGGACCATCATGGAAGGATGCATACCGGAAAAGAGAAGAAGAGAAAGACCACGGAGAAGATGGATCAGCATGTAACTGATGGTTTGAACATGACGGCTGCAGAAGCGGGACATCTGACCTTTGAGAGAAATAAATTTTTAAGGACTGCTGGGGTGGCAAAGTTCTGCTCAGAACAAGCTATTTGATGATGATGATAAATTGGTTATTAGTTATTAATTCCTGAACCTACGTCAGAGTACCCTAGACAGACCCATAGATGCTCAATTTTCCCCAGCAGATGTCGAAGGGTATGAATATTGATGGTTCTGGTGGTTAGCTAGTTAAGCATACAATCTCTTCTCTGCCTGCGCCTCAGGCAACCAGTTTTACATGTACATTATGTAATCTCAAGCTCCTTAAATTGCTGGATAGATTTAACATCAATTACAATGTCCTGATCTAAGAGACTGTCACCAAGAAACAGAAGAACATTCCTCAATATATCAACAAATGCCACAGTATAGTCTATATATTTAGCTCATAACTTTAGTAAATGAATAAACTGTGAGTGACTCATGTGAGACCACGCTTTCCGTGTATTCAGATGGTGCATATTTTTACTTAAAAAAATTATAAGTTTAAATAAAATTCTAAATAAAATTTAGTAATTTTAGGAATATATTTTTGAAAATTAACTTTACTGTAGCGGCAGCAGGCGTATTCTGTTTTCAAGCTGTAGATTTTCTGGTATGAATGTAATACTAGTTAGCCACATCTCGGTTAGACGATAATAGCCAACAATTACAAAGTAACGATTGCCTTTGCTTGTTCAATGAACCAGACATGCGTAAGCTCTGCCGCACAGCCCAATGTTGAATAGTATTTATGTTGTAAATAACCCTAAGGAACTGTGGGGTTGTGAATTATAACTAAAGGGTTGTGAATTATAACTAAAGGGTTGTGAATTTCTATCCACCCAGAACATGAGTCAGAAGTGAACTTTCCTAGCACTAAGGAATGATGTGGCTCTTGGGTGCTGCTCTGTGATTTAACGACAATAGCTAAGTAAGGCGAATATCTAAGATATAGAAAGTCATTTGAAGGTATTTGAAAATAGATGTCTGCGGAAATATAATGAACATAAAATGGGACGAATTCAGAAGAAGTGATGACATCAGAGAAATGTCTAGTCAGCTACTAGCAACAACTAGTATAAGCAAAAGAAGATAGCGGTATGTTTGGCATACTCTGAAAAGAAATGATCAAAGAATAATAAAGCAGGCATTGAAGTGTGAAACAAAGGGTTCAAGAAAGAAAGGACGCCATAGGGGAACCGGGAAATAAACGTTATCGATATAGGGGAAGACTTCGTCTGCATTAAAACTATGTAGCAATGGCGAAACACGTAATAAAAAAAGTACTTTAGTTTTACAAAAACAATAACAATACATAGCAACGTATCGACCAAAAGACCTTTATCAAGCAAAAGATACAACATGACTGACGAATTTCACAGCACACTACATATAGACTACGACAGAAACTTGTTTGAGAAAGGCAAGAAATAACGAACTCACTTTCATAGAAGAGGTTTAGCCAGTTGTCCAGGACAAAGAGGTATGGATAAATTACTTACAAGCCCTATGTAACGTGTAACGGTACGAGCGAAATATATATATATATATATATATATAAAATTATAACTAACTAATTGATCACAAAGTGGATATACAAATTGTCTTACAGAATAGAAATAAATATACCAACTGATTACGTCCTAACTTAATGTATAAGACAAATAGGGAAGGTCTGGCGTACAAATATATATAAAACAAAAATTGTCCAACTGTGAAATCATAGATTATCGCTGTCCAACTCGGCGGCAAGGGCGTCATTGCAACATTGAAGCCATATTTTACTCCCTTTCTTTAACGCTGATTAGAATTTCAAGAAAATAATTTTTTGCTCTGTATAACAGTATGTTTCAATATTTTAGCAAAATAGTTTTGCTTAGAATTAAACGTTTAATCAGTATTACATTTTCGTATGCTATTATTTTTTTGTATGTTAATATTACTATTACTTCATTATTTTATGCTGTTATTGTAATTGTCACATGACGCCCGCGTCTTAACATCCATTAGTCAGATGCGCCCCAGCATATTAAAATGTTGGTGACAACACTGATATCGATGATTTCACGAAAAAAATGATGAAAACATTTCTTAAAGGGTTAAAATGAGGATTTACAAATAAACACAAATACACATTCACCGTTTCTATCAAGAGGTCTGTATCAGGATACTGTTATCAATAAAAATGTAGACTACAGTAAAACTACGAGGAAGTCAATAAGTAAGCCACAAATGGCTGTAGAAAAATAACTAAACATGGTAACAACTTGAAACCAGTTTATTTTTATACATTCGTTGTCCCTATATTTCTCAACATAATTTCCACCAACATTGATGCACTTATCCCATCGTTTTATCAGTCCTCCCAAACCGGCTGCATAGAACTGCGGGCTCTGTTTTCTAAACCACGTTTTCACTTCACATTCAACTTCGGCATCATTCGCGAAATGTCTCCAGCCAATGAGGTTTTCAGTGGACCAAAAAGATGGAAATCGTTAGGGGCTAAGTCGGGACTGTAAGGTGGATGTTCTAGAACTTCCCACCGTAGTTGATTAATTTTCTCCTGAGTTAATCGAGCCGTATGTGGTCTGGCATTGTCATGAAGAAGCAACACTCCTCTAGTCAGCAGTCCTGGACGTTTTTTTCGAATTGCATCATGAAGCATTAATAGAACTTCACAGTACGATTCAGAATTCACATTGCCACCTTTCTTCTTGAAATTGGATAAAAGCACTCCTTGACAATCCCAGAACACCGTCAGCGTAACCTTTCCTGCTAATGGCGTAACCTTGAATTTATGGACACAAGGCGAAGAAAGATGTTTCCACTGCATTGAAGCACGCTTTGATTCGGGCTGGTAGTGATGCACCCATGATTCATACCCAGTAACAATCCTGTTCAGCATGTCTTCTCCTTCACCTTCGTATCGACAGAGATGATGCAAGGACATGTCAAATCGGTTCATTTTGTGTTTCTCCTTCAATTGTCTGGGCACCCACCTTGAGCCCACTTTCTTCAATTGCAATCGATCATGCCTTATGCTGTATGCTGAACCATGTGAGCACCCTATTGCAGATGCTATAGAGTCTATCGCTACTCGCCTCTCACCTCTAATCTTCTCCTCCACCATGATGAAATACCGGGTGTTGCACGGATGCTTCTGCTGCGATCTCAACAGGAGGACCAGATCGGATTTCATCAGAAATTTATAGCGTCCTTGAGAATATTTTATACCCAGATATGCACCGCTTTACGGGACAAACATTTGTCAGCATAAACATGAAGCATTTCCTTATGAATGTCCTTTGCAGGCAGTCATTTTCCCACAAAAAACGCGCAACAGCACGTTGCTTTTTGGCTGTACCCTCCGTAAGTACAGTCGCCATTTTGTTTATGCGCTGAGCATGCGCATGAGACACATAGCGCCACTTGGCGAACGGGCATATAAAGTTTGATGTTGCTGTCACCTAATGACACCTTTAGAAAAACACCAACTACATTTACCTACCCTCCCACAGAACTTTGTGGCTTACTTATTGACTCGCCCTCGTATCTACTAAAGACGAAACACGTAAACACGAAGTTTTACAAAGCACACAAATTATATACAGCAACGTTTCGATTAAAAAGCGTTATCAAGCAAAGGATACAAGACACACTGAAAACAGGATAGTCCTAACTACTACAGGTCATAGACAAAGTGATTGATTGATTGACAGGACCATCATTATTGCATTTCGGTGAGTAACCATGTGTCCCCCATCTATTTCTTACACAGAAAAATCTCAGAGCAGTACAGGAACTCTGTAGTACTAGCGAGAGTCCCTGGTGTAATTTTGTGATGTGTAAATATTTTGTCGACATTTTATTTTTTAACCTTTCTAATGTGTTATTGTCCGGGCATCAGCTTTCCAGTCTGCTCTTTTCGATTTCGATTCCACTGAAGGAGTGGAATTTTATCCCACCGCAACGGCTCTCAGTTCGACTGAGCCTCAATTGGGTAACAGGAAAAGCAATGGGAAGTAAAGTCGGCCTGCGTGATGTTGACCACATCACCCATCGTGTGCCGACAGTCAAGGAAAAATATAGGCCAAACATCGTACTACCCTATATACCACGTAGTATAACAATAGTCCCTTTCCCTTTTTTTACTTTTTAGACGACCTGTTTACAAAAACATATTTGTTTAGTGTAAATTTGTTCACATAATTCTGATAATTCAGTATGGTGCTATTCATTGTTGCAGGTGTATTGAAGGACTATCTGCGAGAACTTCCAGAACCACTTTTTACAAATGCTTTGTACCAGATGCTACTGGATGCCTTAAGTGTGCGATTACCTTGTGACCCTGAGGGCAGTGCCAAACTTATGCTTAGTATACTAGAATGCCTTCCATCTGCCAACCAGGTATGTTTACGTAAAATTTTGCTGTCAACGAGGTGTGCTTGAATTAGAACATTCTGTCAACGAAGAATAGTTATAATAGATCATTCTGTCAACGAGGTGTAGTTATAGTAGATCATTCTGACACACAAGGTATAGTTATAGTAGATCATTCTGACACACAAGGTATAGTTATAGTAGATCATTCTGCTACACAAGGTATAGTTATAGTAGATCATTCTGACACACAAGGTGTAGTTATAGTAGATCATTCTGACACACAAGGTATAGTTATAGTAGATCATTCTGACACACAAGGTGTAGTTATAGTAGATCATTCTGACACACAAGGTATAGTTATAGTAGATCATTCTGCTACACAAAGTATAGTTATAGTAGATCATTCTGACACACAAGGTATAGTTATATTTGATCATTCTGCTACACAAGGTATATTTATAGTAGATCATTCTGCCACACAAGGTATAGTTATCGTAGATCATTCTGACACACAAGGTATAGTTATAGTAGATCATTCTGCTACACAAAGTATAGTTATAGTAGATCATTCTGACACACAAGGTATAGTTATATTTGATCATTCTGCTACACAAGGTATATTTATAGTAGATCATTCTGCCACACAAGGTATAGTTATCGTAGATCATTCTGACACACAAGGTATAGTTATAGTAGATCATTCTGCTACACAAAGTATAGTTATAGTAGATCATTCTGACACACAAGGTATAGTTATATTTGATAATTCTGCTACACAAGGTATATTTATAGTAGATCATTCTGCCACACAAGGTATAGTTATAGTAGATCATTCTGACACACAATGTATAGTTATAGTAGATCATTCTGTCCAATAGATAAAGTTAATTATATACATAAGTTGTTCCTTTTAAAAAGTATTGGTTGCATTAGATTCTTCGGCTCACTACGTATAGCTATTTTTTTTAAGAATTTTCTCAACCAGGTACACTTATTTTCAATCATTTTGTAGGTACAATACCTTACTCAGACAGTACATATAATACTGCCATCAGACAGTACATAGAATACCTCACTCAGACAGTACATATAATACTCCCATCAGACAGTACATAGAATACCTCACTCAGACAGTACATATAATACTCCCATCAGACAGTACATAGAGTACCTCCCATCAGACAGTACATAGAGTACTCCTCAGACAGTACATAGAATACCTCACTCAGACAGTACATAGAATACCTCAGACAGTACATAAAATACCTCAGACAGTACATAGAATACCTCACTCAGACAGTACTTAGAATACCTCAGACAGTACATAGAATACCTCACTCAGACAGTACATAGAATACCACACTCAGACAGTACATAGAATACCTCAGACAGTACACAGAATACCTCACTCAGACAGTACATAGAATACCTCAGACAGTACACAGAATACCTCAGACAGTACATAGAATACCTCACTCAGACAGTACATAGAATACCTCAGACAGTACACAGAATACCTCACTCAGACAGTACATAGAATACTTCAGACAGTACACAGAATACATCAGACAGTACACAGAATACCTCACTCAGACAGTACATAGAATACCTCACTCAGACAGTGCATAGAATACCTCACTCAGACAGTACATAGAATACCTCACTCAGACAGTACATAGAATACCTCACTCAGACAGTACATAGAATACCTCACTCAGACAGTGCATAGAATACCTCACTCAGACAGTACATATAATACTCCCATCAGACAGTACATAGAATACCTCACTCAGACAGTACATATAATACTCCCATCAGACAGTACTTAGAATACCTCACTCAGACAGTAATTAGAATACCTCACTCAGACAGTACTTAGAATATCTCACTCAGACAGTACTTAGAATACCTCACTCAGACAGTACTTAGAATACCTCACTCAGACAGTAATTGGAATACCTCACTCAGACAGTAATTGGAATACCTCACTCAGACAGTACATAGAATACCTCACCCACAGTACATATAATACTCCCATCAGACAGTACATATAATACCTCACCCAGACAGTACATAGAATACCTCACTCAGACAGTATACAACCCCTCATACAAACTACATAATATATCTCTCCCATCCTTCATATATGATACCCCACAAACACTTCCACAGTTGTTATAATAAGACCTGCATAAACTATTTCAGGACGCAATGGCTCTTCTTCTCAATCACCTTCGCAGAGTTGCGTCACATTGTGACAAGAACAAAATGACAATTGACAATTTAGCCATTTGTCTTGGACCAGTTCTACTTTGCCCTGCTCCAAGTTCTACTCCTGACCCAGCTCTCGACTTTAGAAAACACATAGAAGTGTTGAGATACCTTCTGGAGATTTGGGACTATGAAGGAAGTACAAGTAAGTAATCAATAGTTTTCTACGTGACATAGCAAAGAAAACACAATTTCTATGTTTGATATTTCGGTTTTTATTATTAACCAATGTTTATCATTTCAGTAGAAGTCTCCACTTTACCGCATTGTAAGCTTTATCGAGAGTCAGATAACTATATAATAATAGTGAAATAATTAGATAAGAGTGGTGAGATAATTAGATAAGAGTGGTGAGATAATTAGATAAGAATAGTGAGATAACTAGATAAGAATAATGAGCTAACTAGACAAGAATAAAAGATAATTAGATAAGAATGGTGAGATAATTAGATAAGAATAGTGAGATAACTAGATAAAAATAGTGAGATAAGTATAATGCAGCAACGTTTATTTTTGAAATTAATGGAATTAAAAGATTCTTGACATAATAACATCATCATATACTGACATATGGAAGTGAATCTGACATTGACAATACTGACATACGGAAGTGAATCTGACATTGACAATACTGACATATGGAGGTGAATCGGACATTGACAATACTGACATATGGAGGTGAATATGGCATCGACAATATTGACAAATGGAAGCGAATCTGACATTGACAATAAGCAAACAATCAATAGAAAATCTGGAGGTCACAGAGGTCTAGTTTCACAGAAGAATGTTAAGAATCTCTTGGACTACTAAATGGACTAATATAGATGTACTAAGAGAGAAGTCAATTATCATCTTCAGGTGCCGTGCCGGCTGGCGTAGGCGATCATGGATCTCCACAAATCTCTATCGTTGGTGTTTGCTATCAACTCAGATGTTGACACTCTACCGTGCCATGAAGTCAGGCTATCCACAATTTTCTCTCTCTGTCTTCCTCTTTCTCGTCTACCCTCGATTTTACCGGTTGTCACAATGTGTTCTAAACCTCCCCTCCTCATAACATGCCCGAAAAATGAAGACTGCCTCTTATTTATATTGATAAGCTTGAGAAGTCAATAATGAAAGGAAACAACCGACAAACATACAAAGAGGACAATTTTTTGTGGCCCGTACCAAGACGGCTGGAAAAATAATGCAACAACAGGAAAAACATACTGGTAAAAGAAAAAGAGAACGAATGAAAGAGAACAGACATCATGGCATGGATTAACGTCAACAACGGTATTGATGGTTTTACATAAACTGTACCACACTATGTAACTTGAAGTATGAGTAAATGTGTAGGATGCAGTTGTAGCAGTTATAAACTTGGAATCAGAGACAATGGTATCCTACCGTGACCAAACAAATACAATAAAAGATTTGAAAATAACACAGTCGGACAACGAAACGTAGTTATATGCTAGCTTCTGTTCCCTAAGGCTTATCCTAGCCATTAGATCAATATATTCCAAACACAAGCTGGATGCTTGAGGGGCAGAGAGAGAAGATTATTTACATATTCCTTCATCTGTAATCATGTATCCTATATATCATAGATCATAGATATCATAGGTATCACAGGTGTCATAGGTATCATAGCTATCATAGGTGTCATATGTATCATAGATGTCGTAAGTGTCATAGATGTCATAGGTATCATAGGTGTCATAGGTAGCATATGTATTATAGGTATCGTAGTGTCATAGTTATCATAGGTATAATAAATACCATAGATAACATAGCTATCAAAGATATAAAATATTGTTGACCTAATTCATCGATTGAACAAAGACAGGTATATACAGTATTACATAAGTTATGAAAAATGAATGATTAAATATGAAAATAAACAGGGGTAATTATTATTTGGTGGCGTCTGTGACTTAGTGGATAGTGACTCGGTCTATTAACCCCTATTAAACGATTTGGTTCCAAATTGTTTCGCGTGGATTTTTCCAAAAGAATGATGTCAACACCCGTTTAGAAAGCAATGGCAAACTACTGAACGTGATAATGCTTAGAAAAATCACAAACAGCGTTAAAAAGCTGGGGTTGATTTGCAAAGTCCTGTAAAGGATATGCAATTAACTTTTATTATAATTATTATTTATTTAGATACTTCAGTAGCTCTACGTGTAAGCAACAGGAACCATCAGTACGCATACCCTTCGATATCTGTTGAGGGAGACTGAGTATATATGGATCTGTCTGTGACGACAACCAATCACCAATAACCAATTCAAAAGAAAGATACACAGCACGTCTTCACTAAGCTGATTTTTTTCTCATCTGTCGAATGTGTGTAGTGCAACACAAATGAAAATTAGTAGATCCTTCATATTGAACTTCTCGTGATTCACACACAAAGTATATTTAGTGTGTAAACATGTAACTCAAACTGTAACAAACATGATGAGGATCTGACGTTATCAAGAATTGTTACAGAAATACTCCTATACTATTAGAAAGCACAAGGTGCGTAATAATTAAAACTTTGCGGCGGGTAGGTTTGAAAACCATTTAGTTCCATTGGATTTTTACGAATGATAAAAATAGATCTCACCGTTCAGAAAGCAATGGCAAACTAGTGAATGTATAAGTGGTGCCTAGAAAATCAGCAACTCGTTTTCTGTGATTGATGGTTACGTCCTGTAAAGGATATGCCACCATTTTCATTCACATGAAAAATGCAAGAATGGCAACCTTATATTGAAGATTAGACCAGTTCGTATTCTGGGCATAACCGGTTGATTACTCGCGACCGTTTCCGACGCTACTTTAGTCCTTAGATACTACACGGTGTACCCACAGCGATCTTTAAGTAATTTGCACATCTTTTTTTCATATGTATTAGATTTGCTCACAGACGAGGGTACTAGCATTTCTGATGTCCGCGGTTACTTTGATGATCTTCAAAATTAGAAGGGATACAAGCAAACAGAGAAAAACAGAGAAGTAAAGGCAGCCTGTAGGAAGGATGCTGACTAAACAACCCATCGTGTGGTCTTGCTTCAAAGAAAAATAACTCCGTATTCTCCAATATACCACATGATATCTTTTTCTTCTTCTTCTTTGTGCTCGTTCCTATTAACCAAGATAACTATTCTTTGTGATCTGTGTGGTTTGTGCCAACAACATGGGTACATTGAGGCCCCGTTTTTTAGACTCCTACTAAATATAGGACATTCGAATGCCAACCTATCAACGTGGTATCTCCTTCTTCTTCAGCGATCTGTGGTCATGCGCTTAGTTCACTGTGGATCACAAACTGGGCAGTCAGTTTCAGGTCTGCAGGTTTCCACAAAGCATAGTGTTTAGATCTACTGGGGGTGGCAGCATGTTGCTTCCGAGCTAACCCCGGGAGGGCAGTCTTGCAGGACACGCGTCAGTGTCTGTTCCACCTGCTGACACTGGCAGTGAGCTGTTTGACTTATTCCTAGTATATTTAAGTGTCTGTTCAGTCTGCAGTGTTCGGTATATAGGCGAAATATAATGGCATGGTATTTTCTCATTAGGTCTTTGAGGAAGTCTTTTCCATAAATATATCCAGTGTTTGCATTTCAGTCGACTTCAGATTTTCTCGCAATGGGGGTTTTGATACCTTGAAAAGACAGAGTTTTTTAATTTGCTCTGTGGTACTGCCTTCCTTAGCCAAGACATCGGCACTCTCATTGCCTGCAATGCCAACAGTGAGATGGAATAAAACGATAACGCGTTCTTTAATGTTGTTTAACATGCTATAAAGAAATTAACTTTTTATTGCAACATATGAGATTTCAACGTTGTTAAAACATAAATAATGTATATATTTTAGGCACTGTGACATCTAAGTCTCCAACTGCTGATACAGTTATCTCCGCAGAAACAGGAGACTCACCTCAACAAACTACAGATCGGCTAGGGGGTCATAGTTCACATGATGATGTAACCACATCCTCTGTTAGCGATGTATTATCAGGAACATCCCCAAGGAAATGACAAAAGCAACTTATTAGGTATCTATTTAGTGTGTATCTCAAATTAAAACATGTTTGTGGGTTTGGAAAAATGAAAGTTGTTGTGAGTGAACTTCAAATATTCATCAAAGACAGGTACATCTTGAAAAGCAAATTAAACAACATTCTTATTTTGTGTAGATTTCAGTCTGCGCATGACGAGTGAGTATGAATACTATTGTTCTGAGCTGTAACTATTTTGTTGTGTGGAAGGTTACAAGCTCAGATTTAATTTCGGTTACATATATTCATATTTGCTTTTATATTTTTCTTTACTTCAATTTGTTATCATATTTCTCATTGTGTACACAAGCTGATAAAGGATTTGAGTTTTGAAGAAAATAAGCTGTAATAAGGAATATATGGTTGACTACGATATTATTTATTTTTTTAAGCCGCGGTGGCATATTGGTTAGGGCAACTAGCTTCCAAGATTAGTTATCTATGTTCGATCCCCAGATGACGCTGAATGCTTTTTCGATTGCAAACTTATCACATGTCGATCCATCCTCATCTAGGTAAGAGAGTAACAATGGAAATCAGAGGTAAGGGGTGGGCGGAGGAGATGTTGTTGTGTTATTGGTTACTACACTGACGTCATTGCACTCCGGGCAGACCCATAGGTGATCAGTCTCCCCAACAGATATCGAAGAGTATGCATACTGATGGTTCCCGTGGCTCGCTGATTAAACACACTCCTCATTCGCCTTCAGGCATCCAGTTCTGCTTGTACAACGGGCAACTCCAAACTACCTCGCTTGATCGATTCAACATCTATTTTAGTGTCCTCATCCAACAGAGAGTCGCGAAGAGACCGAAGAATATCCCCTTATCCATCTTCAACTCCCCAACAATCGATGCTGTTGATGCAAGCCTGTCCGCTCTCTCATTACCGTAAACACCCGCATGCCCATGACAGTATATTCACGTAAGTCTCGGGAGGTTAGAAACTTCTATAGACGACATCCACTCATACCGAAACCTGCCCTTCTGGATCTTGTTAAACATCGACTGAGAGTCAGATACAACAACGGCCCCAGTAAATGAAGTTCCAGAGAGCCAATGGAGGGAAGCAGTAACGACCTCAACCTCCATCCTCATATTAGAAGTAGTTGTCCTGTACGCTCCACTTCGCTCTGCAACAACCCTACCATGCGCATTAACAAAGAAACCCCAGCCGGACTTCTCACCACGTTGAACCGACCCATCGTGCACCCATTGTGTACCGTTCGTCAATGATTTTTTAAAAACCAGTCTAAAGGTGAAGGGTTGACTTTATTGCACCGGATTTCCTCATATAGCACATCTCTCTAGGCAGTAGTAGTACGCCATCTGCCGAAAGTGTTGCACAAAGCACGAACTCCTGTCTCAGCAACAATCATAGGAATCTCTTAACAAAATTGCACATTTTACTCCGTCTGGATTCGAACCCACAAGCTTTATAACGATAGGCAAAGTGCTTAGCCACTTCGCTTATAATATATTGTAAAATTAGGAACTAACATGTGGTTAAAATATAAACAAAAATATGGTGAAATTATGAACAAAATATGGTGAAATTATTAACAAATACATAGTGAAATTATGAACAAAATATGGTGAAATTATTAACAAATATATAGTGAAATTATGAACAAAAGTATTGTGAAATTATGAACAAAATGTGGTCAAATTATGAACAAAAATATGGTGAAATTATGAAAAAAAATATGATCACCCATTTAACAAAATATGGTCACATTATGAACAAAAATATTGTCAAATTATGAACAAAAATATGGTCAAATTATGAGCAAAAGTATATCCATTTCCTTACGACCAATGTATCATTAATATACATAATTTACACAAATGGCCTTAGTGCTTTTTCATTAATCACCATGTTTAACCGCCATTACTTTGAGGTCATGAGTAGCGAAACACGTAAAACGAAACACGTAAAACGAAACACGTAAAAACAAAGTACTAAAGTTTTACGAAATACAGAAAAAGTGACGATATACAGCAACTTTTCGACCAAAAGGCCTTTATCAAGCAAACGACACAACAAGAGTAATGAATTTCGACGAACACTACAAATGGACGATTACATATTGAAACATTCAAACCTATCTAATTATGCTGTAGGTAATTATGCAGATAGGTCATGAGTACCGCTGCAAATGTTTCAGAGTTTTTTTTTTCTTCAGCCTAATAGTTGCTGGAAACGAACTTAAAACCTTCTGGTCTGAAGAAAAATATCTAACCCACAAGCTATTGTCTCACAAAAGCAATAGAACAAGGAAATATATGTTGATAATATACAGGGTTGAAGACAGGGTATATTGTAAAAAGTATTCTAAATAGTTAGTGTGCACAATGTGATATATGTCTAGCAACACCCCTTCTCTCAGTTCCATTATCTCGTACCTGTGACAGCATTCAACAATAAATAGATCTCATAGTCTAAAGCTGAAAGTGGCAAAAGCACAAATAATGACAAATGAGAAAACAAGCAGAACAAATAATATTTTTATCAAGGAAGTGAAACTAGAAAATGTGAACGGTTTTTAATATCTCGGTTCACTGCTAGTAAATGATGGAAATCAAAAGAAGAATTAACATTATCTTACAAAAACTTAACTAAAAACAGTTTGGGATGGAACTGATAGAAAAGAAAGATCAGAATACTAAGCGCATGCATAATGTCAGCGTCATAGTATGGGTGTGAAGCATGGTCATTTAACAAGGCAGTGGATATATATATATATATATATATATATATATATATATATATATATATATATATATATATATATATGCTTTTGAATATAAGTGTTACAAAAATTCGTCCGCATACAATGGACAGAGAAGAGAACATATATATTTGCCCAGAAAGAACTCAAAATCAAAGAAAACTGGCTTATGCTACAAATAAAAATGAGAAAACTGAAGTATTTTGGACAGTTAAAAAAGGCGCGAAGGGTTGGAGAAGACTATTAATGGAGGAAGGAAATGAAGCATTTCAGCAAAGTGCAGAAGAGGAAGACCATAGAGAAAATTGATTCAGCATGTAACTGATGGTTTGAGCATGACGACAGCAGAGACAGAGCATCTGACGTATGAGAAAGATCAATTCTGAAGGACTGTTAGAGTGGCAACGTTATTGGATGACGACATAGATGCACAAATAAATAAAACAGACCAGATAGGATCAAGGTTAATAGATCAGGAGACCCCACGGGTGATTGGCCTCTTTCAGATGACCGGAAGTGTCAGAAGCAGATGACTTACTTAATAACTCCGGTGACAATGTCAAATTGTTCCAAAACTTATAAAGTTTGATAATCATTTTCAGCTGGGTGATTGGAGAAGTGATTCCATCTGGATTTGATCACAGTAGCTGTTACTCAAATCTATTACTGCCACTGTGCAATATCAACTTCTGAAAGAGTTCACTAAAATAGCACACGAATGTGCATAAAATATTTAGTGCTCCGCGCAAAAAAAAAAAATTATTGCGTTGCTGTACATATCAAATAACTTTAATTTATAGCCCATCCCCTTCTGAAGTCGTATCCGCAACCAGGGTTGAATAACAAATGTTATGAATGTAATTATAATTTATGTTGTATACTAATCACCAGGAGTGCACAAATAAATCTGAAAAACATTACAGTCAATGACAAACTGAATCATGTTTTTCCATTCTGTCTTACTAAATGTTAACAGAGAGTTTGAACAACGATTTATTTCAGCATATTTAATTTGACACATTACATGTCATTTCAACTTTCATCATTAATTATACACATTATAATTAGTAGATATCGTTTTTTTAAAATAAATTCATAAATGTTAAATTTATATAATTTTTTAATACTGAAATTCCTTATGAATTTAATATGTATATTTTGAAATGGACGTGACATTGAATATCTTTTCAATATTTATAGTTGTGTTTATAGTTGTAATTTAGTATAACCAAAGTAATAACATATTTATACCACCAAATTTATATAATGAAATGTAATGTTACAAATATGTGTACATATCAGTCATTACAAATAGAATATTACAAATGTATTCTTCATACAGATAAATGTTTATATGATTAGGTGTATGTGTGTTATGCTTTATATGTTGTGTGAAGAATTTGAATATAGTTCACATTGTCGAACTTGCAGAAGTCAGATATTTGCTGCAGAACACCCATTTTTCTTGAAGTCATGTACACAGTTCTCAGAAAATGTTTGTGACTAAACCGTGTGATGAACGTTAAAGTTTTTCTGAATATTCGTGAATGAAATGTAATATTAATTATAAGATAAGTACGGTCAGATGTGGTCTGAAGATGTGAACGTAAGTTGTGGTTATTGGAAAGATTTATACTCTTCTATTTAAAAGTTTTATTTATTTGTTTTAAAGGGTTTTAAAGCCGAAGGATTGACTTCATTGCACCGGGTTTTACCCCATATGGCTCGGTCCCTCTCCGCAGAAATGGCACGCCACCTGCCGAGAGTATTGCACAAAGCACGAACTCCGTAGCTCCGGCAACAATCCTAGGATATTTGTTTTAAAACAAAACCACGACACTGGGCAACAACCCGGTAGCAGTGTGGCGACAAAAGAAGAAGAAGAATTGATTTGTTTTAAAAAAAAATATGTTAACACTAACAGAGCTAGAGATGTTATTGTTAACTACAATTTATGTATTTTTGTCGCTCAATTTTCTGGTGAGGTATTGGTTACCAACCTGTTGTCATAACATTTCGTGTAGCCGGAGGCTATAGGACATAGGTTGCCAATGCCACTACAGTACTACAGCAGATATCAAAGGACAAGCATACTGTCGGTTCACTGGTTAACACACTCCTTCCTCTCGCCACTCTCGGGTTTCCAGTTCTGCTTTTCGTGTAATTATCAACTCTTTAAACAGCTAGATAGATTCAATATCATGCAATATGTGTCTTCATCCAAAAAAATAAACGATTCCCGAGAAACCGAACAGCATTCCTCCGAGTCCTATCGATTTTCAATCCTCAACAATTGATACTATTACAAGCCTCTTCGCTCTCTCATTGCCGCGAACACCACCATGTCCAGCCTCTGTCCAGGACGCAGGACAGTAGTCTTATAAGTCTTAATTAGACAGACGAGATCCACATAAGCCTCCCAAAGTTGGAAACCTCAATAGATCGATGTCCACGTATACCACAACCTGCCGTTTTGAGCTTCAAACATCGAGTGAGAGTCAGACACAACATAGTAAACGATTTCCCTTAGAGCCACTGAAGAGCAGCAGTAATATCCTTAATCTCTACATTCTAAGAGTAATGATAAGGTTGCAGTAGTTGGCCAGGCAATCTGGATCCATTCTTCCTCCTTCAGTAGATTGTTCTCTCAGCTTGGACCATCCACTACATGCCATGCTTGATTATTGTGCCCTTAGCATCATTAGTGTTCTTATGCAGTGAGTTTATCTGATCCACAATAACCGGCATACATGCTTTGATTTGGCAGCAGCTTGACTGGAACGTAGTGATATAATGCTAAGCTAATATCTCATTTTCATAATAGGAGTATCTTTAATGCAGACAAGGACTATGTATGCCTTCATTATAAATACGTTTGAGATGTGCACATTGTCATCATAATATAAGAATGCCAAGTTCATAATTTACTACGAAGTAACTGGTTGGTGGAACAGGACAAGTAATCTCAGCTCACGGTGTGTGGCTGCTATAACCTAGAGAGCTGCAAGACCACATTTGCAGTACTTTATCATTTGTTCAACATGATAATTGAAACATACAGCGACCAAATTTTATCCCAAGATAGCTCAACCTGTCATGATGCTTTATGGCATGCCAGTCAAAAGTGATTCTGGGTAGATCAACCCAGACTATGGAATTTTTTGAAAGGATCAGAACATACATGCCTTCTTGATATTTACCTGAGAACTAGACTCCCTAATCCAATGCAAGATGGTACGCAATGTCCCTTGAATGTCTTCGATTATTTGCTGTTTGTCTAATCCAGTCCTATTTATTAAGATGTCATCTGCAAAAGTTAATATCCGACCCAATCCTGTTATCTAAATTTTGACTACATTTGCTATGTAGATGTTGAACAACATGGTAAATAGAGGAGAAACCAGTGGTTATTCATAGCATATACATGCAGGATCTGCCATCCATATTCATAAAGTTAATGCGACGGCCCTCTCTATTAAAGAAGCAGCTATCCAATTCACCATCTAAGCATTAATCCTACATTTTAGCAAGTGAGTGTCATGATTGAAAATTCTACTTTGTTACATGCATTCTCCAAGTCATTCCCATAGCTAACAGTCTTCTGCTTGGACTGAAAGTCCTCGTAAACATCATAAGCCAGCGTTGTCCCGAGTCCCTTTCATTGGCTGTTTCATTCCCTTTCATTGAATTATGTGATAACTAAAGCAAGAGATTAAGTTAACTTATACTGATTGTGGCACCTTGTTTACTAATAGAACAAATGGCGTTACTAATGGCTCTAGTATACATACATACATTTTGTACAGTTTTGATACTTTTTCATTTTATGAATCATTTTGGAAATGTAATCAATTTTTTTTTATTTTTTTATTTAGGGGATCACAATAGGTCTAATATTACTTTCTTCAATTTAAAATCCTTTACGGCCAGTTTTTTCATTCTTCAACTCAATGACTACTATTAACTCTTGTTGGTTATTTCTATAGGCCACATGACAACCTGCAAAGTAAGTTTGTTTACTTGATTATTGTTATTTTTAATGCTGTATTATTTGAATTCAAAGATATAAAAGAATTGTGTTCCATGTATATCAAAGCCATGGACAAGCAAGTTCAACAAATAAAATGTGTATTTGTTTCAGAAAGTCATGCAATTGAAGTGCAAAAATAAAGAGAATCTAAATATAATTGTGATTCACAACAAAAATGTTGCAGGCAGTATAAACAATCTACTTTGAGAATAATGTGTTCCAATAAGATTTTTGCAAAAGGGCATTGCCATTTCTGTAATGAAATTTGTGACACTTAAATATTAACTTTGTCAAATTGCACTCCTCTACCATGTTGGCTAGTTCTTGATTGATTGCACTTCGATCCTAATGATCCATTATCATTGCACCTCGGTGAGTAACCATGTGTGCTCTGTTCTCTTCTTACACAGGAAGATCTCAGCGCAGCACAAAACTCATAGCACCGGCAGGGTTCTCAATGTAATTTGTAGAAGAAGGTGAAAATGTTTTAAAATATTTTATGACGTTTTATTTTATTTTTTAATATTCCTAATTAGTTTTGTCACGGCAGAGGCTTTCCAGCTTGCTCTTCTTGATTTTGAACTGACAAGGGCTCCTTTACGTGCTCAGCTTGAACACAGGACCTACATTGTATTCTCCGTCTCCGTTAGGACTAGGAACTCAATCTCACCTAAACTGAGATCAGGGATCTCTGGAAAAGTCCAGATGGCTCCACGAGAGGGCAAACTGAGTACCTTTAAAATTAGAGACAAACACCTAATCTCTACACCACAGAGACCACGCTAGTTCTTAAAATTTATAATGCTGAATAGTTACCACCCTTAGGGAAGGGAAATTTGTTTTGAAAACTTTGTTAGAATAGTGAATTTGTTTTGGGAAAAATGAAATTTGATGTTGACAAAATGAAATTTGTTGTAGAAAAAGTGATATTTATGTTGAAAAAGAGAAAAATGTTTTGCAAAAATGAAATTTATGTTAGAATAATGAAATATACAACTGTTTTTATGATTGTGTTGAAAGCCTTAAATGGCAAAAATAGAATTGTTAATATTCATGTTACAGATTGTTAATTTTTGTTAATGTTTACAATTGAAGGTTTAGTTTCATGTTTTCTCATATGGATCAGTATCTCTCTACAGCAATAGCAGGTCACCTACTGAGTGTATTGCAGGAAGCACAAACTCTGTAGCTCCAACAAAATGCATAGGGATCTCTAGAAAATACACACTTATGGATTCAACGACATGATCTGCATTCAAACCCACAATATTCAGAATGCAAGACATTTTCATGTTTATATTTAAAAAAAAAAGTTAATTGCATATCATTTACAGGACTTTGTGAATCAACCCCAGTTTTTTAACGTTGTTTGCGATTTTTCTAGGAATTATTACACTCAGTAGTTTGCCATTGCTTTCTGAACAGGTGGTGCCATCGTCCTTTGTAAAAATCTACGTGCAACAATTTGAAACCAAACTGTCCTCTGCGTGATTCGAACTCAGAACGTCGGGCTATCCCCTAAGTTACAGACACCACCTTTCATGTTTATACATTGTTAATATTCACTATTCCTCACATTTCCTCATGAATGTGAACAAGTAACTATAAACCAAAAAAAGAAGAAAAAGTTCTTTCATCATCATCAGGTGCCGTACTGGCTGGCGTAGGCGATCATGGATCTCCACAAATCTCTATCGTTGGTGTTTGCTATCAACTCAGATGTTGACGCTCTACCATGCCATGAAGTCAGGCTATCCAAAATTTTCTCTCGTCTCGTCTACCCTCGATTTTACCGGTTGTCACAATGTGTTCTTTACTGTTTACTGCTTGTAATACTGCTTTTTAAGCCGGTGTAGGACGGGAAGGACATATGCCTGTGCAATTTAATGGTTGCATGACTAGTGCAGTCGCCACAAAACTGTTCAGCTTAGGATTTCTCTTTATGCCTCTGACAGAAAATAACTTCTTGGCCTTACCAAGGATTGAACCTGGGTTTCCTGAATGGGAGCCTACTCTCTAATCATCCATTCTGCCAGAGATTTCACTAATATTAACCCTGACTCACAATTCTTTGTGAATAAGTAAATATAGAATGATAGTAAAAGAAGATTGATTTGAATTTTAAATTAAATGTTATTTAATGTACTCATACACAAAAAAGGCATGCAGCAGTTGTGGAAGCCTTTTCTCTGGGCAGATTGATCTTGCTAATCACTTATTTCACTACCATGGATTCTTGTTGTTACTACTCTAGTGCACAACTTACACGCTATTGTCTGCAATTATTATTGCATTACTGAACTGACATAATAGCACTCAATGCAGACCCATAGGGGCTCAATCTTCTTCAGTAGATGTTGAATTGTACACATACTCCTGGTTCCCATGACACGCTGGTTAAACTGTCTTCATTCGATCTCTTAGAGACCAAGTTCTGCTTGTACAGCCTGTAATTCTAATCTCTAATATTGCTTGATAGATCAATTTATTGTTGTTATATATCAGACGATCGGGTAAGCTAAAAGAAATTCCCCCTATCCATCTGCAGATCCGTGATAATCAATGCAGTTGATACAAAACTGTGTTCTCTCTCATTGCCACAAACACCTGCAGGTCCAGGATAGTAGCCCCACGTAGGCCTATGAAGATTGGAAGCCTTGATAGATAACATCAACTTTTACCCCAACATGCCATTTTGAACCTTCTGAAACATCAGTTGTGAGTTAGATACAACATACCCTGTATATAGAGTCGACTCTGTTATCAAGTTATACAAGTGAATAATGTAAGATGTAATTTTATGTTGCAGAATGCTTCTTTGTACAGTTGTTTTGTTGTAATGTTTCTATGGTATTATTCTGTGTACATATGGCGAAACATGTAATAACATAGTACTGTAGTTTTACAAACACAATGACAATACACTGCAACATTTCGACCAAAAGGCCTTTATCAAGCAAACGATACAACAAAAGTGACGTAGAACAAGTGACGATAGAACAAAAGTTCATCACTTGTGTTGTATCGTTTGCTTGATAAAGGCCTTTTGGTCGAAACGTTGCTGTGTATTGTCATTGTGTTTTGTAAAACTACAGTACTTTGTTATTATGTGTTTCGCCATTCTATAGTTTTACTGCAGTCTTCATCTATATTGACATTAATTCTGTGTACATACAGAATTTTGTTTTTGGGAGTTGACAACAATACAAAAAAGTAACATCCAGTTTACATTCTATTCTGTTGCTGTTTATTTGTTTTTTGATAAAGCAATCATTAGCAATTATAGATGGTGGCGTCTTATATTGGCAAACAATATGTCGGCTGTGTGTTGCCGTTGCTCAAGAGGATTAAAGAATAGTAACACTGCGACCTACAATGCATGTCTAAGAGGCGACTGAGGTAGGGGCCTAGGGAAGCTACCCTAGTAATTAAAAAGTGTTGCAGAAATCAGATTTGCTGCCCTACTTGTAGGCGCATAACTGGCACACCGTACAATCGCTCGTAGGCTCAGATGAAAAGCTGAACTATATTCCCAACACTGAGAAATTGTTTAAACACTTGGAACAAATAAAATTGATGACTGCACTCCAGCACTTGCATAAATACTAAGTCACATTCAGCAAGCTAAAAGTATCAATATCAGTGTATTTATACAGACATTCTGGTAACAGCTACAAAATTATCATAAATCTTTGAAAGCCAGTATGTCCATTTTTAGCTTGGTAGACTAAGACATTGCAACAGCAACCACGGTTCTAAAAAGCATGTCTATCCCCATTGGTAGTTGACTTATTTTATTTCAGTGGCATTGATTCAAGAACGTTTTGACGTGGATTTGATTCCAGTATCGTTAGATTGCACAGCAAGCACTCTAAACACATATTTCAAAATAATATCAGTACTTTGGTTCTGTAACCATATCAAATTGAAAGCAATAAATTCTCAGTGTTGCAATATCTGGTTTTTAAAAAGTACATTTTTACGTGTGGTGAAGATGTTGATTGAAGAGATAGTACATTTTTAACTGTGAGTGAGATGTAATGGGTAGATGTAGAGTAGTACATTGGTACATTTTGTTCTGTGGTAAGATGTGATTACGTGTAGTACTTTAGTAAATTTTTAACTGTGGTGAGATGTGATTAAGAGTAGTACATTTTTTACTGTGGTGAGATGTGATGGAGTAGTACATTGGTACATTTTGTTCTGTGGTAAGATGTGATTACATGTAGTACTTTAGTAGATTTTTAACTGTGGTGAGATGTGATTAAGAGAAGCACATTGGTACATTTTGTTCTGTGATGTGATTAAGTCTAGTACATTGGTACATTTTTCGTTGAATCAAGTCCTATTAATCATGCAAAATTTATTTACCTATCCGACTGCTAGTATCCAAAATTTTCTATTATGAAGATAGAACTACGCAGCAGTACTTTGGAAGATAGAACTACGCAGCAGTACTTTGTGAACTACTGGATCTACTATCCTGGTCATGCCAGTGTTTGCGGCAATGAGAGAGTGGACATGCGTGCAACAATTGTTGGGGAATTAGGATGGATAAGAGGATTTTCTTTGGTCTCTTGGCGACGTACTATTGGATGAGGACACTAAAATTGACGTTGAATCAACCCAGTGATTTAGGGAATTTTTGTGCCGCCCGAGTTGTTACCAGGGCCCAAATTTGGGGTGCAAAGAATAGAACCACTGCTACCTGCCAGGCATGTCGTAAGAGACGACTGAGGAGGTTTGGCTGAAATTGGATGCATGTGTCCTTAACGGTAAAAGTCTATGCGTTTAGGGCCTACCAAACCGATGTGCAACGTATACACGTTCTTGGCAAAGATCAAACATATCACAAAGAGTGATTAAAATTAGTCGAAAGAACGAACGCAAAGAAGAAGAGAGGAAGTTTGGAGCTACACGTTTTACAAGTAGAGCTGGATGCTTGAGTGGCAGAGAAAGAAGTGTGTTTAACCAGCGAGCCATAGGAATCATTAGTATGCATACCCTTCATCATTTGTTGGGGGAGACTGAGCACATATGGGTCTGCCTAGAGTGCTGTGACGACAGTTCGGTAACCAATAACCAACTAATGCTCTCATCAACTATAGAAGAGTCTGTACTAATTTGCCTAAAGATAATGTTATTTGTCCTTTCCTGCTCTCTGTGATTTTTGTAATGGTTGTGAATATCTTGTAACAGTGATATGTAATGCTACAAACATTTGTTGATGCGTGATTGAAATATTATATCGGAGAAAGATGCATATTTAAAGCTAGTATGTTGCCTGTTAAATGTACTTTTCTTTTAAAGCAATTAGTTTTCTGGTTTAAATTGATGAAAGCATACATGTCTTCTTTATCAATAGCAGAAAGCTCGTTCTGTTTTGTTATATATAGTCAGTTCTGTTTTATAGAAGTGAATCATGGACAATTAATGGGCATGAAAGATTATTTGGAAGTCACATGCTGTTTTGAGAAAAAATATTTATAATACAACGGACAGCTAAAATTAGTAAATGATGTGTAGAGAAAAGTCGGTGAACAACTATAGCATATCACTGATATCTGAGAGATGTAGCTTGTGTTTTGGTTTATTTAATGAGAAGAGAAGAATCGTAAGAGGCAAAATTAATGGAAAAAGACAAAAAGAGAAGATACAGGACAGTCTAAGTATGTGGCATGGAAGGAAGTCAATAACAGTACAGGCAAACAGAACTATATTAAGTTGTGTCGGTTCCAATATGTTTATGCCAGTCAATGAGAGAATGAGAAAGAATGGGCATATATCTTCAAAAGATTATAGGATGAGTTAAAAGGCAAGAGAGAGACAAACTCAGAAGTTGTCAGAGTAAAACACTTGTCAATTGACCATCTGTAAAGACAAAAAAAGGCCATATTATTATTGTTAGAGCTTATAGTATATCTTGCTTGATTGATGTTCCCATCATCCAACACATGGGATATTTTATTGAGAGCACCAGTGTCACACTCAGTCTAGTTGAGCATACATTGCTGTTTAGTCTGTCACTTCTCATCCATCAAATATAAAGTTGGCTAAGAACACAGCTTACACTTCCATTTCTGGAGGTTGTCTCACTGTTCTCAGCATCTGTGGACACGACTGGTTGAAGTCGGTTACTCTATCTATAACCTGTCAAGTTTAACTGCAACAAATGGCTAAATGAGACTAGTTTAGCTATGTGTTTAACCTGTAAAGAAACAATTGATGGATACAAACTATGGATTCTTATTTTGTCTGTAGCAATACTTTGTCAAACAGCATTATATCATCATGTACTTTTGTATCTTTGGTATGTAGTTTTTCTGCAGTCTACCACATATGTTTTGAATGAAGCTTGCAAACTCCATCCAAAGACAAAGGGTTGACTTCATTGCATCAGGTTTTACCCAATATAGCTCAGTCCCTCTCCACAGAAATGGCACGCCATCTGCCGGGAGTATTGCAAAAAGCACAAACTTCATAGCTTTGGCAACAATCTTAGAGATCTCTGGGAAAAATGACCCATGAACAGAATGATGAGGTCCGGATTTGAATCCTCAACCACTTAGCCTCCCTTACAAACTCTGTATAGCCTTTCACTTCTGTTGTCGGTGTGATAACACATAGCTAACTTCGTAACGACCTCGTGATGTAAGACATGGTCAACTCCAGGTCGACCTATATGATAAAATCTAGAGCGGCAGTTTAAATTACTTATGATATTAAGTTTTAAAATATAAGATGAAAAGTGATTCTTGATGTTCCGTTGAAGTGGAAAGTTATGCTTGATGCAACTTCTTCAAATAATTTATGAACAAGTGTTACTGCCTGTAGTACCGCTTTTTAGGGTGGTGTGGGACGAGAACCTGAGGAATTTAATGGCTGCATGGCTAGTCCAGTCGCCACAAATCTGTTCAGGTTGATTTTTCATACGTACACGTATTAATAACATGAAATATTGCTGATTTATTCCAAGGTTTTGCTTCGTGTTAGTATACAACTCTGAAAGTGGGACTGGATTGATAACAAGATTTGATTTATAGTTTCTTGATGTAGAAAATGTTTAGTGTGCTTGATAAGCATTTCATTGGGTTTATTGTATAATGAATATTTCAGAGATAGAGATTTAATGTTTTTGATAACATGTATTGCAACTAGTGTGTTCTGCTATTAAATGTCATTTCTGATTTGTAATTGGTGAGTTTTGGCATTCTGAAATGTTGAATATGTGTGTGTAAGGTTCAGCTTTCTGTCTGAAAGTGTCAAATTTTTGGCTTTCAAATTTTAACAAGTCAAGATTATTATGCAAATCTCATAAGAACAATTTTCTGGCCAACACTATGTTACCAGTGTGAAATATGGTAAATAACAGCAGATGATGAGTGGAAAATCATAACGAAAGAGATGAGGTGCCTTAGAAGAGTTGCAGGTGTGACAATAAGAGACAAAATTAGAAATGAAGAAATAAAAGAAGACTGGTTGTGAAACCAGTCATGCAATTCATAAAAGAACAACCGATTAAATGGTTTGGACACCTGACAAGAATGACCTGGTATCATCTACCACAGATAGTCACACAGAAAAAGTATAACGAGTACAGTGCAGGACCAAACAAAAGATGGAGCGGTGGCATCAAGAACAGCCTTAAGAAAATGAATAGCTTACAAAGTGCATTAAAACAAGCACACACAAGATCACTACATTGGTATATGGTGGGTCGCTTCTTACAGCGCACAATCAGGTCTTCTGGCTGGTTCCCTGATGTGACTGGTATAGTGGTGGGGTTGCCTTCACACAACTCAAATCAGGTTTCCAGTAAGTGGAGTTACCAACTTACAACGCCAATCAGGTCTTCTGACTGGTTCTCAATTTATCATAATTTATTTATTTACTTTTAAACATAAAGAACTCAATTTAGTTAGAGCTCTTTTCTTAATGTAGACTTGAGACCAACCATAGCACAGTCTTTTAAGGGACTATGGACTAGATTAGAATAAGGCAAGATAGAAACAGCTATGTGGAATAAGACACGGTGAAAACAGTTGATATGTGGAATAAGACAATATGAAAACAGCTGATATGGTGAACTGTGTTATTAACATCTTCACTGGACAGTAGAGATAGGGAATAACTCAGTAAGTGAAGCATAAAGAACTAACCTGCAACAAGATCATATGACACACAGCTGCAGGTATGGCTGAATGTGGTTCCCTGTAGTTAACTTCTACACGAGGGTAGGAGCCATATTGGTTTCTGAACTGATGTGGTGAACACCCTTCAGAGCATTGATGATGTTGCTTCTGTCCATAGAAGGCCCATTCTTGATCGCGCATTGCCCGCCAGTGGATCTGCTTTCTCATTGCCTTTACCCCAGAATGCCTGGATCAACAATGATGGTCTAAATTGTGGCATTTGTATTAGTTGTATATACTACTTTCGCACATAAACAGTCCTGCTCTGTATCAAGCTCATAGAGTCGCTGACGCCCGTATGTTGCGGGGCTGCAAGGAGCAAAGAGTAGCGACACTGCAACCTACAAGGCATGTCGTAAGAGGCGACTGAGGTGAGGTTTGGCGTAGGGCTGGCTACCCTATCCAGTAGAAAATTTTAGCCACAAAATCCAACCAACCATGAACAAGTCACATAAAAATAAAATAAAAACTGTGCCAACCAAGAGGAAAGGAAGCTCTTCTAGAAGAGGTATGAAGCGATGCAGAGAAAGCCGCAAGGAGTCTACACCACAGATTATCTTCCTTTCATCTAGGAAAAGCTCCAGAATTGGCACCTGGAATGTTAGAAGTATGTATGAAATGGGAAAGACAGCACAGGTTGTAAATGAGATGAAATTTCATGGGATTGGCATCTTGGGATTATGTGAAACTAGGTGGAATGGTGCAGGCAAACGTCTAAACACAGGAGAAACAATGCTGTTCTCAGGCCATATGGAAGAAAATGCCCCCATAGTGAAGGAGTGACTTTAATGCTATCTAAAGAAGCGGAGAATGCACTAATAAAATGGGAAGCAGTGAGTCCTAGGATAATCACAGCAACATTCAGAACCACCAAAAGAAAGTATTCTTGAATGTGACCCAATGTTATGCACCTACCAATGATAAAGAGGAAAAAGTAAAAGAGGAATTTTACATAAAACTTCAAAATACTATAGGTAATCAGAGAAATTGGAACATCAAAATTCTGATGGGTGACCTCAATGCCAAAATAGGTTCGGACAACATATGCTACGAGGAGATCATGGGAAACACGGACTAGGGATAATGAACGAAAATGGAGAACTATCCACTAATTTCTGTGCAGCGAATCAATACATCATACGTGGAAGTGTCTTTCCACATAAAAGAATACATAAAGCGACCTGGGTATCACCAGATCACAACAGAAAATCAAATTGACCACATATGCATAAACAAGAAATTCAGGTCATCTCTACAAGATGTAAGGGTTCTAAGGGGGGCAGATATAGATTCGGATCACCATTTGCTGATAAGTAAAATTAAACTGAAGCTTAAGCGATACATAACATCCCATGAACATAGACACCAATATAATGTAGGATACCTCAGAAGTCAAGAAACAAAGGAACAGTTCACGGTCACAGTCTCTAATAAGTATGAGGTTTTGTGGCAATTAGAAGATGAGGTGAGTGCGGAAGAATGCTGGCAGCAAGCCAAAAATATTTGGAATGAACATGCACAGAGGTATTAGGAAAGAAGGAGCGAATCATAAGGCATGGATAACTCCAGAAACTCTCAAGGAAATAGAAGAAAGGAAAAGAGGAAAGCAGATTTAAATAATAGCAAAACTAGAACTGCCATAGCCCGGGAAAAGTACACAGAAGCTAGCAAGAAAGTGAAGAAACAAATAAAGTTAGATAAAAGACAATACGTAGAAGATCTAGCAAGAGAAGCAGAGGTAGCTGCAGGAAAAGGAAACCTTAGGGATCTTTACAATATCACTAGAAAGCTAGCAGGAAAATACAGACCATCAAATGGGTTGATCAAAAATAGTAGTGGGAAACTATCACTAATGTTAGAGACCAAATGGAAAGATGGATGGAATACTCAAGGAACTCCTGAACAGACCAGCACCTACAAACCCCCAGATATCCAACCGGCAGAAATTGACTTGGACATCAACTGTGAGAAACCATCCAAGGAGGAGATTAGTAAAACCATTAAACTTTTAAAAGATGGGAAAGCGGCCGGTCCAGATGGTATTCCAGCGGAGGCAGTTAAAGCCAACATAAACACATCCACAGAAATACCGTATAAATTATTTAGCAGAATCTGGGAGACCGAAGAAATACCAGCAAACTGGAGAGAAGGATACCTGGTGAAGCTACCAAAGAAAGGGGACCTTCAGAAGTGTGAAAACTATAGGGAATAATGCTGTTGTCAGTACCTGGGAAAATACTAAGCAGAGTCATCCTGGAGAGACTGAGAGATGCCATCGATATAAAGCTAAGAGATGAACAGGCAGGCTCCGACCAAATAGATCCTATGCTGACCAGATAGTCACATTACATATAATAATAGAGCAAAGTATTGAATGGAAATCCCCATTTTATATCGGATTTGTGGATTATGAGAAGGCTTTTGACAGTATTGATAAGGAAACCCTTTGGAAATTAATGAGGCATTATGGAATCCCACAAAAAATTATTAACCTAATAAAAGCAACATATACAGATATGAAATGTAGAGTTCTTCATGAAGGTAAACTAACAGATACTTTTGGAATAGAAACAGGAGTGCGTCGGGATGTCTTCTATCACCTTTGTTGTTCTTACTGACAATAGACTGGATTATGAAGACCACAGTAACTAACACCAGAAATGGAATTCAATGGACTCTGACAGAGCAACTAGATGATCTGGACTTAGCTGATGATATAGCCCTTCTGTCACATACAGAAATCAGATGCAGGATAAGCTAAACACATTGAATCAAAGGTCCCAGCAACTAAGGCTGAACATTCGTAAGGGAAAGACAAAGATATTGAGAATTAACCAAGCAACGACAACCTCGATCTCCTGGGGAAATCCCACTTCAAGAGGTAGAATCATACACATATTTGGCAGCAACGTAGACAAAGAGGGTGGAACAGATAGAGATGTTAAAATAAGAATACAGAAGGCAAGAGGAGCTTTCATTGCACTGGGAAACATTTGGATGTCCAAAGAAATCAAATCTAGAAAAAATTCGGATATTTAACTCTAATGTTAAAGCAGTTCTACTGTATGGGTCAGAAACATGGAGAACAACTAAAACAATAGCGCATAAATTGCAAACATTCATCAACTGGTGTCTGAGAATAGAGGGAATAAGATGGTATGATAGGGTCACAAATGAGGAACTTATGGAGAGAACAAGACAGATTCCAGTGAACGAACAGGTTAAAAAGACGCTGGCGCTGGATAGGACACACTTTACGAAACCGGAGGGAATATAACAAGAAGGGTCCTTGCCTGGAACCTGCAGGGACAGCGAAAGAAGGGAGGCCGAGAAATACATGGAGATGAGATTTGGAGGCGGAGATCAACAATATAAAGAAGAGCTGGAGGGAGCTGCAGGAGAAAGCTAGAAATAGGAAGACTTGGCATGAGTTGGTTGAGGGCATATGCCCCAACCCGGGTAAAGACAAAGAGAGAGAGAGTCGCTGAGCAGGCCACCATGTCCTTCATAGTCATCCACTGGTAGTCGTTGCATTTGCGTCATTTTCCTCTTTAATTCTAGCCATAAAGGCCCACCCACTCCAACTGTGCAGAATCATAAAGAACCATCAGTGTAGACATCTTCCTGCGACATGCAGTCATTTATTAATGATTTGACTTCTGCATTGACTATTGTAGGAAGTGAATGGCAACTTGGTCTGTTTACTGTGGTGGTGACTACCACAAAAGATTGTCTGTGTTCAGTGGCAATAGGTATCTACTCTTCCCCATACATACATATATAATGACAATAGCTCATCCTGTGACATATATATACACTATAACAACAGTTTTACTTGTGACACAAACCAATTTTCAATACTTATGGCAAGCCATGTTATATTTTTGGTTAAATATGGCGAAACATGTAAAAACAAAGTACTGTAGTTTTACAACAAAGTACTGTAGTTTTACAAAGTACAAAAACAATATACAGCAATGAAATATACAAGAAGAAAATATTGTTTTTGTACTTTGAAAAACTACAGTACTTTTTACGTGTTTCCAACATTGTTTCATAGTTTTACTGCAAATTTATATAGAAAATTTTGGTTAAGTACCAATTAAAACACCCAGGAAAAATAACAGTAGCGAAGCACGTAAAACAAAGTACTGTAGTTTTACCAAATCTATATTGACAAAAATAACAATACAAAATCAAGGCAAATTTAGCTTTCTTTTATTATGGCAATGAAGGAAAAGAGCTAAGAAATAATAAACAGCAAGATATCTTAGCTTTGTTTACACAGTTACTAACGAAACCTTCTTGAGATGTTTCATCATCATGTGACAGGTCACATACAGAAATCTACTTATAACTTTCCCTACAAGGCACTGAATTCAATGTTGGCTGGACAAAATAAAGTCCTGTCCAAATTTTACATCAGATCATCTTTACTGGTTTGATCGTTGGTCTCAGAGCAACTCAAGGGCTGCAAATCCAGTAGTGACCTCCCCAGTATAAGTGTATCATGCATTCACTTATGCCTGGCCAAACTTTCAGATCTATAAAGTAAAGAGCTGATTCACAATAAGAACTTGAACAAGATGACAACAATAGACGCAGCTCATAATCACAACAATCACTTAAGAGCTTTACTTTTAGACAAAAGAGTTGTTCTAAGTTCATGCCATATAGTCACAACATATGTGAAAAATGACACATATTTCCTACCAACTTCGACATGATACTCGCAAGTTACATATCTATTCTAAAAACAATCTTGGAGGAATATCCGGCCGTATGGATTAGAGTGCTGGCTCCAATTCGGGGGACCCATGTTCAATCCTCGGTACGGCCAAAGAGTTTGAATCTGTGGGGTGGCATAAAGACAATCTTCTAACCTGAACAGTTCTGTCGTGACTGCATGTGACCATTAAATTCATCAGGCTCAGTACCTTGTTCTACGCCACTCTACCAAGCAGTAACACAGTCAGTAAACATTTTTTATTAAAAACAATCTTAAAACTCGAACACATCTCAAAGACCTGTGTAAATCTCCCCATTCATGTGCACATTAAAAGCAATAATAGAAAGCTTATTAACAATGGTACATGTAATAGGTAAAGATATTAGAACACAAGTAGAATCATTGCTAATACATTCACTTCAGTTCAAATCTATATTAACATGAGATTAATGGTGGGATGAGTAGATAGAGAAAATCTCAATGTCCTCAACAAGAAATATAATAATTCTTCTTACTCTGTATACACAAGTATACATTTTAATTACTGAACTGCACACACAAAAAAAGGTTTACTTAACTGTACAGTGGACATTCTACAAAGTGTACAGTTCACCAGCTTGTACAATAGACAGCCTACTGAACTGTACAAAAAGGGTCATTAGTCCACCTAACTGCACACATACAACTTAATGGATTGTACACAAGACAGGATTTTAAATAAGTATCACTAAGAAAAGTGATATTTCACTAAAGTCAGCTGTAAACTGTGGTGTCTCTGCGGCTTAGCTGTTTGTCTCCCAATCTGAAGGCTGCGAGTTCGATTTTTGGACTACATCATTCAGTTCCCATTTTTTTGCAGATCCCTAAGATTGTTGCAGAAGCTATGGAGTTCAAGACTGGGGGAAAAACCTTTGGCAGGTGGTGTGCTGCCATTTCTACCAAGACGGAACAAGTCATATGGAGAAACCCTGAGCCATGAAGTCATTCTTCATCTTTAGACCCTTAAGACCAAATGTCTACTATAATGACCAAAGGAGTTTGGAATTACACGTTGTACAAGTAAAGCTGGATGCTTGAGAGCAGAGAGAGAAATGTGTTTAACCAGCGAGATACTGGAAACATCAGTATGCATACACTTCGATATCTGTTGGGGGAGACTGAGCACCTTCGGGTTTGACACCAGTTCAGTAACCAATAACTATAATGGCCTAGCATACACACACATAATAAACTTGACATTAAATGATATTGTCAAACAAGTCCAAACAAGACTAGCAAAATTTGATTGATTTATCATTAAACACATCAAATTAATGAGGAGACTGCAACATGCACAGCAGACACACAAATTCAGCAAAGTCAAAACTTCTAAAATGATAACATAACACACAATTATTCTGACAGTTATCTATCAACATCAATCATGTGTGTTATCAACATAACAATACATAGAATTTTACCTAAGTAATATTTCCGTTTATAGATCAATACATCCATCATCATCAAATTGCATGTCCTGAGCAGAACTTTGCCAACCTAACAGGTCTTCAGAATTTCTCTCTCATAGGCCAGATATCTCGCCTATACGGCGGTCATGCTGAAACCCTCAGTTAAATCCTAAATCCATTTTTTCCGTCTTCTTCCTCTTTGCGGGATATCCCTTTCCATATTGGTCTTCTCCAACCCTTCATGTCTCTTTAAATGTCCAAAATACTTCAATTTTCTCATTCTTATTTGTAGCATCAGCCAGTTTATTAAAAATTTCTTTCTGGATAGACCAATTTGTTATCTTCTCTGTCCATGATATACAGAGGGCTCTTCTGTAACACTTATATTCAAAAGCACATACATGTTTTTCCACTGCCTTGTTAAATGTTCATGCTTCACACCCATATATTGCCACTGGGAATATGCATGCTCCCATACATCCATCCATGATGAAGAACATGTCTGGTATATTATGTTTATCAATAACAATGTTTCTTTAGAGTGTATAATAGAGTACTATATCTCTGTCCGGGTCCTTCTTTACTTCTTCATTGCTTCCATGTTAAAGTTACATACCCCTTGTGATTGAGTCAAATGTTCAATATTTTCATGAGTTTCCTAGGATTGTTGCTGGAGCTACTAACTTTGTGCAACACTCTTCTGCAGACAGAGGAGGAGCCATATGGGGAAACATAGTGCAATGAAGTGGATCATTTGTCTTTAGACACTTTTAGTATCAGTTACTGACACTGTTCCGGTCATCTCTTATGTTTACCTCACTACTTATATATTATTCTGACATCTAGCAGCCATGAGGATTTTTCTCTTTGGCCTGTCAGAGACTCTGAACATTTCCTGCTGATCTGTTAGTCTACATAGTAATGAAAGTAAATACATTAACTGGGAAAGATTTGGTTAAGAATTATTACTTAATTTTGAAATATTGCCAGAGTTGTGGCTTCACAATCTGTTATTTTTGTCAACAGTTCTTATTGCATGCTCAAATTGAACACATTACCTACATTTTATCTTTCGTTTCTGATAAGATTAGGCACTTGACTTCACCTACCCTGATATCGAGGATCACTGGAATAAACCTGTTCTAGGACACCAACAGAATACTTTAGGAGAGTCATGCAAGCACAGTATCTTGAAAAACTATATCTAATATCAAATTAAGACACTAAAATAGATGTTGAATCTATCCAGCGATTGAAGAAGTTTGGAATTATATGTTGAACAAGTAGAACTGGATTTCTGTGAGGCAGAGTGAGGAACAAGTTTAACCAGCCAGCAAGCCCCCAGAACCACCAGTATGAACACTCTTCAACATCTGTTGGGGAAGACTGAGCACCTATGTGTTTGTGCAGAGTGCTATGACACCAGTTTAATAACAATAACAAACTAGGAACATGTTTCCAGACATTCAATTTGTGATGTCATCTTCACTAATTTCTTTTCTACTTGATTTCTTCATTTTATGTCAATGATTAAAAGTGTTGACACTTCTTTGCCATGAACTGACTTATCGCTAGATTCTTATTTTGATTCACTCTGTCTTATGTCTAGGATAACAACCTATTCATTCCTGATAACTTGACTCAATCTTTGACAATATATTCATTAATTGTTCATTTGAGGATCATCTTCATCGAAGATGTCAATAATTGTTCTGATCTCCTCCCAAGCATGTATCTTGATAACTATTAACCATAAACAACAGATTCATTCATGAGAACTATCTCAACCTTAGACAATACAAAGAATACACACCTACCTTACAAATGATATACTGATAACAATGACTCTGATATGAAACATGAAAGAATCCAATATTGTTTGATAACTGAAACAACCTTCAATGAAAATTAAAGTTATTACACTAGTTAAAACAAAATATAAAAACAAACCAGAACAACAATGACATTTATCTTTGATAATGTCCGCAACACATAACTTTTTTTTAAATACAGGGACACAAGAAAATCAACTTGGCAAGTCATCGTCATCAAAATTTTGTGACAATAAAAAATTTGCAGCTAAGTCCTCATTTTTATCACATGCAAAATAAGCTTGGATACACATGGCTTCAGGGAAACCTAGTGCCTTCAACTGTGGAGCAAAAAAAATTGAAAATAGTCAATGTCATGGGCAAACTCAGGAGAGTCAGTCTAAAAAATGGGTCTAAAGGCATAGGATTGACTTCATTGCACCGGGTTTCTCTATATGCCTCTCCATTTCGGCAGAAATGGCATGCCACTTGCTGAGAATGTTGTACAAAGTAGACTCTGTAGCTCCAGCAACAATTCTAGGGATCTCATAAAAATATTGCATGTGACTGTCCGGATTCAAACCTACAACTTTCAGAATGACAGGCAAACATCTTAACCACTTCACCAATGATTCCCAGGAGAGTCAGTATCATGAATAAAAGTGAATATTATGAACAAAGACAAGAGACTTGAACCCCAGGAATTATCAATTTTCATTCTCTTCCATATTGTGCAGGGGGATGGATCACCCAGCTTTTTAAAACCAGAAACCTCTAACAGCGTGTAGTGCTATGCTTAGTGCTATGCTGCAGAGACTCCTAAGGTAGGGTTCGACAAGAGACATATGTAAGGATTAAGAACTCTCCACATATCCCGAATATGACTGACTTATTTGAGAAGAAAATACACTGTACAAATATCTATTTCTTTATTGTCGTCTTTGTCGTATCATCTCAGTCTGAGAATACGCAGAAGGCATCCGTTTACAAAAGTCTTAATCTTATTTGTATTTATCTTGGTCACTAGCCACGTTTCCGAGCCATACAGCAACACAGATATCACATTTCAGATGAAAATCGTGAGCTTTGTTTTAGTGGAGATGGCAGGATTTTGAGACACAGTTATCTAATATGTGCGTGGCAGTGAATATAAATGGCCAGGGCTGCATTCAATCAGACATTGCTAATATTGAATGGAATCACTTTCAACCCTTTCATACATCAATGCAAAACTTATTGAAAGTTTCTCCTTCACCTTTCAACTCTTAACAGAGCACAGGTCTTCAACAAACTTCTTCCAGCTCTTCCTTTCTCTTGCCATCCCTTCCAATAATTTCCATGGTTTCCCTATCCTTTTAATATCATCAGCCTCCACATCCAGGTATGTCTAGGCCTTTCCCTACTCCTCTTTCTCTGCGGGTTCCAAAACAGTGCCTGTCTTGCAATGCTTCCATTCAGTCTTATCAATGTATGTCCTATCCATCGCCAGCATCTCTTCCCTGCTCTTTCTTCACTGGTATTTGCTTAATTCTTTCTTTGAGTTCCTCGTTCATAATTTTATCATACCATCTCAGTCCCTCTATTCTATGTAAACATCCATTTATGAAAGTCTGTGTTTGTTTTCTGGTGGGTTGAAAGTTGATAATAACTATTCATTCACACACAGAGAGCTTCTACTCTAAAACTTACCCTATCAATTGCCTGTTTCTCTTCTGGTGTCACTGAGATGTATCCAGATCCAGGTGGTGGTTGTGTTCCTCTAGCTCCCTGATCTCCTTCTTGTTCTGCAGCATCATCAGGCTCATTCAACATCTGCACAAAACGTTCCTGGTTCTGGCTAATCATCTGTACATTGAAATGATAAGTAAGTAATGACCGGAAAAAAGGACTCCTTTTCAGAAGGCAAGAACCAATCATTATGACAAGATTTCTTCATAAAGAATTAATAAGACAGTATGAAAACATGGGGTCAAAGGCGCAGTCAGAGGGGCAATGTCACACCAGGTTTAGTGAGCGGGCACTAAGCAAGATCCTACCACCTCCACGTGGTAAACCTGGAAACAGACAGATGATCTTGTCTGGCTAAGCGGGTAGCGATTGAGGGAGAGCTACTCTAGTATAAGTGGTGGTGCAGATAGTTACATTTGATAAGATCTTCACGCAACACGGGCAGCAGAATCCTAGAGTGATTATTTCTGCATGTCTCTCCCGGCCGATAGGAAAAGCCGAATAAATAAAAACAAATCGTTAGAAGTGACAAGGTACGAGTCAGGAGGCACGTCCCCTCGAAACAATGGTCGCACACTATTTTCCAGCTCACTGCAAGAATCATCAGAAAAGAGGTAACGTGTCGTGATGGCATAAGGGAAGATTGCAGTAAACTCCATATCAGGGGTCAAGCACAGATACATTTGTTGGGTACAGTTGGCAGAGCGCAAATCCTAATGAAACTGCCCTCTCTGTGACAACCGAGCAAGGTACTGTTGCACTAACAACTAACATCCCTGGAAGAACTGGGATGGGTTATGAGTGAGCGAAATTTCAGTTGCGTTGCTAGCGCCGAATGAAACAACCCTCTAAAATATATGTGCCCCACCCCAGTGTTTCCAGGGAAAATGCAGAGTAGACATTGTAAATTGCCAAGTGCCGACACGTGACCCAAAATGGCTGAGAATACTCCTATTCAGGAATAAACTCACTGTGGATAGAAAAGTAATAATGCTGATGGTTGATCAGTACAAACCCAAATATTAGCGAAGGGCGATACTTTTCGGACGCTGATCATCCTATACGAGAAAACTGATGTCCAAGTGGCAAACCCATCATCCTACAGTTCTAGGTAAAGCTACACTAGTAAATAAAAAGAGTGACAATAAATTGGATGTGCTAGCCTAGACACCATTAGGCGAATAATTGGCACTAAATTCTATATATCTTTATGCTCTTCATGTCCCATAAGGCATCCCAAAGAGATTTCCATGGTTGCGCTGTTCTGTGGGCTTTCTACCAACTGTTTCCCACACCAAGTCACAACCTTTCTACAATTCTTCTTCATGTCTTCTTTGCCTGCCTAGGCCTAATGGATTAAAAGGGTTTAAAAGCCAAAGGATTGACTTCATTGCACCGGGTTTTACCCCATACGGCTCGGTCCCTCTCCGCAGAAATGGCACGCCACCTGCCGAGTATTGCACAAAGCACGAACTCCGTAGCTCCAGCAACAATCCTAGGGTCTCTGGAAAACTGACTGGACAAATGCTCCAGACTCGAAACCACAACCTTCGACTCACAAGGCAAAGGGCTTAACCACTTAGCCACAGAGACCCCCAAATGGATATCCAGGAGAAGGGCATAATGGGAACGCAATATACTTACATTCTCACCACAAACCACATAGAACACAAATAGTGGTTTACTAAGTTGATAAGAACAAACACAAAGAAAATATATATCCTCTTTTTGGGTGGCAAATTCTCTGTTTATGACATATACCGGAGTAGTCACATAGCAGAAGTTGATGATGAATAAAGTGATTTCGTTTCACATTGTATCCACTACAAAGTCCAGACCTCACAGGCGTACTGAAAAGCAGAGAGAGCTGCAGCATAGTATGTTTTAATTTGGTTAACTCTTTCCACTCGCAGTTATTTCCTCAATTTTTAAACAGTTAATTAAAGGAGGTAAAAAAAAAATCATTACTATTCATTAATAAATAAACATATATATATTATATACTAATTTGAAAAAAACTGGACAAACTATTCAAATAACAAAATTAAAAAGTTGTAGAAGTCAAATAGTAGAAGTAAAACTAGAAAGACTTGTTATAAGGGAAGCAACTCTAATGGCGCAGTAAGCTGCGAATGGCATTCAATGGACTTTCGCCGTGTCGCAGTGTGCGGCAAAAAAGCGTGGAAAGAGTTCCACAAGAACAGAGCAATATACTATCTTCTTTTCCAAGCTGCTGAATGTGTTTGCAACCATTTTTATTCTCTATTTGTCTGCTATTTCAGTTCATCAAACAGTAAGCAAAGTTGTAACTCAACAGTCAAGAGATAAGGAAGTTTAACAATTTTGTTACCTGCAGAAGACGTGGGTTGTTCTGACCGATCTGTTGCAAGAGGCCTGGCAGGAACCCTGGATTTTCCTGAATCGTCTGTCGCATTCTTTGAAACTGCGGCTGTGACCTCAGGAAGGCTAGTGGATCTTCTCGACCAGTACCTGATGACCATGTGAATTAGTTAGAATTACATAGCCCATCATATAAGACACAATCTTATACAATTTGATATCAGCTTAACCCTTTGAACCCTGGCCAACTATACCTTAAAACCCTCGCCCTGGGCTCCTGAGCAAAAACAGCACATATCAGAATTGTTTGAAAAACAAGATAGATTGGCAGAATTAAGTGTCCTATAATTTTTATCGACTTACCCCATCATCTAGAGTATTCCTGCTTACAATGCCAGTCTTCCCAACATGTAGATCCTTCCTTTAGACACAGGAAATTTTGACAAAATGTGCACCAAAATTGTGTCTTTACTTTCTTGACTGGTCTGTCTTTGTAATCCATGTTTAGAAAGTCACTGACATGTTTGAACATCAGTCGGTTCAAATAATTCTTCTAAATGATCATCCGACTCATTTTCGATTTCGTTATCAGAATAATCATATTCTAAGTCTAATTCATCTTCAGAATCATTTTAAAAAAGTTCAACAGCTTGCTCTGTTGTCATCCTTTTCGAGTGGCCATTTCCGAAATTTTCAGCCTGTCGTCTCATCTTTTAAACATTAATAAAAAATTATAAAATCACTATGTTTCAAAACACGATGCAAACCGCCATTTAGATAAACCTTTAAGGGAAGCATTTCCTGTGTTTGACGTCCCACTAGTACACAAGTTATCGCTAAACACCGACAAATAACGAGTAGGGTTCTCATCCCGATATGTAGGCACCCCGGGTATACATGTACTAATGATAATACAGTAATATCGGGAGGCGGGTTCAAAGGTTAAGATTATGTAAACAAATACACACAACTTTGAATACTTCTTCTTCTCCTTCGAATGCTACAAACTGACCATGTGTTAACCATTTTTTGTGATTTGTATGTGATCCAATCCGAAAAGCGATTATATGTTGTGCCAGTTATGCGTCTACAAGTAGGCCAGCACATCCTATTTCTGTGACGCTTTTTATTTACTAGGGTAGCTTTCATAAGCCTCTACCTCAGTCATCTCTTATGACATGCCTTGTAGATCTCAAGTTCTTTGCTCCCCTTGCCTGCCTGGCAACACACAGGCGACATTAGAAACAAATATATAGAGAAGCAGGTCATTGAGCAGATAGGACATCAGTAGAAATTTTGGGTATATTATTCAGTCTTTCCAAACAGAAGAGTTACAAGGTTGTGAATACTAGTTGCGGATCAGATTGAGAGATGGGTGTCAATATTGGTACAGTCAAAAGAACGACATACCAAATATGCAAAAAGGTTGATTAATCAACATCGAACTGACATGTTGGGCTGCTGGATTTGTTGAGACGGATCATCTATGGACATGTCCGACGTACGATGATGATAGTCCTCCTATAACTGATTAGGTTTGGGGTTTTTCTACAGATATGGTCAGTGTTTTATTTTGAGAGCAAAATAATTTACCCAATCTGCATCAGAATGTGCAAGAGAACATGATGGATTTCTTTTAAAGTTGGCTACATTGTATCTAATAAATGAAATACAAAAAATGGAAATAAAAACACAATAAATATATTTATGAAAGTCTCTAGCCATTGCGTCCTCTTTCAGGAAACAAAAAAATCCCTGCTCTGACAGTTAAACTTGTCTTAACATTCCATACCCGTAGTTTGTCCAAAAATCTTGTCCCGGTATGTATAATTTTCCAATCTGATTCTGAGACATGTTGTCTTTCAAAATTTTCCTTTCGTGTCTTACAGACATGAAAAGAATCTTAAAGACAGTATGATTCAGTTACCCAAATGTCAAATTTCTAGATCCCTTTAGCACTTACCTTCTGCCTGAGACAAGCCTGTAGTTTCTTGTGAAGGATTTGAACCCATAGAAACATTCGATTCACTTCCTCCAGATGATCTTGCTGGTGGCTGACCACCAAAACCAGCTTCATTACCATGATCAGGGATACCCTATTCAGACAACAATAATAACAAATAACTTTCAAATATTGTTCCCTAGACAGTTTTATTGATATCATCATCATCAGGTGCCAGCTCCGCATCAAAGATTGGCTGCAATGTACCTAGTAAAGTAAAAAGTAAAGGAACCATTTCATACCTTGTGGTATATAGGTCAATACAGTGTTAGGCCTGTAATTTTCATTGACCGTCAGCACACGATGGGTGATGTGGTCAGCATCACGCCGGCCGCCTTTACTTTCCCAGAGCATGTCTGGTACCCAGTTGAGGCTGGGTCTACCTGAGAGCCGTCGCGGTCTGGAAAATTCCACGCGCATTGCGGGAGCTGAACCCAGACCACCAGCCTTGAGAGCGAGTTCACTAACAACTACGCTACAGCGGCTCTCGCAATGGACCTAGAACATCCCCTATCTCTTGTTGTGAAGATGCCTTCTGCCAGACTTTAATTTGTCCATCTCTAGATGTTTCCCTCTCACAAGTGTCTGCCTTCCTCTTGCTCAAATTTCAAATGTCCAAATTTCAAAATTTACATGAAGTTTACCTAAACTTAACAGTTTATTTGACGTTTGGTAATCACCAGACATGCCCTGGGAATCAACTGAAAATATAGTGCGAGGTTCTGTTAGGGATTGCTTGGGATCGTTTAAAAATTAAGTACCGGTTTTGATCAATGTGTCATGTCTCTTTATGTGTCCAAAATATTTTATTTCTTTTAGAAATTTTCTGTGATTTTTATTTTCTGTAGTAATTATTTCTTCATTACTACTTTTGTCTAGAACTTATTTCTTTCCATGACTTACAAATTATTCTTCTGTATACTCACACCTCAAATGCATAAATCATGTCTTCTAAATGCTTACTTGTTTTCCATGTTTCTAAACCAAACAAATATACAGATAAAATATAGCACTTGATAATGCTCATCTTTAGCTTATTTGTTATCTGTTAGTAATTTGAGCATCCTTGGAGATCATCATTAAGAGACAAAGATTGTTTGGACATGTATGTTGTATGCCAGTGGGGGCATTGGCTAGGACAGCTCTCAGATGGACAGCGGATGGGAAGAGAAGGCCTGGACGTCCAAAGGAAATGGAGAAGAGTGGTGGAGAGAGAGAGTTGAAGGAGTGTGACCTGACGTGGGAGATGGTTGGTAGAAAGACAGAACGGCAACAGTGGAAGTCTCTTGTGGAAGCCGTATGTGTCAATCGGGACACAAAGAGGATATAGATAGAACTTGTCCATGTCATTGAATGTACTTTCAGTCATTTATATAATCTTCTTAATCTCTTTTTCACATCGCTATTTATGTAACTATTGATGTATAGATGGACATGTGGGATGGATTAGCTTAATGCATAGCGTTGTCTATCAAATCGGACACAAGAAGGTTGTAGGTTCAATCTTAAGCTTGATGTTACGCCACTGCTAGATAGTTTTACTGCAGTCTTCCCTTATATTGATAATACAATATGTGAGGAAAGAAATTGGCCCTCATACCTCCTGCACGCTAGGAGCTAGAAATATGAAATGACTTCAGACCTGAAGGTCTGAAACGGCTACAGAAAATTAAGAAATGGACATGTATAGGCATGAGTCACCTCTGACAGCCTTCCCATATGATCTGTCACTATGCTTCAGTATAATTCATTTAATGTGGTACTATAAGCTGAAGTTTTATCATATTAAAATAAGAAAATTAAAGTATTTTGAACATATAAAGAGACACAAAGGCCTGGAGAAGACCATTATGGAAGGAGGCATCCCGGAAAAGAGGATTACCACAAAGAAGATGGATTCAGGATGTAACTGATGATTTGAGCATGACCGATGCAGAGGCAGGACATCTGGCCTATGAGAGATAGACATTCCACAGGACTGTTAAGGTGGCAAAGTTCTGCTCAGAACAAGCTATTTGATGACGAAAACACCAATTCTAAATAAAAAACATAAATCTTCAGTTGGGTATCTTCATAAACTAGTGGATCTCTCTCTCTCTGCGATCACCTAAAAGACAGATGTACCAGATCTCCCATAAATTCATTCATGTGGAAATCTGATTCATGCAGCCTTAGCATGGGTGGGCTTGTCACATCTTCAGTGCCATTTAGAGCTCTGGTGCTTATCCTTCGGCGATGTGTTCGGATTCAGCCAGCGTTTACTGGGTTCGTTCTCCGTTAGCCTTTGGCTGTCCCAGCCGACCTGCAAGGCAGCAGGTTGACTTCTATACATTTAGGACACATGCATCCGATTTCAGCCAAAACCTACTTAGTCGCTCTTACGACATGTGTGGCAGGTAACAGTGGTTCTATTCTTTACATCCCAATTTGGGCCCCGGTAACGACTCGGGCGACTAGTGGATCTAAATATCATGAGAACAATCATTATGTAATTCAGCAGTGCTGCTCTCATGAAACTCTTGAAGATTAATTTTTAAAAAAGGATGACATTTTACCGCTAACAGGTATTCCACAGCTCTGTCTGGATTGTTGAAGCTGGCTCGCAGCGCTCTTACAACATTTTCTCTCTCAAAGCCCATGGTCATCAATTGTTGCACCATATTCTCATAAGCCTGCCCTGTCACCAAGTTACTCTCTGCATACTGAAGGGTGTCACCTCGAGCTTCTGTACCCGGGTGCTGTGGCAGCTGCAACGGCTGCACAAGCGGCTGATGGTGTGGTGGTGGTAGCACTTTGAAAATTTAAAGAAAATTATGAACACACAGCTTAGAAATTTAATGGTAATTATGAACATAAGAGTTTGGAAATTTAACGGAAATTATGAAAATACATTTTGGAAATTTAATGGTAATTATGAACATACAGTTTGTTAACTTGTTTAGACCAAATAAACAACTGACTATTTATGCAAGAATAACATGAGAACACACAGTAACACTGCGAATTAAACACAACATGTACTGCGTCACATTACACATCAAGTCATATAAACTGTACTTGCATAGTTATCATTTGATAAATACAGTTAAGCCTGCATAAGCTGAATAGCTTCAGACTGAGCACAAAAATATTTGTCTTAGCAGAACATAGTATAACAGGAAATACATATGTTTGCAAACTTGTTCCCTAATAAGACTCAGTTTAAATATTTGTTAATTGAATTGCTCATTGAAATCAGCAACGACTGTGCTATTTACACTACGTTGTTCTCCACTAATGTCTAGTTGTCAAATACCATGACGGAACTTAAACTTATCAAGCCATCCTATGCTTGATATAAAATTTGGATCTCCTAGTTTCTTATTCATTTCAACTGCTGTGGTCATTATTATGGGACCAGAAAGTGAGATCTCTTAACTCCTGACTTGAATAAACCATAGTTATATTGCACTATCATGCGTGTCAAATTTTGCAGGTTTCATGAATCTTAACATCTCCACCAGTGTTTGGCATTTTTGATAACATGCTGTTCAATCATTTCAACATCGCATTTGATATCATTGACTGCTGTTTTTCCAACACCATAAATATGAGCTGTTAATAGTGACAGTTTCACCTTTCTTAAAACGTTTGATAATTTCAAGTGACTGGTTAAAACTTAGCACTACACGTTTCCACTATTCTGCTATTTTAAAACAAATTTCCAACACAATAAAATCAAAGAGATTACGCCGTATTTTTGTAGGTCTACATATAGCGGCGAAATCAAACACAACTTAAAAATACATAATAGTAGCACTATCGTAACGTTATGTCGAAAAAGTTAATCAGGGAATGTGAAACAAAACATTAATTCGAACACACAGGCTATTCTGTCGCGACTGAGACCAGTAGGTAACACAATAGTGACTGGTTAGTGATGGGTTTGTGAGTGCCAGATCAAGCTAAGCTTCTCCACTACAGACGATTAGTCACTCCCGCCATCATACATCATCATCAAGGTGCGTATCCTTTATAAGGCGTCATTTCAGCTTTACACAGCAGGATGTAAAGTAATCCGTGGACAATTTTAAAGATGCCTGTTTGTTGATACTCATGCATTTTATTTTTAGACAATGACGGATAGCAGAAACTAACGGTTAAGCAGTGACAGTTAAGCAAAGTTTTACTATAAAGTGGTCAGATAGCCAGAAGTAGCAATACATAAATGTTCAGATGTGCATGTCATACATATGTAGGTGCCTATGAACCAGAGCACAAAATATTCACATTTTTGTATCAAACCAGACAGATCAGAAGGAATGGTTAATAAAAACAAATACAATAAATACAGACTTGTGAAAGAGAACAACCAATACAACCAGAGAGTGTCTATTGTCTTTACCCAGGTGAATGATGGAATTGCTTGTTCATTCTTGCCATCAAGTGCAGGGGTGGGAAGCTTTAATTTGTGTTCCGGGGCCAGATGAATTGTCCTTGTGTTATATCCGTGCTTATTTAGTGTGGTCTTGATATTGTTTATCCATCTTTTTCTTGGTCTTCCCTTGGCTCTAGTATCTGATCTCTTCTTATTGTATGCTGTTATTGTCTATCAATCTTTTTCTTGGTCTTCCCTTGGCTCTAGTATCTGATCTCTTCTTATTGTATGCTGTTATTGGTGGTTGGTTGTTATCACACATCTTCTTCTTTGCGGCCGTTCTTTACGACCAATTTTAATCACTCTTTATGATATGTTTGATCTTTGTCAAGAATGTGTATACGTTGCACATTGGTTTGGTAGGCCCTAAATACAAAGACTTCTGCGTTTAGGACGTGCATCCGATTTCAGCCAAACCTCCTTAGTCGCCTCTTACGACATGCATAGCAGGTAACAGTGGTTATATTCTTTACACCCAAAATTTGGGCCGCGGTAACCACTAAGACGCTTATCACACATTACAGAGAGGAAGTGACTGTGAATTGGATATACCTTCAGCCAAAAACTTAACCAAATATGCAATGGAATACACAGGGGAAAAGAGGAGTTCAAAGGCCAGTAAGATGTGTTAGAAATAAATAGTGACAGTTCTGTAGGGACAGGGAGAACCAAATGAAGTCAAGACCACATCTGGTCACATTTTATTGTTGGACTTAACAAGAAGTGATGATGCTACCTTGGAAGTGATGGTATTTCTGCAGGCTTTTCACTCTGTGCTGTTGTAGTTGGTGTGGCAGCTGGCGCTGCTGCAGCAGCTGAGCTTTTCGCAGCTGTTTCTGTAGATGCAGGGGTCTCAGCTGGTTTGACAGGTGCAGCCTTTGCCTGATGAAAATAAGCAATTTCCAAGTTATGTCATACACATAAAATTAGGAATAAAAATGAACTGATATCTTCAATTCTGCTAAAAATTACAGACAAATAACTGCACATAATATACAAACTATGGAAGTTAGCATATAAGTATTGACTTTTAGTGTTGACAAAGTATGTTTATGAGAGCAAAATAGGGATATGTTAAGAAGTAATATTTAACAGTGGGCACCTGTAGCTTAAGCAGTAGTGAGCTTGATCGCAAGCCAAGTGTATCTGGTTCAAACCCTGCGATGGACAGTTTGGAAGCAAAGTTCTTGCTGTGGATTATTATGAACTATAAAAATAGACCTTGTCATTCAGAAAGCACTGACAAACTATAGAACGTATATGTGGTGCCTAGAAAACCAACGACTCGTTTACTGTGATTGATGGTGAAGTGCTGTAAAGGGTATGATACGATTTTCATTTTCAATATTTAATATCATTAGATGATACAACAAAATAGCCAACTCTGAACTACTGCAACATGCAAACTTCACTTCCATCATGGACATGCTCCCTAAGATGGATAGGGCATGTGAAAAGACTGGACAATAGATGTATACCACAATAAGTGTTGTTCTGTGAATTTTCGGAAGGGAAGAGGCACCAGGGCAGACCACTGCTCCCATATAAGGATGTCGGCAAGCCCTCAATGAAGAACTTTTCTATCGGTTCCAATAAATGGGAAAAACTAGCTGATGACCAAGTTATGTGGAAAACAACATTATGCAAAGGTGCAGAATCTTTTGAAAAGAGACTTGGGAATGAGCTGAAAGACAAGTGCCAACTCAGAAGTTGTCACAGTAAAACACTTGCAAATTGACCGTCTGTAAAGACAAGAGAGACAAGTGCCAACTCAGAAGTTGTCACAGTAAAACACTTGCACATTGACCGTCTGTAAAGACAAAAGTTGGTTTTAGCATAAAAAAGGTGGTTTTCCCATTTATTGGAACCGATAGAAAAGTTCTTCATTGAGGGCTTGCAGACATCCTTATATGGAGCAGTGGTCTGCCCTGGTGCCTCTTCCTTCGAAAATTCACAGAACAACACAGAAAAGTTGGTTTTAGCATAAAAAGGTGGCGTCTGTGGCCTAGGGGTTAGTGACTCGGTCTATTAACCCCGGCGTTCTGAGTTCGAATCACGCTGCGGACAGTTTGCTTGCAAATTGTTTCCGTTGATTTTAACAAAAGGACGATGGCGCCACCGTTCAGAAAGCAATGGCAAACTACTGAACGTATAAGTGGTGCCTAGAAAATCAACGACTTGTTTACTGTGGTTGATGGCTACGTCCTTTGGGATATGCCACGATTTTCATTTTCAAAGACAAAAAGGATATATTCAATTTCTTCTTTATTATTCGCTCTCAATAATACATCAACTTAAATATTTTCAAAGAAAGCAGTGGTCCACCTCAGGCTATCAAAATTTCTGAAGTGCTGGTCCTGCAATGGCCATACTAGTTTTCTCTGTCCCTCATACACTGCATTTTGTAAAGTACTTCAGAAAACCTTTTCTCAAAGCTACAGCAAATCACACACTCATCAGAAGTTGATATCTGTAGCTTGAAATTCTCTAACTTTAGTCTGTTGTGGCTTTTCTGAAGTCTGAAGGTAACTTGCTTTTTATTTCTGATGAGCAGCTAATATGCATATATTAATTGGTGGTCCAGAGGTGAAGTTTCTCACTTTGTGTATTTTCTTGTAACAAATCTCATAGTCTTTTAATAGTTTGCCAACCCATACAAAATTATATGGATGAGGGCAGAACAGTGTGTAACAAAGTCTCACAGTAAGCACATTGAATTAGTTTACAAACTTAGCATAAAAAAGAAATGACTGGAGAAATGGTTAGAATATACATCTCTGCTCTCGCTGTGAGTCTAGTCTGTGCTCAGTTACATTCAAGTATTGGGTAGTGTCAGCAACAAAGCACTTATACAGTAACTAATAACAAATCCAAATCGTCCACTCTAAAAACAGGGACCAATTTCAGCTGGACATTCTATGCAACTTATTTTTGAAAATAATTGTGATACAGAAAAAGAAGCAAAAGATACCTTAGTTTTATTGGATAAAGTGAGCGAGATCAAACTGGCAGCTGGTTTCATGAAGAAGAGAGATCAAATTTGAAAAGAAGTCTTCATTCAGACGGTTAACCTACTATCAGCCAAATCCACATTACAGAGAATGGGAAAGATACACGGAAAAGATTTACGGAAAGAGAGTTACAAGACTGTGGTCTGATGTGGGGAAAAATTGGTAGCAATAAAACATAACAGTGGAAATATTGTGTAGAAAGCTTATGTGTTAAATGAGACACAAAGAGGATATAGTTAGACTAAGGAATTGATCCCACTGGCAACTTTAACATTATATCGTGATGACTGAATGATACACACTAGTACTGTACCATAATGACTCCCCAAATAAAGAAGATATGAAATTTCAAGAATCACAATTACCTTAGTTACCATCACAACAACAAAATTCTTTTCATCTATGTTATATTCATCAACTTTCTTTGAGTCATCAAGATTTTCCTGTAGAAAGTCAGAAGAAGAATTTGTGTTGTGTTTTCCATCAGTATTGCATTATAATTCATTGCGCACAACTTTTAACTGTGAATAAATAATTAGACAAACTTCTGCAGCCTAACCTAGAGCTGGTTAAAATTTATCAATCAATTTTATTTAAGCGTTGTAGATCATTCAGTTTTTGAGGATTATCATAGCACTGCGGACATGTCCATAGGTGCTCGGATCTCTTCTACAACAAATCCAACAGTGTCCAGCGGCCCAGTATGCAGGTTCGATGTTGATTAATCAATTATTTTGCATATTTAGTATGTCATTCTATTCAAGCTTTACCAATATCGACATTCATATCTATTAATCTGGTCAGTGACTGGGATTCACAATCCTGAAACTCCTGTTTGGTATGTCGGTACGATTCATTACAGCTCCCTCTGATATTGTAGCCATGTCAGCCAATCTATCAGCTCTTCCATTACCCCTGACTCCTGACCAATCAAAGAGTAGTTACACAACATTTCTTACATTAAGTGCAACTGTCCTCTGATACACATGGCAACTTTTCAATAAACAGTAACAAATGGTGACATGGAACAAATATGCTGAGAGTTTAAGAGTCAAGAACCCCCACTTCAAATAACAAGCTTAGTTAAATAAGAAAATACCATCCTTTTTGTTAGGTTAAAATATTTATATCTTGTTAAGATCTGAAGGCTGTTGAAGATGCTAGATTGCCAAAAAAAAAGCCAAAATAGAAGGCAAGAAACCAAGACAAGTGGAGAGCAACTGTTGAGGCTCCATGCTCCACAAAAAGTCGAGAGGAATGAGAGATCCCTCATAGTCATATGTTGCTATTAGAAAAATAAAAGTTATCACAAATCAATGATTTCTCTTTATATCAGTCAGATTAGTGTACATTATTATTAGGTGGCGTGACAGCGGTGTAGGGGATCATAGATCTCCACAAATCTCTGTCGCTGGTGTTTGCTATCTCAGATGTTGACGCTCTTCCATGCCATGAAGTCTGGCTGTCAAGATCATTTTCTCTCATTCTTGTCTACCCTAGATTTTACCAGTTGTCACAATGTGTTCTAATATTTCCCTTCTCATTACATGTCCAAAAAATGATGATTGCCTCTCTCTTATATTGATAATACGCTTCGTCTGTCTTGGCCTCATTTAACAACTCCACATTCATCCTTTTTGCAGTCCAAGGGATTATCATTATTCTGTAAAACTATATCTCTGTGGCTACCAGAGATTTTTCTATCTGTTTGTTTACTGTCCATGACTCATATCTGTATAGTGTACATTATTAAGGTCCTCTTTCTTCTTCACACTGCTACCGGTTGTTGCCCACTGTCGTGTTTTCTGTTTTTGTCTTGCATTGTTCTGGTGGCTTGGGTGATTGTTATTCTGCTCTTTGACAGGATTCTGCTATGCCATCTAACCATCTTTTTCGTTGTCTTCCTCTCACCTTCTTCCCTGATGTTCTGTTGTAGAAGAGTGTATATATGTGGAGTTTGGATGCATTCTTTTCTTTTCTCCAATCCTGTTTTGCCTCACAGCGTCAGGTCAAGAAGAGATTTCTAGAATGGGCCTTTGTGTGTGATTCGTAGATAGTGTCTTTTGTCACCTCTTTTATCTCTGAGGTCCATCTTTGCGTGGCCTGCCTTTTGCTTTGTACCCATTGTATCGGAACAGCATTGCCATTTGAGGTGCACTGTCTATTGGTAATCTGCTCGTGGCTGAACCATTTCATTCTGTTTCTCAATGTAACTCAAGCAAGGTTCTGTGCCAACTTTCTTTCTTATGCTGATGTCGGTGACTCTGTCTTTTCTGGTGTCGCTGTTAACTTTCTGCAGGCACCACATTTCATATGTAGTTATTTTTTGCGACTGCGCTTTGCTCATTGTCCATTAGGTAAAAATATTAAAATAACAGGACATGTTTCATGAATCTTACATTTCAAAAACAACAAAATAACTAGTGGTAGTTTCAATGCAAACTTCATACCTGCATAAATGAGTTTCTGACCATTAGCTGGATATTCTTTCCCTCTCTCTATTTCAATTTTGTCCTTTAATTCCTTGACCTAAAATTGAAAAAAAATCCAAAGAAAGATATTGTAACTCTCAAATATTTATGGTGTTCTGATTAACCTGTTTGCCCTTCTAAACCGATACACTGGCTTAAGGTATTTTTTAACATGATGCAGTCAGTATACTGGCTAATTCAGTTTACACTGCAATATAAATGAGCCCATAATAATAATTCCTCTCGTAACATTATACATTACACAGGGCCTGCAAGTAATTTCTCCATATCGCTCTATCTTGGGCAACTCGCTCAATCGCCTCCATGGAGCTGATAGCAATATTTCTTGCCTCTCTCATCAAAGTTCATTTCAGGGTCTCCTTAGGTTGTCTTCTCTTTCTTGAACCCTTTACATCCCACTTCAATGCTTGCTTTGATATTCGTTGATCATTTCTCCTCAAGGTGTGTCCAACATAACTAAATCTTCTCTTTTGTATAACAATTATCCCTAGTGGTTGACCAGACATTTCTCTGATTTCACCACTTCTCCTGAATTCGTTTCTCCTGAGTACAGATGAAATGTATACTTAACCAGTGAGCTATATCATTGTTGAGAACTAGGTGGCTGGACTGTCACTTTCGCAGCCAGCCCCAAGTTAAATAAAACTGTTTTGTAGCTGTTTTGGAGTTCAGCAATAGATTTCATCTTACTGTGGAGAGTGCTAGGCACATTTATAGCATGTTTCTTACTGTATCATGTGAAAGGTTTATTCTGTTAAAGTGTTTGCTGAACGTGGCGTGCACTGTTCTTAATGTGGAGATTATACTGCTTCTTGCATGATATTTTGATTATATCAGTTTTGATAGGGTACAGACTTCTGTACTCATGATGCATCCGGTAGATCTCTTTGCTCAAGAGTTCAGCCATTTACCTTTGAAACTGTTCTTGGACAATTGCTTAACTTTACATGAATGTTATGTTGTTGATTTGTTCCATACTTGTAACTAGTTTTTCTACTATTATTATCTTGTAATTACACTGCCTGGTATGCCTGTGTGTTGGCATCTGTTGGAGAGTAATATTGATGTTGTATGATACACGTTTATCAATTATCTCTGCAATCTGTATTATTGCCTTGTTTTTTTTCCATTTTGAGGTAATTTTACATTGCTTACTGCACTGATTTTGAGTTAGTGAAGATCATGATCGCAATTGGTTTATAGAATTTGTATGTGAACTGGTTATGTAGTGTAAATAAAGTAGTGATTATTACTGTGAGTTGTTGGAGAGTTAGAACAGAATTCTCCACATAGTTCATTCATGTCTCCATTTAGATAACCCATACTAGTGTCAAACTCAGTCTTTATAGTGATCTGGAAAGTAGAGGCATCAATGTAAGCATGAACTGCAATGTGAAGGCATTTATCTAGTTTGGAGGTCTCTGTGGTTAAGCCATTGTTGTGCTTCCAAAATTGCGGATTATAATCCGGACAACACAGTTCTGTACCTGTAGTTACAGAATTTGTACTTTGTGCAATACTCTCTGTGGGCGGTGACATTTCTTGGAGAGGGACCTAGCCATATGGGGCAAAAGCCCTGTGCAATGATGTCAATCTTCAGTTATCTACTTTTCAAAGTAGCTGTCTTTAGTATTGTTGAGATTGTGTCTTTTTGTTAATGTATTAGTTATGAATGTCATTCTTTTATGTGTAGTCCTAACTACTTTCTGTAAATAGACTGGGAATATTTATTGTATTTCCCACATTCTTTTAACCAGTGTGGCTGCTGCACTGTACAGATTTTTTAGGAGGCGTTATTACTGACACTGGTGCTCACTGACTTATACACGAGTGAATACGCCGGTTATTCACACTGCTGTGTATAACGTCGGAGTTATTCACAGCAGCGAGTGAATAACTAAGAATGTTATTCGTATAGTTTAAAACAGAGCATTATTGACAGATGTCAATACAACAAGATATATCTCCGTGTTATACACAGATGGCTATGCCATATCAATGCCAATAAAATATAATAAAAGATATCCCGCATAATATAGACTAGAGCGTTTTACACAGATATGAAAAGTTTAATAATCTTCGACAAACTATAAGCCTAACTAATAATTTATCCGATCTAACTATAGGCCTATAATGACATATTACACGAATTCGTAAAATATATTATATTATATAGACCTAGGCCTACAAAAACAGGCCTGCCTATAAGATATGTTGTTGTTTGCGTTCGTTCTTCGCGGCTAATTTTATCATTCTAAATGTGATTGGTCTTTGACGAGAATGCTTTTTTACGTTGTGCATATGCGCCCATGGTGACTTGGCCCGCACACCCTATTTCATCCAGCATTTTATTTACTATATAGATATATATATATATATTATAGGTAGCTGCCCTAGAACGATCCGTTGTGCCGTATATTTTGGCTTGGATCTGCGCCTTTACGATCATCTTTTTGCAGTATATTTGGGCTTTATGATCTACGCCAAAGTGCTGTGCAGCCTTTCTGACTATGTTCCGAATTAGGAACATTTCTCAATCTTTTGAGGACATAAGCTTGCCCTGTGACGGCATCTTCCTTTCGTCGCTTGAAATATTGTCTATATATTCAATGTTGTCTCTTGTATGAACTTCACTTTCTTTTGTAGCTCACACAGAAGTCCGTGTAGTTTTCTGTCGAGTGTTGCTTCATTAGGCCAGTAAGTTTGCCTCAGTGTATCATATTTTGGGCAGTCTTGAAGTATGTGCTCTGCAGTCTGGTGTGCCTGTCCACATGTACACATGGCTGAAGTGTCAATCTTGAATTTTGTATATATGTGGCTGCAGAGTCGATTGTGTCCTGTTCTAAGGCGCAGAAGGACAACTTGTTCCAATCTGCTCATATTATAGTAATCGTCTTGTGTTGGTATTTTGGGATTTCTGATTGATTTAATCACCATTTTCTTTTGGTGGTAGGTAACTGGCACATCTGGTTGCTCTCCTGCAGCACCTTCAGTGCCAATCGGTCTGCTGTTTCATTTCCTGGTATTCCACAGTGAGAGGGTATCCACTGAAAGACGACCCTGCGCTGCTTGGACAGTTTAGACAGTAGGGTCTGTAGACCTGGTAATTTTCTAGACTGGAGTGCTGATTTTGCATCAGTCAAAAATACAACAGGTTGAGGATCGAGTCTGGTATTCAACAGTTTCTCAGTTGCCACCTTGATTGCCTGAATTTCTGCATCATAGTTGTGACAGAATTTCCCGTTGGTACTTTAATCGCATCTCGAACGTTGTATGGGTATTCTATGTACACTCCTGCTCTTCCATTCTTCACTGCATTTTCTGCTGACCCATCCGTATATACCCGGACCCAGAGATCATGTGGGTATTCTGCATCAAGTAAACTGAGAGTGACTATCTTGTATGCTGTTCTGCTCATCCTTGTCGAGTATTCCTTTAACCTGTCTGGATACATACTTCTGGTTCAGTCTCCCCTCTCTAAGAGGTTTGCTCTGGCACAGACTTTAGGGGATGCCAACTTTTGGTAGTTTTGAAGTTTGCCTATTCGGTCTTTTGGCCTGATGAATAAAGCTGCTTCTTTTCAGCCACACCATTGCTAGATTTTGGAATCTGTTTTCCATTGGGGGGGGTTTGGCATACTCAGAAACTTTTCTGCCTGCGTCATTACTTTTTGTGTCTGGACGGTATCTTACTCGTGCAACACACGTAAAAGTGTCGCCTTCGCCATTGTTCGGAGTTGGACAGCCTGTCAAATCTTTACAATGTCGGCCTTACTTTTCTGACCTCGTTTAGTTTATTCCAGAATAGGAACATTCTCAGGTTTTTCGAGGCGCATGTTGGCACTTTGCAATGTCTACTGTGCATTTTCTCTGCCCCAAAGGGGAAACACTGGACTGGGGCTGCGCACAGATATTCTAGATGGTCGCTTCAATCGGCGCTAGCAACGTAACTGAAATTTTGCGCTCGCCACATCACCCACCTCATTTTTCCGGGATTTAGTTGGTTAATGCAACAGTACCTTGTTCGGTTGTCCCAGGGAGGCAGTTTAGTTAGCACTAAACGCAACTTTAGTATTTGCGCCGGTCAACCTTACCCAGTAAATGTATTTCTTGGCGCTAACTTCAAACTTATTTCCTTAGGGATGTCCATAAATGACGTCACGCACTTACAGGCAGGGCTTCTGCCCGCACCCATACTTTACTCTCATTTGCCCCCTGCAGTATCCAATTAAATTAAATATATAGCTAGGTCTCATCATCATCAAGGTGCGTATCCTTTATAGGACGTTGATCTCTTTTGCAGCGCATCTGAAATTCACTCTGTCTCTAGCCAGTTCACCCACTTCTCCGATGGTCATGTTCATGGTTTCTTTAATATCTTGTAGCCACCTCTTGGTCTTGCCTCTGTCCTGGGACCATGCCTAAGTTCTTATGCCGGTGTCATCGTGAGGCATTGATGTGAAAAGCTTATCAATTTTCTTATATTATTGTTGTTTATTCCAATCTTTGAGGTAATTTAGTTCTTTCAGACACTGATTCTTATTTTAAGATCATGTCCAATTGTTATAGATCTTCTGTGAACGTTAGCTAGTTATAAGTATATAACTGTATTTTAATTATGATAAAATTCTCAAAGTACATGCTATTTATAAATATTGTAAATTGTTTTATAGATCAAATAGGGTCATCAGTGTAAGAAATTAATAATCTAAGCATCACTCTATTTTTCATTAACCATTGTTTCCTAAAATGATTATAATGGAAACTATTCTTAAAATAAAGTTAAAGCAATCTTACTTTCTAGCTTATCTTTAGACGAACACTTTCTTCGAGAGGCTTTTTAATGGGTGCAAAATCTCTTAATGAGTCAAAGATCCTCCTTTTCAAGTACGCTTAGTATTTTTTCTTTTCAATGTATTATGCTAGAATGTCATTCATGAGTCCTAATACTTTTTAAATAGTGTGAATATTTATCGTTATTCCACCTTACAGTGTGACTACCACTGTACTTTTTAAAGCCTGTTAACTGGCCTCCAGTCTTCAAATAATTGTCTGTTCATGATGCATTCTTCATACGTCTGATGTTTCCATCATAGTAAAGTGCTTCCATTTTTTATTTTATTTAACTATGCTTGATAACATGTAAAATATACCAAATTATTATTGACTTAAATTGATTGTACAAAAGAAAAAGGACCATCACATATAGAGGTAAAGAGAGCGATCATATGTATCAGTTTGAGTCTCCCATGCAACAGCTGTAGCAAAGATTGCCATTCCTGAATAGGTCATTAAAGCTACATCATACGTTGTGATTCAGCAGAGAACAAACTGCATGATGCAAAACCTATTGTAACTTGAGACAGAGATGCCAATGATGATGAAATTGTAGTAGTTTCAGTTTTTTTGGAAACCTATGGTTAACAATTTTACTATCTCTAAGAATTGTTATGTTCTTTGCAATTTTCAATGATACAATCAAGAAAATGTATCTATTTGCTTTGCTGAGTTTGACAAACAAATTTGTCTGGTATTTATGTTTTTCTTAAGGCTTTTTCTTCTTTTGTCATCAGGTCTGTGGTCGTGCTAGAACTTCAATCCTGTCATCAAGGCAAAGTTCATTCTTTCCAGGTCGGAGAGCTTCCCATAGCTTCTGCCTTAGCTCTGCACCTCGCCACAGCTGTCATCTTTGATCAGTTCAGACTGGAGTTTAGTGGAATGTGTTTGGGAATTTGAAATCCTGCTTCACATTCTCATGTCTTGAAAAATGGTGGCTTATCAACTTCCTGTATATATAATAGCATCAACACTAGATTACTTCTTAACAGGCTGCTAATACCTGATCATCTAAATAACATATACTCAATTGTATCTTGTATACATTTACTGTTATCTTACAATTATTTATCAGAAATTGTATGAATGATGAAATAGTTCAGTTTCTAGCAAAGCTCTACCTAGTCTTATAACTGAGTTGGACTGTCTTAGAACTTAAATATAGCCTAGTCATTCAATGATTCATTCACTAAACCATACTGAACTCTTGTTTTTTCTTTACTTATGATTATCGTTTAACAAAAAATCCCTGCAATTTAATGAAGTTAACTTTTGTGAATTTGACTTAACTTTAATAACAAATAATAAGGTCATTTATGATTTACCATTCCACTTTATTACTTAGGAAAAATAAATGAATTAAACAGCTGCAAACCATTGACTGTAAAGAAAGTAACACTAAAACCGCTTCAAGTTCTCATTCATTAGATAGTAAATATATTAATAATATATTACTTATTAGTGAATCACATATATTATCCTTCTCTCTCTCTCTCTCTCTCTTTCATACGCACACACAAATAACTATGACTCGTTGAGTTCAGAGTACAAACTGTAAAGTCATGTTAATTCTACGGTGTCTCCGGTAGAATGGTTTTTGTTTTTTTCAACCAAGTTGAAGAATCAATTTTAGTCTGAGAAGATTAGACAAATTGTGCTGGAAGCAAATACCTACTAACATATCGACATAAGATGATGACAGTGCTCTTAGTACTCACGACAAAAACTAAGAAGATTATTGTAATTTTAAAACTAGTTTTCTCAGTAAAAATGAGAAATACTATTTTATTTCAAATCGTAAGTCAAAGTCCTAGACTTTTTGAGTCTGATGCCAGTGATTCAGTGGTGATGCCAAACGGTAATATAAGCGACACACGCATGATAAACAACTCACTGTAATTTCTGGAGAAACATCCACTTTAAAAGTTTGCTGTTGCAGAGTTTTAAGTGTGATAATCATTGTGATATATGTATTCCGCGTGTGCAACCAACAAGTTGTCAATGTTCCAACATAAGATGACACCCCTGTTAGACAGCCGCCATCAAATTCTCATACAGCAGTAAATTTGCTGACTAATAAAAGATTATTTTATTTCAGAATATGGTCACAACTTTAAACATATCATATCTAAGAACTGCAGTAAATTATACATGTATTTTAAATTACTGAATAAATAATGTTAATGATGAATAAACAATCATAATGTTTTCATTAGCAAATGCGAAAATTGATGATTATCCGGTTTCGAAAATAAAACTGTTTCCGTTTATCCCCCATTCTCCTTGTACGGTGCCCGGTAATCCCAAAGTTGCGTTTTATTTACTAAAGCTCTCAAAATTAATTGTGATGAGGTAGCTTTCTCACACACTCGCCTTTTGTCCCCATCCAAGCTTGGAGCCGGCAGCGGATCGTTTTTAATTACCAATATCATTGCGTTATGAAATATAATACAGAAGGTAATGAGAGAACATATGTACTCGCATCAGTTGAGTAGCCCAGATTGTGGATTAGTAGTCGGAAGATGACAATACAAGGCACACCTTCAGCTGACCATATGAAAATACTGTAACTCTTGTTGAATTCTGAAGAATTTAGAACCACAGGTTACACGAGCAGCTGTGAAGAACAGAATGAGGACACGCTGTCATCAAATGTTGGACAACTTCACTTCGCATTATGTACCATTAAGAACATCGATTGCCTTATTCCTACTTTTTGTATCAGGGTTTTGTAAACTTAGAAATACACGTACGCTTTTGTGCCTCAAATACACACGATAGATGATTAATGTACACCAATTCAATCCAACTGGAGCACAGTTAATGATGGGTGCTACCAATTTGTATTTATTGTTCAATTTTTATTGTACTTTTATCACCAAATAACATAATTATGTAAACCCGATTTTTATTAACAATCCAATATTAAGTAACAGCTCTGGAACATGAGAAATATTAACGGCAAGCAATGCATCATATCTACATTAAATCTACTATCATACATCGCAAGACTTTATCACTATCTGGTACTGCACTATATTCTGTATTAGTTGAAAAAGGAGATTTATTTTGAATTGCAACAAAATGTTGTATGAAAATTGTAAAACAATGTAGTAGACTGTTTTTGGCAGCGTTTGCGAAAGTGCAGATGAATGACAAAACAGTTGAGAACAAATGCATGCTGAGTCTCTGTATGTGTGATTGGAGACAATTTAAAACTTCCATCATTGGGACACGCTATATACAGCAAAACTACTTTATTAAGCGGAACTCTCAGCAGGTGATTCGTAGAGACATCAGTAATCTCATCAACGACCATACACCATTTCTTATTTCTGGGCACGTTATTAGCTTTAAATCTCAAAAATGAGCTGCGCTAAATAGTTTCGTTCTACATATCAACCTTTAGTCTTGTTGCACTTCCGTCACATTGATAAAATAACTGTAATGTCTGGACAAGTTTGCTTGCAACGTTAAATCAAATAGCCCTCTTGCAAAACCGCAATATTTTGTTCTGTCTTCAAAGCAGTCAACGGCGCAGTATCTTTGATTTAATAATTTTATCACAAGACAAGCCTTTTTCGGATTATTATTTTATTTTAAATGTTAACCCTTTCACCTTTCTGAGACGATATACTGGCTCAAATTATTTTTTTAATGACGCAAAACCAGTATACTTGCTAATTTAGAATATATTGTAAAGTAAGAGCGTTTGGAGCTAAAATAAATTATGGAACGGAAAGGTTAATGTTCAGTTTTACTGTTAAGTTCAAATGTGTTGATGTGCGCCTTGAGGTTTTATTTATCAATATAGATGTCATTGTGCACTGGCTAGTGCAGAGAAGCAGATCAAACAAATAACAGCAATGCGACCGTTTACCTGTTTGCATCATCCAAATCTTTCAGGTTTTTTGTATGTTAAGCTCATGAGTTAGTTGAAAGCATATAACCCAACTTGGGTTCGAAAGACAAAACAGAAAGAAGAAAGAGATGGACAAAAACAGTTTGGTAGAATCAACCAGGATAACAAATAAACAGGAAATGTTGAAGATCAGTTGCGATCAATTGTCAATGTAAAGATGCCACATAATCAACCAATCAGTTACTATTGATATGGAGTAAATGAAATGTTTGTTAAGTTGGTTGTCCTTTAGTTGGAATTGTATTTCTTATCACAAGCCAATGACAGAGAACAACAGTTTTTTTTGGATTAAAAGGAATCCAAAACTGTATAGAAACAGTACACGCACAGTACATATATATATATATATATATATATATATATATATATATATATATATATATATATATATATATATATAAGTGGCGCTCGTGATCCTTTTGTTGGTGGGGCCAGACTCAAATTTTCGGGAAAAATCATGTTTTTTTGGTTAGGTTATATTTTAATTTATTAACTAATAAATGCACGTTACACATTATTTTTGGTGGGGCTCCGGCTCACTGGCCCTAATGATGAGCACCACTGTATATATATATATATATATATATATATATATATATATATATATATATATATATATATATTCATTGGTGTTGATCCCTTTTCATTAGTGCCACAGCAGTTATTCATAGTTACGGTTTGAAACGTGTAAAAACTCCGAGCGAGTAATTCTTTCGAATGAGTGAGAATAAAATATATTTAGTTGCCTATTGGCTCTATGAATAGTTCCACATTATGACCATGAACAAGTAGGCACTATGCTCTGATATTGGCATCTAGGTCGAAAAACAATCATAGATTCTCTGTAAGTAGGTAATAGTTTGTGGCGTCTGTGGCTTAGGAGATAGTGCAGCGACTTGGTCGGGTTAACCCCGACGTTCTGAGTTCGAATCACGCAGCGGACAGTTTGGTTTCAAATTGTTTCGCGTGGATTTTAACAAAGGAAGATGGCACCACCCGTTCAGAAAGAAATGCAAACTACTGAACGTAATAATGCCTAGAAAAATCACAAACAGCGTTAAAAAGCAAAGGGTTGATTCGCAAAGTCCTGTAAAGAATATGCAATTAACCTTTTTTTACTAGTTAATAGATATGTTTCAAGCTATCAAACAAGGATCGATGTTTGGCTGAAGAGACATTACTGGACTTTTAAGGAGGTTTGAATCCTCTATGAAACAAACAACAAGTTCTAGTCTGTCTCAATTTTTATTATACTAATCACAATATATGTTTTCTTTGCACTCAATTTTGATTAAATATCTTTCTATGCATAAGTAGTTTAATTTATTTCGAATATCATCACTATAACAGTTTTTAAATTTCTAAGAGAGACTATAAATATTTAGAAATGTTCAATATTTTCATGCATTATCTCCCCTTATCGTTTTGGGTCTTCCACGTTTTAGTTTACCCTCACACCCGAGTGGTTACTGGGCCAAAATTTGTGGTGTAAAGAATATAACCACTGTTACCTGCCATGCATGTCGTAAGAAGCGACTAAGAAGGTTTGGCTGAAATCTGATGCACATGTCCTAAACGTGTCTATGTGTTTAGGGGCCTACCAAACCAATGTGCAACGTATACACGTTCTTGGCAAAGTTCAAACATATCGTAAAAGGTGACTAAAATTGGTCGTAAAGAATGAACGCAAAGAAGAAAGAAGAAGTTTACCCTCTGGTTTATATCTCATTTGCAGTTTTCGTGACAATTTAGTCTCCATGGTAACACGTAACCAATCCATCTCCAGTGTCCCTTTGGATGATAGTGTTTATATTCTCTTTCTGACACTGTGTAAGCAGTTCTTGGCCAGAACAAGTGTAATATCGTTCCTGTGATAAGTTGTATGGAAAGTCGAAAATTTGAACACAACTTGTTCAGGCATTCTCCAGCATTCTGATCCGTAGAGTAACGTTGATAGCACATAGCTACGGTATATACTAATTTTGTTTCTGACGCTGTATTGGTTTGATTTACAGACCGTCTGATGAACCATGGATGCACTTATCCTTCATGGTTGATAACAATTCCAAGATTTGTGAAAACAATTGTACTTGGAAGACATTTTTTTCCCATTTAGACGTGTTGACCTGACAATGTTCAGAGTAATTATTTCTGTTTTCTTCTGATAGACTTTCAACCTAACCAAACTGCTAGTCAAATCTTTATTTGTTCAGTTATATTTCCTAAAGTAAGGCTCAAACTTCTGTATAATAACAATACATACATGAAAGACATCTCTGAGAATAGTCGCAGACATCAAACTAAAGAGGGCCGGAGGCAACACATAGCCTTTCTTGACGTCCATGGTGACGTTAAGACTTCTAATAGTTCACCATCACTTACAAAACTAGTCTTCGATCATGCTCTGCTGCAGCTGTTGAAGAATCTTTGTGAGCTTGTGTTGTTATCCATACACACAATTGTCTTCTGAGGTCCATATCTTTTAGAAGTCTTAAAAATGGTCTTAAGCCGAAGGATTGACTTCATTATACCTGATTTTACCCCATACAGCCCAGACACTCTCCGGAGAAATGACATGCCACATGCACAAAACACAATCTCCGTAGCTCCGGCAACAATCCTAGGGGTCTGGAAAAAACATACTCGTGAATAGAGCGACGCGATCCGGATTAGAATCTATGACCTTCGGAACACAAGAAAAGTGCTCAACCACTTAGCCACAGAGACCACCCATGCTGATCGTATATCCAGATCGGCTATATACAGATCTATAAAAGTTATGCAGTAACTGTATTACAACTCTCAACATTGCTTCTGATTCTGACAAACTACAAATATCTTATATAGCGTTCTTTAGATCAATGTTTTTCTTCTCGTTTATGGTGTTGTCATCTCAAGAAAGAAATGCTGGCCCTACAACACAACACTACATTCAAAACTACATGGCACTAGAGATGAGCTCCAGACAACAGTCGATTTCATCATAAGAACACGTCTAAAACACGGTGTAATCATCAAAAAAGCGATCGCAAAGAAGAAGAAGCTAGAGTTAACGAGTTGGTCATTCTTTTGCAGACAAAAGAAATTAATATTTAGTGTTACTTGAGCTAGGAATTTGTTGCTTTTGTGACATTCTGCTGAATGTGGATATGAAGCTATGAGAATCTGTCTCTTAAACATATCATTTGACACGTTTGTACATATGCATAACAAAACTTCATCTCTGAGACTCAGGCTGATAATGGACCAAGGATCGTCTACAGTGCATCACCCGTTATCCTTAAAGGATCTTCTTCAAATGTTTAAAGTTTAATATATAAGATTTTGTTTTGGCTCTCCAAAGAAATCGTCACATTAAAACAAAATCCCTTGCTAAATAAATATCTTGGCTCACAGCTTATCACAATGAAGCCCAGATTACACCGTAGGCTTGGGTCATTCCCTCCAATTTAATGTGCAATGCTGGGATATCTACTAGTTTCCACAAAAGAGGACTCCCACGAGTGGTCTGTTATGATGCGATGATTCGATTCTGAACGAAAGCATATTTCACAAAGCACGAACTCCGTAGCTCTAATAACAAAAGCAGGGATCACCAGAAAAAATGCACTCGGCAACCGAAAGACGGGGGTCATGATTCGAATCTCTCCGACCTTCAGAACACAATGCAAACGACCTGACTACTTCGCCATGGAGATCTCTTTCGCTATTTAATATAACACACGGAAGAACAATATGGATCTTCTCATATCTATGCTAAGATAAATATGATGAATTAAGCTTAATGTAATAGATACACAAGGAAATGAAGGAGAACGCAATCAAGAAAAATCATATAATTATTTTATATTATTGTAATCATTGCAAGAAAGTGTTTTTTTTCCCCAAACAGATTTCTGGTCTTTATAAATATAAATATATATATATAAATTGGAATTTCATGTGATCTACTTATAAATATTTATATTGATGTGATCTGGTAGTTCATACGAGAATGTTCATACGAGTTTAGTGAGTTCATGTGAGAAATTACAGCACTGAGTTTACTGAAAGACATTCTTTGAATTTTTTTCTCATTAGATTAGAAGACATCCACTTGTAATTTCTGTAACAATTTCTCTAAGATTATCAATTAGCGTAGCAAGAGATCATATTTTTCTGAACTTAAACTAAACAAAAATGTGTCGTGTCTAAGATCAACATTGAGCAGAAACCGAGTCTGTAAGAAGTTGAATTGTCATTGTCTTTTTCTCTCTAGTTCTTCTTCTTCTTCTTCTTCTTCTTCTCAGTTGCTCATTTTCATACTTTGAATTATTAATTCTTACCACTAGTATTCAATTCCAAGTTTTGTTGTTTTTTTTCCCGATCCAGAAGGACTTGAGCTGAAAGCTCTTCGGCTCGGTGTCATGGACATCGTAACCCTTCGGCTCGGTGCCACGAACAACGTAAATCTGGGGAACCTGTAGCTTTTCTGCCAGTGTACGGAGTTGAACCCGCACTTACAGAGGACTAGTCACCCGTAGTCCAAGGCGCTACGAACACGCTGGGCACGCGGGCCAATTCCAAGTTCAAAGCATTTCGATAACATTTTCGGGAAAAGACCATATGGTCGGTAATGTGATTAGCTATTTACTATCGCACGCTGTTTTGACAAATGATATCTGTTTATCATGATCCCGTATCACAAGTATAAATGTTTGTTATTCAAATCTTGTGTTTCCATTATGCATATTATCTTGTTCTATCTTTGCTGGATAACATAACCTGTCACTATGTGGTAACTGATAATATGTATTCTATTATTTCACTTGTCTTGTCTCACTTTGATACAACTGACTTTAATAGTTTTTTTTGTTGTTGCTTTGCCAACTATGAATTCATGCGTAGTCATTACGCCAAATTTGGCATCTCTGGTTGATTTTTGCGTGAACGCTTGCTTTTCTTATCACCAGTCTCCCACGCAAAAGATGGAGCGACGGCTTCAAGAACAGCCTTACAAACATGAATATCTTACAAAGTGCCTTAAAACAAGCACACACAAGATCACTATGTTTCACCCAACACTTCTATAAAGAAGTAAATGGTAGAAAGAAGAACAAGCACACACAAGATCACTACGTTTCACCCCAACACTTCTATAAAGAAGTCAATGGTGGAAGAGAAGAACAACACACACAAGATCACTACGTTTCCCCCTCAACACTTCTATAAAGAAGTCAATGGTGGAAGAGAAGAACAAGCACACACAAGATCACTACGTTTCACCCCTAACACTTCTATAAAGAAGTAAATGATGGAAGAGAGACAAGCACACACAAGATCACTCGTTTCCCCCTTCAACACTTCATAAAGAAGTCAATGGTGGAAGAGAAGACAAGCACACACAAGATCACTACGTTTCACCACCAACACTTCTATAAAGAAGTCAATGGTGGAAGAAATTAAGAAGTCTCCCACGCTATTCAGGCGAACTTTACTCTGACTTGAGATGTACTTGTAATTTAGAAGTAAAGGATGCGGGAGTATGAAGTCCAATCATGTCGCGTACAGACCAGCTGAATGTGTTCTTAAAAACGCTCGTCTGTAGGGCTAGGCAATGGGTGCCATAATAAATAAAGGTTTGTAGCTGGTATCATTTAGTCAGTAATTTTTTGTTTTCCCGACACCCTAATACTTGTTTACTATCTATTTATTGATCATATTCATTAGCTTCTGTGTTTCCCCGGGGGTTCTTACATGATCATATTCATTGGCTCTGTGCTTCCTGGGTTCTTACATGATCATATTCATTGGCTCCTGTGCTTCCCTGCGGTTCTGCATAGATCATATTCATTGGCTCCTGTGCTTCCCCTGGGGTTCTACATGATCATATTCATTGGCTCCCTGTGCTTCCCCTGGGGTTCTTACATAATCATATTAATTGGCTTTTGTGCTTCTCCTGGGGTTCTTACATGATCATATTCATTAGCTTCTGTGCTTCCCCTGGGGTTATTAACTCATTCGTATTGTAATTATTTTTACTTTTTGACACATTTATATTGCAACGTGTACTTAACTAACCAGTACACTGGCTTTGCGTCATCTTAAAGAATACAGCGAGCCAGTATATCTGCTTAGATCAGTGTTTCCCAACCTTTTTGTGCCATGCCCACCAAAGCCTTCAAAATTCGTACGCCTTCCCTTCCTATGTAAACATATACATACAATTTATTTTCCAAAAATTGAATTGTTCACTGAAGAAACTTAAATGATAGGTTTTAGGTTGAAATCACTAGGAAATTGTTGAGGAAACACAGTAAGTAAATTTTCAAAACATATAATAGAGAACAGAAATTCAAGTACGGTATCATTTTAATGATATATTTTTCTATATTATTTTAATTATTAGTAACTATTTATTACTTACACTTAGTGAGATCCTTATGATTGATACATGCTGCAAAGAGATTTTATGTTAGGTTCTACTTTAGTTAGCGTTAGCTCTCAAGCCCTCTCGTTGTGTCATACAACCAGCTGATTTCTTTTTCTTCTTTAAGCAGCAAATCAGTTATGGCACTACATCCACATTCAACTAAATATGAAGATGGAAACGGTAATAACAGTTTTCTTGCACATTTGCTTGAATTTGTATATTTGATTTCTGTTTCCTCACAAAGCCATGCGTCGCCCTTTATATTAAATGAAGTTTTAACTGACTCATCATTTTGCATTTCTGCGAGTTCACCTTGATACTGCATATTTGAAATATCAGAGAAATCCACTAACATTGACTGCAATCACTTTGTTTCAAATAAAAAATCTTTCTTTTAAATCAGCCGATATAATTTTCAGATGATCGACAATAAAAAGTATCAGTATAGCGGTATCAGTCACTTCACATTTCTGGAGCCAATGATATTTCTTCAAAATGTTTGTTGCAAATATATTTCTGACATAATTCAATAATGGTAATGAAACCAAAATATCTTTATTTTTGCATCAGCAAGAGTTTTATTTGTTCATTGAAGTTGGTTATTTAATATATTTAGTTTTTCAAAGATATCGGCTAGATAACTCACAAATGCTTTACCATTGACCGTTAACAGATACTTCATTTCAGATTTGTCGCTTAAAAAGTCACTAAGAGTATCAAATAGTTCAATAAATCTTGTCACGCAGTTCCCTTTCGAGAGCCATCTTACTTCAGTGTGAAATGAAAGTCTCACATGGTTTGCATTTTCACAAAATAGCATGAAGACACACTCACTTTTGGCATTAGCTTTAATAGCATTGATACCCTTTATAATTGAATTTAGTACTTCATTCAGAACAGGCGAAATATATTTAGCTACCAACTTTTCCCTGTGAATAACACAATGCACAAGAAGCATTTCTGGATTCTCATCTTCGGGCAATTTTAAGCAGCCATTTTTCTTCCCTATCATATTAGGAGTACCATCTGCTGCACAAGATGTTATATTTTCATTGGTATATTTTTGACATCTAAGTAATTTTAGCTAATTATATACATTTTTGAAGGTAGGGTGCTTTCTAATGATTTACAGAACAACCAACATCTCTTCAGAAAATCCCCATTATCAATATAACTTATGTAAGTTATCAATACTACTTATCAACACTGTCTCTCAACGTTGATTCATCTTTTTGCACTGATAATTTTCTTGTTTACAGCTTTTAAACAGATGTATTTCAATATCTTCACCCATTTCGTCTGCTGTTTTGCTAAGAGTATTGTTACTGAGGGGCATAGCTTTCATCTCTTTGTCATCTTTTTCCAGAACCGTTTTAAGAAATGCTGATATTGATGGTTTGATTAAATTCTCTCCTATAGTATGATCATCCCACATTCAGCAATGAGTAAGACAATTTGATAACTAGCCTCAAGAGTATGATTGATAGTTGCAGTATGAGCATTAAAACGAGACTTTAATGTTGCTTTTTTCAAAATTGTTCTTTAAAGTTTAAAAGTAATTCAAATCTGAATTAATATGAGCGCTGTGTTTCGCCTTCAAATTCGCCTCAAGACGACCTCGTTTCATTGATTCGTTTGTCAAGCATTGTTGGGGAAAAGACATTAATGTGGAATACATTAAAATAAAAATAATTTCACATCAGGTGATATACGTTTGAGAAAATTCGATTATTGTAGCATAACTATTTTGGAAAAAACCAAATCATTAACAATATTTATACTCACTTTTTGTGGTCAAATCTGCTCTTCTGAAAAAGTATGCGGTGTTTTCTTCTAATTAGCTCTGATAAATTCTAACCTTCAATAGTTATATCTTCTACGTGAAGCTCTTCGGTTCTCTTCGCTTTTCTGTATAATCTGGCCTAACAGTCCAGTACTTTAGCTGTTCTGTGTCTAGTTCTCTATTTTTATTCTAGCTACCTCAAAGCTGTTCTGTATTTGGCTCTCTATCTGCTCTATTATTCCCCCTTCTTAAAGTCACAGTCTATATATATGGGTGAATATTCTATTACTTTACTACTCCAAAACTTTGTTCTTACGACTGCGATTTCCCACCTCTGTTACCTCCTTTGAAAAGACTCATTTTACTTCGACTAACGACATTCTTCTGTCATTGTCTAAAAATGTATGTCCCAATCACGTCTTCTTAATCTGTCGCTAAACATGGAAAACAAGATCTAATGAAATTCTACTGTAATCCATATATAAATACTCCTTCGTTAACTATACAACTACAAAATGGTTCTCTAAGGACACCTGTATAATCCAGCTGCACAGTGAGTATCCATTACTCTGGTAATCAAACCAATGGCCCATAACTTGTATTTGAGTCAAACCACCTCGATGTTTCTTGGTTCCTTTTCCCATCGTACCTAACATTCCAAGCCAAATCAAACTTCTGACCTGCTTTCTGTGGCGGAAATATGATATGCCTGGCTCTGTCCAATACTATTACATACTCAAGATTGCACTATATAAACTCATTTGACCTTCATGACAAGATTATCAAATGACGGACACATTACAGTTTTTTTAAAATATTACTCATTTTAACACAATAACACATGCTTTCCCGCTTTCAAAGCTTTGTTAAAATGAGATAAAAATGTACTTAGATGTAAGTACTTTCCGCTTATTGAGGATTTTTTAAAACTTGAGTAAAGTGATTGTGAGTCAACAGTGGTTTTTGTAAACAGACATCCAAAAGTCAATATATCGGTTTTGCAACATCATGAACATTAGTTAAACTCCGAACGAGTCCATTGCCCCCATAAACGATGAAAATGCCCCCTGTGGTGCGCCCACGTTGGGAAACAGGGGCTTAGAAGGTCGAATAGGTTAAAACTACTTATTCTTTCTTTACTTAACATACCAAGCGTTCATGTTAATCTCTTCAGTTTTACGACATCCCTCTTCATCTAACGTTAAAATATGAACACAACTCACTTTACGTTAACGCTCTTCAACTGAGAGCTAAAGAAGAACAACACAACAAAACTATTACATCCAGTAAACAGGAGCACTTACAAAGTGAATTGTTCTTTATGATTGTCTCAAAATAGTTAATAGGAATATGCTTAAACCTGGTGTTTTTTGGCAATATCTCATTTTCTTTCTGTCTAATTCTGTTCATTATAAATGTATAATATCGAGTCATCAAGCACTCAGGCTCATAATTTATAGCGGGGGATAATTACAGAAGTGCTATAAGAAATATGGTGCGTCTATGGCTAGGGATAGTGACTTGGTCTATTAATTCCAACGTTATGAGTTCGAATCATGCTGCGGACAGTTTGGTTGCAAATTGTTTCGCGTGGAGTTTTACAAAAGGACGACGGCACCACCAGTTCAGAAAGCAATGGCAAACTACTGAACGTAAGAAAAGGCTAGAAAAATCACAAGCAGCGTTAAAAAGCTGGGCGTTGATTCGTAAAGTCCTGTAAAGGATATGCAATTAACTTTAACTTATAAGAAATATGCAAACGATTAAATATTTTATCTTTAGTGATTGGCAAATATAGTAAAGTGAGAGAAAGAATCATGATTATATATATATATATATATGTCTAAAATATATATCTAAATATTTTAATTTATATATATAAAAATGAAGATAATGAGGTGTTTAATGAAGCCAAGACAAGAGAAATCGTATTTTTGTTAATATAAGAAAGAGGCAATCATCATTTTCGGGCATGTGATGAGAAGGGAGGTTTAGAAACGTTGTCATAACCGGGCACACCAGGAAGACGAGACAGAGGAAGACAGAGAGATGAAAATATTAAACAGCCGTACTTCATGTTACGGAAGTGCATCAACATTTCAGATGATAGTAAATACCAGGGACAGAGATTTGTGGAAATCCATGATCGTCTACGCCAGCCGACACGGCACCTGATGATAAATATATTTGAACACACAAAAAAATAAAAATAATTTAAATGACAAAGCAAAAGGCTCAACTAACATCCAAATAAACAATGAAGAACTCCAATGTGTGAGAACTACGAATATCTGTAGCTCACTTTAAATAACAATAACGGGGCTGCCCAACGAGATCTGAAAAGACTCAGTAGTAATCGAAGTTAAACACAATGAAGAACATGTGGCAAAGCACCTGGAAAATATTAAAATTAAAAATATTGGAGAACATACTTTTTCCAGTGGCTACTTATCGTTGTGAATCATGGACTATTACACAAAAATTAAGAAAGAAAATCCAGTCCTTGGAAACTAAATGATCAGGAAAGATTCTACCGAATACCATGGACAGAAAAAAGAAAGAACACTGATGCCCTGGAAAGAACTAAATGTTAAGAGATTTGCCTGATAAACAACATACTATAGAGAAAATTAGAACTTTGTCACATTAAGCGTCACGATGGCCTGAAAGAACAATATTAGAGGCAGGGTCCCTGGACGCAGAGGCAGACCAAGCAAGAAGATGGCTACAAGATATTAAAGAAACCATGAACATGACCATCGATGAAGTGGGTGAACTAGCTAGAGACAGAGTGAATTTCAGATGCGCTGCAAAGAGAGTAACGTCCTATAAAGGATACGCACCTTGATGATATATATATATATACATATATATTTATACGACTTACGGTGGAAGACACAGATGGGTGTTACTAGACAAGCACTTAAATGGAACCCGCAAGGAAAACTCAAAAAGGGACATCCTAAACAGACCTTGAGATAGAGTCTTCTGTAAGAACTGATGGGTGCTGTACTATCCTAGTAGGACATACAGAAACTATTTGGAGACCGGGAAAGAGGGGTGAACAACTGAAGAGTCTCTATGCTCCCCGTGGAGCGGAAAGAAATAACTCAAGTTAAGTTTACTAAACAGACAAAGGTAACATCTCTATGCTCCCACGGGAGAATACTGAGAAAGAAATAACTCTAGAAGAATTAAGTTTACTAAACAGACAAAGGTAACATCTTGATGCTAAAATAGTTTTCCTATAGGATCTGAGTGTCTGGTTTAGTTTAGCTATTCACACGCAGGTTCATCCAACTTGACAATGATCTATTGGGAACAAAACGTCTCTTGCAGAGCTCTGGTATGGCTTACGTATTCAAAGCTGTCAAACCACAACAATGTAAAGACACGAATGATGACACAGTAAGAATAGTAATAACTATTAAATGCGTCACATGAGCTCGAGGGACGGAAATGTTAAATATCACTTTACAATGCCGTTATACACAATTCAAAGTGGGTACATTTATTTTAAGCAATTTATTAGCATTCAATTTTTATATTGATAAGAGTCTAGTTGATTTGTTGGAACTGATAAAAAAAAATATATGTATGTGAAGACTTCTGGCAAGTACCTTCGAGTGTTCTTCGTATATGTTGATTTCTACCACGTCTGATATTTCTGAGATCCACCGTTTGCGTGAGTGACCTTTAGCATTGAAGATATTATATCTGAATAGTGGTAATCGTTGTAAGGTACTGTTGGGCGGTAATCATGTTACATGGCCAGCTATTAAGTTGATTGTTTTTCAATATGATTTAGCATTTTTGTTGCTCCTAACACATCTCAAATAGTTAGTTAGTTCTTCTTCTTTGCGTTCGTTCTTTACGACCAGTTTTAATCACTCTTTGTGATATGTTTGATCTTTGCCAAGAACGTGTATACGTTACACATTGGTTTGGTAGGCCCCTAAACACATAGACTTCTACACGTTTAGGACATGTGCATCCGATTTCAGCCAAACCTCCTTAGTCGCCTCTTACGACATGCGTGGCAGGTAACAGTGGTTCTATTCTTTACACCCCAAACTTGGGCCCCGGTAACCACTCAGGCGTGTTAGTTAGTTTGTTCCTTTCGTGCCAAAGGCGGCACATACGGCAGAGATTTTAGATCTCCATGTGATGCGGTTCGCTGCTAGCAGTTGGAGATCTTGTATGGTTTTACATCCCAATAGTTTACTTTCTTGTAGGATTGTTCTTCGAAGAGTGGTCTTAGGTCTTCCGCGTTTTCTTTTCTAAACTGGGGACCACATAAGGTCTTGTCGATTTAGTCTCTTTTCGTCTGATAAGTCTCTAATAGTCCCGTATTTTATTTTATCTTATATCTTTTATTATTCCCCACCCCATTCTACGCAGGCATTTCATATCTGATGTTTTTCCCTTTTCCATTTGTTGCAAATGTCAAATTTTGTTACTGGCAGTGCTAAGTTAGAATGAAGATAGTGTTGTACAGGGTGTTCAAGATAAAAGCAGCCTCGTCGTTAAGGAAGCATCGTCGTCAAGGGAGCTAATCTGGTATATGTTTATGAAAATGAAAGGTTCAGTTATGACGTAGTATAGGTCAAGGTTGTGTAATGGTGTGTAATTGTAATGTGGGAAGGGGCGATGAACAAATGCGACGTAGGACGTGCTAGTCAGAACCGGTTTAAATAGTAAATATACACGACGGCAATAAGTAGCTGGCAACTTTTGATTTGTCACTCGGGACGCTTTTATCTTGAACACCCTGTATAAGGCTCGTTTTGGGTATAACGATATTTGTTTGCAATTGAGTATAATAATCCGGGCATCGCAGGCGAAAATCACAACAGCTTCAGACGTGTGTTGTTGTACATATCTGGTGTGTGCAGAGGTTACTACAGAGTCAACACTTGGAATCCAATTCTCTATGGCAGGTGGGGAATATACGATCAGGGTTGGATATGCTGGTATTGTGTGTTATGTACTTTTGCACAGCTCGTTTTCTATGCCCCTCAGCGTACGACTATTTTCACTTTAGCGAGTTGATCCTGTGCTGCTGCTGCTCCAGATTTGCTAATTTTGCGTGTAAGGGATTCCCAGCACATTGTGTCTATAACAAAGCATTTGAAAGACACACTAAAAGTGTTTTCAAAGAGTTTCTTTTGTTCACAAACCGGTCGTTTGCTCCTATCAAACACGCCATAAATCGGATGTTTTGGGATACGTTTATCAGGCATTAGCGCCCGCCTGCCCAGCGTGTTCGTAGCGCATTGGACTACGGGTGACTAGCCCTCTGTGAGTTCGGGTTCAATTCCGCGGGCTGGCAGAAAAGCCACAGGTTCCGTAGATTTACGGTATTCGTGGCACCAAACCGAAGGGTTACGATGTCCATGGCACCGAGCCAAAGAGCTGAAAGCTCAAGTGCTTCTGGATCGGAAAAAAATCAAAAAAATCAGGCATTAGCAAATCGTTCGACCACTCTATTTCACCTGGATCTTCTGCAACAGAATGTGGATACCTGGAATCTTGACTATCATGACGTCTTTGGCATCTGCAGTTTTGTCCTGCTATTTTATTTTGAGACAATTTTTTGAAAGTGTTCTTCTCTCACTGAGAAACTTTCAATGCCTTTGTTATTTCTATGTTTCACCGTTTGTGTGGTCGATCGTTTGCATTATATCCACTGCATATGAGTAGCATCAAATGTAGGAATGCTGAGGAAGAACAACAAGATAAAGAATACAGTTTTACAGCAGTCTACACATTATCAGCAGTCTACACCTTATCAAGCCCTTACAGCAGCACAGTTTTACAGCAGCATGAAGTTTTACATCAGCCTACACCGTATCAGCAGCATACCGTTTTACATCAGCCTAAACCTTTTCAGCAGCATACCATTTTACATCAGCTTACACCTTATCAGCAGCATACCGTTTTACATCAGCCTACACCTTATCAGCAGCATACCGTTTTACATCAGCCTAAACCTTATCAGCAGCATACCATTTTACATCAGCCTACACCTTATCAGCAGCATACAGTTTTACAACAGCATACAGTTTTACAGAATCTCTTCAGAATTTTATAAATCAGGCTATAAATTCTTTGGAAATCAAGCAATGCCCTTTCAATATTTACATATGTCACAGAAAAAGTTCCGCACTGGAAACGATCCAGCTTCGAGTTGAGAAGAAGCAAGCATACAAACCAACTCCTAATATCATCAGTAGCAGTGGCGGCTCGTGCTTATTTTTGTTAGTGGGGCCAGACACAAATTTTCGGAAAAAGCATGGTTTTAGGTTAGGTTATATTTTAATTTATAAAATAATAAATACACGTTATACGTTTTTTTGGTGGGACCTGGCCCCACTGGCCCTTAATGACGAGCCGCCACTGGTCAGCAGTAATAAACGTAGATATATAAAGACTTTGCTGGTGGGCCAGTTTGGATCCTAGACAAACCAAACTTGAAACGATCTGTTTCTTTGTTCAATCTCTTTCTGTTTATTGTTGATATCGATTAAGGTTTTGGAAAAGCAGTGAGAAAATAGATACATAGACACAGCAGGGAGTATTTCAACGTTAGAAGTGATATCGATCTCCCAAGCTATAAATACAGACCCACTGTATAAGACAAGGTTCATTCAAATGAATAGTTTAAACAAGTCTGAAAATCTCAAAAAGCAATAAAAATAAACAGGAGAATAAACTCTATCTCCCTTTCTTATTCAGTTCAATTCTCAATGGAGTATATAGACGCAATTTATCCTTAAAATTTATATACGTTTTTTTCTATTTTAAAACATCAGCTCTTCAAATGAATGGATTTTAAGGGGCTAAGTTGTTAAGTGGTTAAATGGTTACGCCTTTGCCGTGCGATCAGAAGGTCGTGGGTTCGAATCCGGACCGCGCCATTCTGTTCACGAGTTATTTTTCTACGTAGTTCATGCTTTGTGCAATGATATCGGCAGGTTGCGTGCCATTTATGCGGAGAGGGACTAACAAAATAGGGTTAAACCTGGTGTTATGAAGTAAATCCTTTGGTTTTGTTTTTCCCCGATTCAGAAGCACTTGAACTTTCAGCTCTTCGACTCGGTGCCATGGACATCGTAATCCTTCGGTTCGTTGCCACGAACACAGTAAATCCGGAGAACCTGTGACTTTTTCTGCCAGCCCGCGGAATTGAACCCGCACTCATAGAGGGCTTGTCACACCGTTATCCAACACGCTACGAACACGCTGGGCAGGCGGGCATCCTTTGGCTTTAAAAACTCCTTTAAATAAGACCGTCTGTATATATATATAAGACACTGCTCATTCAAATGAACAGTTTAAGCAAGTTGAAAAATCACAAAATACAATACAAATATACAAGAGAATAATCTGTATCTTCATTTCTTATTCAATTCAATTCGAAATGGAGGAGCATAGGGATGCAATTTACCCTTAACTCTTAACCATTTTCTGGTTTTAAGGTTTTTCTATATTTTTGATGCCCTGCTCTATATTTAGCAACCATACAAGTTCTTTGCATTGAAAATAGGCATGTTATATATGGCTGGAAAGCTAATTGGATAGACTATCATGATATGTAGTTTTAACATAAGTGTGCTGTAATTTATGATATCCGTGACCTACTTATGAAAAGTCTAAAAATAGATTATTCTACAAATGACAAATTATTTTACAGTCATAAAGAAGGAAAAAAATAAGTATGACGAATATAATGGAATCTTTTATTACAGTCTTTTAAAGTCTTCATATTTGCAAAACATATCTGAATTTAAACATGTTTGGAAAATATGAAAGGCAGTAATCATGAAATTTATAATATTCAATATTTTCATATTTTAAAGAAAAAATTCAATAAATTTGGCCTTTAAGAGAAAATGATGCCGAATTGGTCAAGTAAGCAGCCCATAAAGAACTAACACTTATAGTAGCATACATAAACATTAAATATGTATATAATTTCTAAACCTTGCAAGTAAAAGATATTATTGAACAAAAATATGATTGCGCAATGATATTTGATAAACAAAATAATCAGGAAAAAAGTTATCTGGCATCTTGCAAACAGAGACAAAGTGACACAGGCATAGAATGTTCATTTGACCCAAGCATTGATATTTCAAGAATCACTGGTGTCTTCATCAGGACAGCAATCTGAGTTATTAGAATCCATTTTATCACATATTTGGGGCTTTTTGGCTGGAGCAATTTGGACGTTTCTACAAAATGGCAAGTGGGAAATGAGGTGTGCTCCAGTCAACGAGATTAAACATCTAAAAAACATATAATTAATTTTTTTATAATTTTTATTAGATTATCATATGTTCTGTATTAGATAACATAAATTTTACCAACTTAAATGCAAAATAGATACAAAATTATGGCCACTTAAATGGCATGTTGCATCGATCATAAATGATCGAAATCCCCTTATCCCAATGGTTAAGGGTTAACATTTATATTAGTTTGTTCTTTTTTATATCAGCGCTTCTTATGAGACATAATGGTGAAATTGTTACTAACAACATGTCAGTAATTCGTTGCAATTTATATAACATATCAATGTTTATAGATTTGAGGTCTAATTTAACATTCTATAAACGGGGGCAAAGGGTTGGGGGGCACTATTGAAAATGATATATTTTACAGATGAGCATCACTGATAACTTTTAAAATATACAATCTTGATTGTTTGTTATGCAGGAGATTTTACACTGATCCAGCAGCACTTGAGCTTTCAGCTCTTCGGCTCGGTGCCACGGACACCGTAAATCTGGAGAACCTGTGACTTTTCTGTCAGCCCGCACATGTGAACCCGCACTCACCCGTCTTCCAACGCGCTATGAACACGCTGGGCAGGCGGGCGGGCGTGCAGGGATTTATAGCCTCTTTAAGCCGAGACATGGCACTTTCAACCTAAGTATGAATCTTTTTTAGTTATATCAAAGTTTATAGGCCAGAAAATATCAACGCTCAAAAAGGTAGTGCGGGAACTACATTCGGCAAATTATCAAAGGGAGCTTGGAACAACACAAAATTAACATTACAGATGAGGGTTCAAATGTATTGAAACTTCGTAATTAGATCTTTACTATATGGCTCAGAAATATGGACATACTTCTCAAGGCACGAGGGAATAATTAACGCCTTTCACCTTCGATGTCTCCGCAAGATTATGAACATCAGGTGGTACGACAAGATAACCAACTCTAAAGTACTGCAACGTGCAAACTTGCCTTCCATCATGAACATGCTCAGCAGTAAAAGACTAATATGGCTAGGAAATGTGAGAAAAATCGACAATAGCCACATATTTCAACAGGCGTTGTTCTGTGAGCTTTTGGAAGGGATGAAGTTCCTAGACAGACCACTGCTCAGACATAATGATGTCTTAAGTCCTCAATGAAGAACTTTTCTGTCGGTCCAACAAATGGGAAAAACTATCTGATGACAGAGTTATCTCGAAAAAAAACCACATTACGAAAAGATGCAGATAAAAAGAGACGAAAAGATTAATGATGAGCTGTAAAGTATGAGAGTCAAGGTTATCACAGTAAAACAGTTGCCAATTGCCTGTCTGTAAAGAAGAAATGACCATATATATATATATATATGCAGTAGAAGTAGTAGTGATGTTAGTCGGGGTGGTTGTGGTGGTAGTAGTAGTGATAGTTGTAGAATTAACATAAGTAGTAGTATCGTCTGTAGCTCAAGCGGTAGTTAGCTCGATCACAAACCCAAGCGTACCTGGTTCAAACCCCACGGTGGACAAGTTTGAAGCAAATTCGTTTCCGTGGGATTTTTACAAAAGGTAAAACTAGACCCCACCGTCCAGAAAGCAATGAGAAACTACTGAACGTATATGTGGTGCCTAGAAAATCAACGACTCGTTTACTGTGGTTGATGGCTACGTCACGATTTTCATTTCAGTAGTAGTAGTAGTACTAGTACCGTAGCATCACCCAGGTTTTCTCCAGATCTGATCTGATTTAGTCGACCACTTCAGGTCTGTAAGTTTCTGTACATCGAAGAAGTGGTAGCATAAATAGATGCAGTGGTAGTGGTGGTGGTGATGGAAATAGTAGTGGTAGCAGTAATGGTAGTGTAGTGGTGCAGGTATTGATGTGGTAGTGGCAGTAGTAGTAGTAGTAGTAGTAGTAGTAGTAGTAGTAGTAATAGTAGTAGTATAGCTATTACACACTTTCGTCTAGTTCAAAATGTTCAGATAGAAATGTTTAGTACTGATGAGTGCATGATCAGCTGTACATAATACTGAACATCGTCGAATATTTTGCAAATTCAGTAGAAGATCTGCTTCCACTTTTCTGTTACAATGCACTTAACCAGGAGTAGTTGTGAATATGAAAGATAAACACTAAAACCAAACAAAAAAACACCCTGTCTTTACTGCTTTAGATGAGTTACCGCATTTTAGGACGGTGTAGAAAAAGGGGACATGGAGAACTATTAAAACAATAACGTATTTATTGCAAACATTCATCAACTGATGTCTGTGCAGAATAGAGGGACTAAGATGATATGATAGGGTCACAAATGAGGAACTTATGGAGAGAACAAGACAGATTCCAGTGAACCAAGAGGTGTAAAAAAGACGCTGGCGCTGGATAGGACACACTTTGCGAAAACCTGAGGGTAATATAGCAAGAAATGTCTTTTCCTGGAGCCAGCAGGGACAGCGAAAAAAGGGGAGGCCGAGAAATACATGGAGACGAGATATGGAGGCAGAGATCAACAATATAAAGAAGAGCTGGAGGGAACTGCAGGAGATAGCTAGAGATAGGAAGACATAGCAAGAGTTGACCTATGCCCCAATCTTGGTTAAAAAGGCAGAGAGAAAGAAAGAGAGAGAGAGAATGGGTGGGGGAGGCATGTGCATGAGGAATTTAACGGTTGCATGGCTAGGACAGTCATCACGAGACTGTTCAGGTTAGTATTTGTTTTTATGCCCCGACAGAAAAAAACCCTCATTGATCGTACCCGAGATTGAACACAGGTTTCTCGAATGGAAGTCCGCGCTCTAATACAAACACTAAGACTGAAAAATGCTAGAAATGAAATATCAGAGATCTTACAGTACTAGGATTTAAAGATAAATAGCAGGACAAAATAACTAGTATAGTATTGACATTTGTAGCTAAGAATGTCTTTCGTTTTCACCAAATTTTACATTTAAAAAAAACAACTCCGATAATCAGAGCTTAATTGACATCGTGGTTAACTCGATCGCGCGTTCGTTACAGGGCGTGTACTTGGTAGCTATGAGTTGGGCGATACGCAAGAACTCTAACGATGTTGTTATTCAAAAGTTCACATGTTTTAAGGGTGTACAATTTATAGAGATATATCACCTGGTACCTTAGTTTTAAAAATGCAAACTTAAATTTAAAAATCGGTGTGCTTCGAAGAGGGATTCCAAGAGTACTATTTATCTGACTTGCACGTACAAAAAGAACGCCAACAACATTACATTTTTCAAAATTTCTCCAACAGATGTTAACCATTCTTGCTCTAAAGTTTACAACAAAATCGTTGTCAAGCTCTTCGTCCAGGTTTTTAAAACAATCTTTTTTTTCACCTTCTTATCAAATGTTTCTATCTTTTTAATATTCAAGTTCTTATTGAGAGGAAATGAGGTAAGGATGGGGGCGGTTCGAATCTTCACTAGTTGTCATTTGTCGTAGAAGTTCCAAGTGTACGAGAAGTGGATCAGGAACTTTCTGTAAGCTCAGGGCTAGTGGTTTGGACTATAGGTTTCCATAACCACAGATCACTCTTGAGGATCTAAGCTTTTTTTTTCCGATCCAGAAGCACCTGAGCTTTTCAGATCTTCGGCTCGTGCCATGGACATCGTAACCTTTCGGTTCGGTGCCACGAACACCGTAAATCTGGGGAATCTGTGGCTTTTCTGCCATCCCGCGGAATTGAACCCGCACACACAGAGGGATAGTCACCAGTAGTCCAACGCGCTACGAACACGCTGAGCAGACGGGCGATCTAAGCCTTAAGTACTTCTGAAGCCGGAGAAGGCGAGGGACACTGATAAAAAGTAAAGTGGACCTTCACGCAAAAATCAGTCAGAATCGCTATACCAGGCGCCTTGATTACGCCTGAATTCATGGCGGGTAAACTAAGAAGAAGAAGAAGTGCTTGTAAAGGGGTCTGTAAATATTAGCTCTGCCCGCGTGTCCAGCGTGTCCAGCGTGTTGGACTGCGGGTGACAAGTCCTCTGTAAGTGCGGGTTCAATTCCACGGGCTGACAGAAAAAGCCACAGGTTCCCAGATTTACGGTGTTCGTGGCACCGAACCGAAGGGTTACGTGTCCATGGCACCGAGCCGAAGAGCTGAAAGCTCAAGTGCTTCTGGATCGGAAAAAAAAAATATTGACTCTGAGCAACTTCTTGTATCTAGTGTTGCTCAAAATAATTGTTGTTAATTATTGTTGCAAGTTTATTTAAGTTGGTCGTAGTCCGAGTTGGTCATCGTCTGGACAAATTTACATAGAGTTTTCGAGTGTAGCTAGACAAGCTTCAATAGACAAGGGAACTTCACAAGGGAAACTAAGGGTTTTTTTCTGTTATGGGCATAAATAAAAATCCTAACCTGAATAGTTTCGCAGCAATATCACGTCAATAAATTCCTCAGACTCTCGTCCCACCTGTCCTCTGCCCTAAAAAGCGAAAAAATGAAGCAATAGCACTAGTCAATAAATTCCTCAGACTCTCGTCCCACCTGTCCTCTGCCCTAAAAAGCGGTACAACAGACAGTAACGACAATTGCGTGTGTTATCTTTTGTTGTAAAGTGTTGCAATTTAATATATGTTATTTCTTTACCTGATAATTGTAACATATAACAGATACTATACTCCCCTCCCTCCCCGCGCCTCTATCTCTCTCTCTGTCTGCAATTCATAGTCTTCTCCTTCTTCTTTGCGTTCGTTCTTTACGACCAATTTTAATCACTCTTTGCGATATGTTTGATCTTTGCCAAGAACGTGTAAACGTTGCACATTGGTTTGGTAGGCCCCTAAACGCATATATTTCTACACGTTTAAGACACGTGCATCCGATTTCATCCAAACCTCCTCAGTCGCCTCTTACGACATGCATGGCAAGCAACAGTGGTTCTATTCTTTACACCCCAAATTTGGGCCTCTCGAGCGAATTCATATTCAAACTATGAACTGTTATTTCCGCATCATATAATGCTTCAGCGGTCTACAAAATTAGATACCTTACAGTACTATTTTTAAGAATATCGGCGTGTGTTCAGATCTCTTCATGATCATATACATATATGCAGGGGCGGCTCGTCATTAGGGGCCAGTGGGACCCGGCCCACCAAAAACCGAAAGAGGGAATAACTTCCTGGAATAGACAAATAATAGTAAATACTCCAAAAACTATGATTTTTCCGAAATGTTGTGTCTGGCCCCACCAAGAAAAATGACCACTAGCCGCCACTGCATATATGCATGTGTGTGTGTATGAGAGAGAGAGAGAGAGAGTAGATGAAAGAGATAAAGATCTAATAAAATAGATATATATCTGAGTCTTAGCTTTAATTTCTGTGACGTAATAACAACTCCTAGCTTGATCATTAGAACACATAAATACGTTTGAATAAACTGAGAAATAATTACTTAAACTGCTACTATTTATTGGTAAACGCTTCGTGATCGATATACAGTCCACATACAATTACACAGGTGCCTCTAATGACAAAAACGGGTTATCTTAATCTGCTACACCGTGGGCCCATTGACTCTATTTGATTCCCAGGACCACATTTTCAAGACCGATTCTTGATGCAAGTGCTGTGTCTGCTCTTTATAAATACGATTGATTGGTTATCGATGTTTCCATAACTGTAGCTGAAAATAACATCTTCAATACTGAAATGTTACAGAAATGCAGATTCGATTCTCATGTGATGTCTTGTGCTGAAGGTGATTTACGTTCATGTCTGTTATTGGTTACTTCGTATTGTTTATTTTGTTTCGTTAACAATAGTTCTCAACCTATTTTGTCATGTACACTTTTCACTGGATATCAGACGAACATTTCTTCTCTTTCAAGATTTGTCAGCATTAGTAGCATAGTTGTTAGTGAACTCGTTTCTTAGGCTAGTGGGTTCAGGTTCAATTCTACAGTGGGTGTGGAATATTTTTAACCTTTTCTAATGAATTTTGCACGGGCATGATTTCCAGCATTCTCTTCTAGATTTTTGAACTGCCAAGGGGTTTTTACATGCTCAAACTGAACACGAGCCCTACATTTTATTGTCCGTCTCCGATATGACTAGGAACTCGATCTCACCTACACTGAGATCAGGGATCTCTAGAAAAATATCCAGATGGCTTCACGAGGGAGCGAACCTGACACGAGATACGATCACATAACCTTTACGTCACAGAGACTCAGTTGTTGTGATGATAAGGAAAATCGTGGCATATCCTTTACAGTAAATGAGTCGTGATTTTCTAGGCGCCACTTATACGTTCAGTAGTTTGCCATTGCTTTCTGAACGGTAGGTCTATTTTTACCTTATGTAAAAAAAAACCACTGAAACGAATTCTAAACTTACCCGTCATAGGGTTTGAACTAGGTACGCTTGTGTTTGTGATCAAGCTCACTACCACTTGAGCTACAGACGCTCACGCGAACTTCTTTCATAGTATCAGTTGTTGTGATATTATGAACATAATGCTTATTAAATATTCATGAAATGAAACATTACTACGCCACAAAGACCCCGTTGTTGTGATCATCATCAAGGTGCGGATCCTTTATAGGACGTTGCTCTCTTTGCAGCACATCTGAAATTCACTCTGTCTCTAGCCAGTTCACCCACTTCGTCGATGGTCATGTTCATGGTTTCTTTAATATCTTGTAGCCATCTTCTTCTTGGTCTGCCTCTGCGTCCTGGGACCCTGCCCTCTAGTATTGTTCTTTCCAGGCCATCGTGACGCTTAATGTGACCAAAGTATCTAATTTTTCTGTATAGTATGTTGTTTATCAGCCAATTCTCTTTAACATTTAGTTCTTTCAGGACATCAGTGTTCTTTCTTTTTCTGTCCATGGTATTCGTAGGATCTTTCTGTAGCATTTAGTTTCGAAGGACTGGATTTTCGTTCTTAATTTCTGTGTAATAGTCCATGATTCACAACCATAAGTAGCCACTGGGAAAATGCATGCTCTCAATATTTTTAATTTAAAAAAAAAAAAATATTGAGAGCTTGCATGTTGTTGTGATACTATGAATATAACACTTATTAAATATTCATGAAATGAAACATTCGGTACGTGACGTTTTGGAGCCGCCGTTTTGGCGCCGCCGTTTTGGCGCGACCGTTTTGGCGCAGGACGTTTTGGCGCAGGACGTTTTGGCGCAGGACGTTTTGGCGCACAGATTCCTCAATAAATTTCAATAACCTTAATATTATTTTAATTTTTAGTGTACATGTATATTAACTCTAATGAAACAATATACTTAAACATCAGCGTTTATTGGAACAAATGCCAGGTGTCTGAATTATATCATCAGCCGTTTCATTTGAGATGATCGAGAATTGACACGCTGACCGACTGAGTGTCACATCTTGTCCATAATTCGAATCAAATTAGCCTCAGAAAGTTTTTCCATACTTGTCCTCGCAAATGTCAATCTGCCTTCAAATGTTAATAGCTTGACCCGTTTACTTACGTAATAGTATTTGGTGTTATGTGCGTGTCGTATCTTGTCCATCGCAAATGTCAGAAATCCTGTCACTTGCGCATAATTTTTTGATGCATTAAAAACACGGACTTTCGGAAAACTTATTAAAGGTAAAATATTGGACAAGATTCGTTAAACTTTATTATTCAAGTTTTATAAGTTGATTATTTGCATTGGCTAAAGTAAAATATTTAACAGTTAAACGTTTTTTAATTTATATATTTTGCATTGGATTTATTAAAAATTTATAATTTATTGAAAACAGTTATTTATAAACGTTAAGTTAAATATGAAAACGTTTTTAAATGCGCCAAAACGGTCGCGCCAAAACGGTCTGCGCCAAAACGGCGGCTCCAAAAAGCTCCGTTGCTTCGTGAAACATTACTACGTCACAAAGACACCGTTGTTGTGATACTATGAATATAATACTTGTTACATTTTCATGAAATGAAACATTACTACGTCAAAAGACCCTATTGTTGTGATACTATGAATAAAATACTTGTTAAATATTCATGAAATGAAACATTTACCAAAAGTGTGAAAAATCTGTTCACTAATGGAACAAACGATATATTTTTTTGTGGATTAATCCACTGAAAAAAATTCAAAACATAAAAACCAATATTAAATGTTAAAGTCAGGACAGAATAATTTCTTGCAATTTTTCTTGATGTTAACCGTTCAAGCAATTTCAACGGATTTCATTAAGCATTTAAAAAGAGATCGTGAGATGAACGGAACAATATAGAAATGAATTGAGAGCAGAAAATTGTTAATCTTGAGCCAAATCTCGCAATTGTTCCCTGAATCCTCCTATTCTCTGGCAATTTCTTTTTCTTGGAGATTATTTGACGCTAAATCTTCTAGCATGTTTCAATCCTGGCAGTTTCCATTAATCATTTATTCAATCTTTATAACATATTGATTGTAAACTATATCTATCTTGTTCAGAATGTTTTACTTTATTTTTTATTGTTTATCAATCATCATATCATTTATCATATCAGTAGAAATCTGTAATTTCATTTACTTTATCTGAAGCAGTTCATTACTGACATTTATTCAATGTCAATATCCCATTAGTTAATTTCATTATTTTCATAGTATCATTAATTGCATTTATGAATTTTCCATTTATCATTAACTATTTTATTATTTTCCATATACCACTAATTGCGAATATTTTTTCCATATATCATTAATTGCAATTATTATTTTTTCATTTATGATTAACTTTAAGAATAACTTAAAAAAGTGAATTCGTAAACCAATCGCCGTTCGGATTCGAACCGATGACCTTCAGCACGCAAGGCAAACAGTACAAACCCTTCGCCACATAGTTTAAAAAAAATCATTATTTACATGCATTCTATGTACATAATTCATTAGTTAGATCTAAACTATATCTGGAAATCCTTCTTTATTTTTGTTCCCTGTTTTGTAAATATTGAGAGCATGCATTTTCTCAGTGGCTACTTGTGGTTGTGAATCATGGACTATTACACAGAAATTAAGAACGAAAATCCAGTCCTTCGAAACTAAGTGCTACAGAAAGATCCTACGAATACCATGGACAGAAAAAGAAAGAACACTGATGTCCTGAAAGAACTAAATGTTAAAGAGAATTGGCTGATAAACAACATACTATACAGAAAAATTGCATACTTTGATCACATCAAGCGTCACGATGGCCTGGAAAGAACAATACTAGAAGGCAGGGTCCCAGGACGCAGAGGCAGACCAAGAAGAAGATGGCTACAAGATATTAAAGAAACCATGAACATGACCATCGACGAAGTGGACGAACTGGCAAGAGACAGAGTGAATTTCAGATGTGCTGCAAAGAGAGCAACGTCCTATAAAGAATACACACCTTGATGATGATGATGTTCTGTAAGCATTATTGATACTTGTATTATATGTCTAGACTGGAGAGCCATGATTTTAACATTCGATGCAGATTTTACTGATGGTTTTCGGACTAGACTGGAGAGCCATGATTTGAACATTGATGAAGAATTTATTGATGGTTTTCGGACTAGACTGGAGAACCATGATTTGAACATTGATGAAGAATTTATTGATGGTTTTCGGACTAGACTGGAGAACCATGATTTGAACATTGATGAAGAATTTATTGATGGTTTTCGGACTAGACTGTAGAGCCGTGATTTGAACATTGATGAAGAATTTATTGATGGTTTTCGGACTAGACTGGAGAGCCGTGATTTGAACATTGATGAAGAATTTATTGATGGTTTTCGGACTAGACTGGAGAGCCGTGATTTGAACATTTGATGCAAATTTTACTGATGGTTTCTTGTAGGACTATATGCTCTACGAGAGTCTCTGTGGTCTTAAGGTAAAGTTCTAGCCTCTTGTGCAGAAGGTACTCGACTCGTACCTCTCGTGGCGCGATCGAATATTTTTCCACTACCTCCACTGAAACTATTCACTTATAGATGCATGAAATATTCCACTTTTTGTTGCATGAAATATAAACAATTTACACCAATATGCATGAAATATTAAACAATTCACTTCCAAATGCATGAAATAAGGAACAATTCACTTCTATATGCGTGAAATATGGAACAATTCCCTTTTATATGCATGAAATATGAAACAATTCATTTGCAGATGGATGAAATATAAAACAATTCACTTCTATATGCATGAAATATGAAACAATTAACTTCTAGATGCATGAAATATAAAACAATTCACTTCTCACCCGAGTGGTTACCGGGGCCCAAATTTGGGGTGCACAGAATAGAACCACTGTTACCTGTCACGCATGTCGTAAGAGACCCTAAGGAGGTTTGGTTGAAATCGGATGCCGGTGTCCTAAACTTGTAGAAGTCTATGCGTTTAGGGGCCTACCAAACCAATGTGCAACGTATACACGTTCTTGGCAAAGAACAAACATATCACAAAGAGTGATTAAAAGTGGTCGTAAAGAACGAACGCAAAGAAGAAGAAGAATTCACTTCTAGATGCATGAAATACAAACTAATTAACTTGCAGACGCATGAAATATGAAACAAATCACCCCCAGATGCATAATACATGAATCAATTCACTTCTATATTCATGACATATGAAACAATTCACTTCTATATGCATGAAATACAAACGAATTAACTTCCCGAAACATGATCTAGCAAGACTTCAGTTTAACAGATATGACGTGAAACAAAGAATTCATTTCAACAAAGTCTTATCCAGCCCAAGAAGATCACAATTCTATTTATTTCTCGATCTGTCAAAACCATTCAGCTTCAGTCGTTGAATCTGAGTTGTACAAAGAGTAGGGGTATCATGGAATCCGTCAGATAAGCCTGGCTGTAGCAAGGGTATTTGACAGGCTAAATTAGAGTTTACCGACCTGAGATGGAAATATGAACAAGCATGAAATATATGTTAGATGATCTGGCATTGTTAAGGTATGAGAGTGTTGTACATCTGCATGTGCGTGTATGAAATATATATATATATATATATATACATATACAGTGGCGGCTCGTCATTAAGGGCCAGTGGGGCCGGGCCCCACCAAAATTAAGATGTAACTTGTATTTATTATTTTATACAATAAAATATATCCTAACCGAAACTATGATTTTTCCGAAAATTTCTATCTGGCCCCACCAACAAAAATGATCACGAGCCGCCACTGTACATATATATATGTTTAGGGAGTCTCTGTGGCGTAGATGCTAGGTACTCGTCTCCCGGGTCAAAGGTACAAGGTTCGCTCTCTCGTGGAGACATCTGGATATTTTCCCAGAGATCCCTGATCTTAGTGTAGGTGAGATGAATTTCTTAGACCTATCGGAGACGGGTGATAAAAAGTAGGTCCCGTGTTCAATTTGAGCATGCAAATTACCCTTGGTAGTTCAAAATGGAGATGAGCATGCAGAGAAGCCACTGCCCTGGCAACATTTATTAGATAAGATTAAAAACAGAATTCCTACATACATAATGTCCCTATCTTCAAAATACATCGGGGATCCTCGCTGATGCTACGAAGTTCATGCAATAAGATCTTCCTGTTTAAGAAAGAGATCGGATCACACACTATAACTCACCGAAATACAATGATGATGGTCCTATCAATCAATCAATCAATCAATCAATCAATCAATCAATCAATCAATCAATCATGTTGAAAGGCAAGACAGAAACAGATAGATAAGAGTAGATAATTCTAGAAATGAGTGTCTGCCCCTGATGAAAATCAACATCAATGAGGAGAAATTAGAAACGGATGAACACTTTTGTTTGATATACAGATATGATTTTTTGTGACATTTATCTCAGAGATATAAATTGTCCATAGAATATGTAAGATAAAGTTAATATTGCGCATAATTTGTTTTGTGGAAAAAAAGCGTTTCCATAAAAGTGTGTGTGTTTATGTGTGCGTGTGTGTTTGTGGGTGTTTGTTTGTGTGTTTGTGTGTGTGTGTGTTGGTGTGTGTGTAATAGACATGATCTATAACTTAACTAATCTTTAACTGATTTAATTGCCCGCCTGACCAGCGTGTTCGTAGTGCGTTGAACAACGGGTCACAAGCCCTCTGTGAGGGTGTGTTCAATTCCACGGGCTGACGGAAAAGCCACAGGTTCTCCAGATATACGGTATTCGTGGCACCGAATCGAAGGGTTATGATGTCCATGGCACCGAGCCGAAGAGCTGAAAGCTCAAGTGCTTCTGGATCGGAAAAAAATAACTTATTTAATTATATAGTCCTCTTGTACCGTTTAACGTTACATAGGGCCTGCAAGTAATTTATTCATACCGATCTGTTCAGGATAACTCGCTCAATCTATTCTATGGAACTGAAAGTTATTTATAAGTTATTATAAAAAACGTATAACGAAATAGTGTCCATATATAGGCGAAACAAGTAATAACAAAGTACTGTAGTGTTACAAAGTACCAAACAAAACCAATAACAATACACATCAACGTTTCGACCAATATGTCTTTATAATGCCATTTTCCCATATATTGAGGCTTTAATAATATTTGTTGATTGATAGTAGTGTGGTCTTGATATTGTCTATCTATCTTTTTCTTGATCTTCCCTTAGCTCTAGTACCCGATCTCTTTTATTGTATGCTGTTATTGGTAGTTGGTTTTTCTTAAAACAGAAAGTAACTGATATAATTCTTTTGAGGTTAAAATTGTTATCACGCCGTTGAATATATATTTGTCTAGTTATTATCTCATACTATCTTGTGTGTCACATTTACTATCATCTGTTATTATAAACTTTGACATTATACACACTGTAACTGTCTTTGTAGAGAGCTCTACGTGAGAAAGAAATGTGTACGTCCGTTATAGTGTGTAGCAAGTTCAAATGTTAAGACGATGCGGCGGCAACATTCATAGATATCACGATTGTATAACTTATGGGTAGGTCTTTATCCAGTATCTGGCACTTAAAACAAAAATCTTACAGCGTTTTTTAAAACTGATTATCGACATAAGATTAACTGCGCTGAACTAAGAAATCAAGATATTACTTGTCTCAGAAACTAGTCAGACAGAGATGAAGTGTCTGCGCAGAATGTTAGGGTAACCAGAAATGACAGGGTTAGAAACGAGATATCGGGGAAAATGGTACAACATCAGTACTGAACGTCATCAAGTAACAACCAAATGAAAGGGGAAATACAACATCAGTACTTGAACGTCATCAAGTAACAAGCAAATGAAATGGTACAACTGTACTGACGTCATCAAGTAACAACAAATGAAATGGGTACAACATCAGTACTGAACGTCATCAAGTAACAGAGATGAAATGGGTACAACATCAGTACTGAACGTCATCAAGTAACAACAAATGAAATGGGTACAACATCAGTCTGAACGTCATCAGTAACAACAAATGAAGATATCGGGAAATGGGTAACAACATCAGTGACTCAACGTCATCAAGTAACAACAAATGAAGATATCGGGGGAAAAATGGGTACAACATCAGTACTGAACGTCATCAAGTAACAACAAATGAAATGGTTCCGCCACATAAGCAGATTAGCAACAAACAGTGCACCTCAAAGATCAATGTTGCTCCAATGCAATGGATACAAAGCAAAAGGTAGACACAATGGACCTCAGAGATAACAGAGGCGACGAAAGACACTAGTTATGATGAGCACATAAGGGCTCGTTTTAGAAATCTTTTCTTATTCTGATGCTATGTGGTAAAACAGAATTGGAGAAAGAAAGAAAGACTTGTCTCAGTATGTTTTCCAAAAACTTTCACTCAAAGACTCTTTTAGAAATGCAAAAACTAGACATAAACTGTATGTATTAGCATTAGATATAGCAACTTTCTGTCCGCCCAACTATGATGGACTCTGATATTTGTCGATATATACCATACGACAGTTATATAATTCGTTCGTTAAACATGTCTTAAAAGTTATCTTTCTTTATATCCTTGTTTCGACCCCACCTCTGATTAGGTTGATCTAGTTCTGGTTAGTCCACACCCAGTGAAAGTCATCTGATTAGGTGGATCTAGTTCTGGTTAGTCCACACCCAGTGAAAGTCATCTGATTAGGTGGATCTAGTTCTGGTTAGTCCACACCCAGTGAAAGTCATCTGATTAGGTGGATCTAGTTCTGGTTAGTCCACACCCAGTGAAAGTCATCTGAATTTGAAGAAAACAAAATGTGTATCAGAGATAATAACTCGAAATGAGAGGAAGAGAGAAGAATATAAACTCACATTTCCTTGTCCTGATATCATTTTTTGAAGACGATACATTAAAAATTCAATTAAACGGTTATAATATCTTTGTTAAAGTCTATATGTGGTGTTCTGTGACATTCGTCACTTTTGTTGTATCGTTTGCTCGATAAAGACCTTTTTGGTCGACACGTTGCTGTGTATTGTCATTGTTTTTGTATTTTGCAAAACTACAGTACTTTGTTATTACGAGTTTCGCCATTCTACATAGTTTTACTGTTGTCTCCATCTATATTGTATATTAAAAATTGTTTACTGACATTTTATCCGGTAGTGGTTTTCCAGTCTACTTGTATAGATTTTCAATTGTCGATGGTTCTTTTACTGCCTCAACTACAACACATGGTCTATGCTTTATCGTCTGTCTCCGATATGACAAGGGACTCGATCTTACCCACCCTGAGATCAGGGATCTCTGGGAAAAAATATATCCATGCGGGGAACGAACGATAGAGTACTTTTGGAGCTAAAGACGAGCATTTTACCTCCAGGCCAGTGAGAGTTGGAAAATGACTAAGATATAGAAAACGAGTTAAATACATTAAATACAAAATAGATGTCTGCGAAAAATAATGAATATAAAATGGGACGGATAGAGGAGAAGTGATGAAATCAGAAAAATGTCTGAGCAACCACTAGTAACAACTGTTATAAGAAGGAAAAGATGGGAGATATTTTGGTACATACCTTGAGAAGAAATGATCAAAGAATACCAAAGCAGGCATTGAAGTGGGAGGCAACGGGTTCAAGACAGAGAGGACGCCCAAGGAAAACCCTCAAACGAACTTTGTTGAAAGAGGCATGAAATATCGGACTCAATTCCATGACAGAGATTGAACGAGTTGCTCAGGACAGAACGGAATGGAGGCATTACTTGAAGGCTGTATGTAACGTTATGTAGCAGTTAAATCACGAAGGAGACGCTGAGTCTGACATTACAAGCAGACTGGTTAAGGCACGCGGTGCATTCCTGACGCTTCAGACGTTCTGGAAAAACCCAAAACGATCTGAATTTTTTTTTAAAATCCAGAGGCACTTGAGCTTTCAGCTCTTCGGCTCAGTGCCATGGACATCGTAACCCTTCGGTTCAGTGCCACGAACATCAGAAATCTGGAGAACCTGTGGCTTTTCTGCCAGCCCGCGGAATTTAAACGCACAGGGGCTTGACACCGTCTTCCAACGTTCTACGAACACGCTGGGCAGGCGGGCAACGATCTGAATAAGAACATTAGAGCATGTAGGGAGAGAAACGATTCACAACTGGAACACAAATGAAAGCATGACCAAGAACAGATAAGAATGGCACACGTGTGGTGCCGGACCCACAAGGAAGCAAAGAATAGTACCACTGTGACCTACAAGGCATGTCGTAAGAGGCCACTGAGGTAGGGGCCTAGGAAGCTACCCTAGTAAATAAAAATCGTCGCAGAAATCGATGTGCTGGCCTACTTGTAGGTGCATAACTGGAACAACGTACAATCGTTCTTAGACTCAGATAACATACAGTTCACAAAGTGTGGTTAAAAGTTGTCGATATGGAGCGTTTGAAGAAGAAGATAAGAATGACGTGTATTTGTTACTGCCTCAAGCGAACAGGGCGTCACAAGCTATATATATATAAGTTCAATGCAAGCCTCGGCAGCTGACGTGCCATTTATGCAGAGAAGGACCTGTCCTTATGAGGAAAGTCGGCTCATTGAAGTCAATCGTTCGTCCACACTCTTTAAGAAATGAAAGATCAGTAGACCATTTCCTTTTAATAAAGCACACACATTCTAATGTCTCTATCGAATATATATTTATTGAATATTGTTAAAAGATTTTTTGATCTTAAAATTTCAGTTTATTCTCACAACTCATCTTATCACGAGACATCTGATTTTTCTAATCACACCCAGGTCAGACAACTGACCTCCATTGATAGATTTGCGTGTTAGGAAATGTATAAAATGATGTGGTGTCGTGACTCTGTTTACGTTATTCTTAAGTCTTTTACGTCACACGCGGGTTAACTTGTTGACTTACATAGCACACTTGAGCAGCTGTAAACACAAATATAATCTATAAACATGGTCCGTCTATCGTCAACATTCCAAGATGAATCAATAAGCTTTTTAGAAGATTGATTAAGATATTAGATACGATTCCGCCCGAGTGGTTACCGGGGCCCAAATTTGGGGTGTAAAGAATAGAACCACGGTTACCTTCCACGCATGTCATAAGAGGCGACTAAGAAGGTTTGGCTGAAATCGGATGTACGTGTCCTAAACGTGTAGAAGTCTATGCATTTAGGGGCCTAGCAAACCAATGTGCAACTTATACACGTTCTTGGCAAAATCAAACATATCACAAAGAGTGATTCAAATTGTTTGTAAAGAACGAAAGCAAAGAAGAAGAAGAAGAAGAAGAAGAAGAGATAAGAGTTAAAAGAACTCAGAGAAAGGACTGAGACTAAGAAAGAGTGTAAGAAACAATGAAACACATAAATAAATACTGTATATATATATATATATGAAGCCTTCGGAGTGAGCAAATAACCGAATTAGACCCTAGTCTTGCTCCACATGACAACACCGCCAAGCTGCAGGACAGATGATGTGTTAGTGACTCTAACTAGCTATGCTACCATACTCCTTCCACCATTAAAAAAAAGAAGAAAAGGAGTGATCACTTACAATGTATTTCTATCCCGTTAGATTCTCTGCATGCCAGAATGAGACCAATATGTCTTAATGTTAAGAGATTGAACAAGTTGCCCAGGACATAGCGGTATGGAATAATTACTTGCAGGCACTATGTAACGTACAACTGTATCATATTATATATATATATATATATATATATATATATATATATATATATACTGTATATATAAAGCCGCTGTAGCGTAGTTGTTAGTGAACTCGCTTCAGCTCCCGCTAAGCGCGTGGAATTTTTCCCGACCGCGACGGCTCTCAGGTCGACCCAGCCTCAACTGGGTACCAGACATGCTCTGGGAAAGTAAAGGCGGCCGGCGTGATGCTGACCACATCACCCATCGTGTGCCGACGGTCAATAAAAATACAGGCCTAACACTGTATTGACCTATATACCATGAGGTATGAAAGGGTTCCTTCACTTTTATATATATATATATATATATATATATATATATATATATATATATATATATATATATGTTGATGGCTACGTCCTTTGGGATATGCCACGATTTTAATTTAATATATATATATATATATATATATATATATACAGTGGCGGCTCGTCATTAGGGGCAAGTGGAGCCGGGCCCCACCAAAAGTAATGTGTAACGTGTATTTGTTTTATGAATTAAAATATAATCTAACCCAAAATCATGATTTTACTGCAAATTTTTGTCTGGCCCTACCAGCAAAAATGATCACGAGTCGCCACTGCATATATGACATGACATGATCAGACAATTTTAACAGATGGACAAGCTAAGTTGAGTAAGAAGAGAAATTAGTAGAAGCAAAAGAGGGAATGCAGCACGAGTATGAGATGTCAACACAGATGACTGTAAGTATATAAACCTCCATCTATACGAACGTTATCCCTGGCCCGCCTGCCCAGCGTGTTCGTAGCGCGAGTTCGTAACGGTGTGAAAAGCCCTCTGTGAGTGTGTGTTCAATTCCACAGGCTGGCAGAAAAAGCCACAGGTTCTCCAGATTTACGGTGTTCGTGGCACCGAACCGAAGGGTTACGATGTCCATGGCACCGAGCCGAAGAGGTGAAAGCTCAAGTGCTTCTGGATCAGAAAAAAAGGAACGATATCCAAGAAGAGACGGTGGAGATCAATCGGACATGTGATACGCAGGGAAATGAACACTGCACTGAGATGGACACCAGAGGGTAAACGAAAATGTGGACCACACAAAGCGACAAGGAGAAAAACAGTAAAACAATAACTGAAAGAAATTAATCATAACTGGAATACAATACAGAGGACGGCCACGAACAGAGAAAAAGTATGTGCATTTGTTGCTTCCTAAGCGACAAGGGCCTTACAGGCTAAAGATAGAAGAGAAAAGAGAGAGAGAGAGAGAAACAGAGAATGGGAACGACCAACAATCACAGTAAAGAGTGAAGAACACATTTCCATACCCTATGGTATATTTGGAATACTATGTTAGATCTTAATTTTCTGTAATTATCGCCTTTACTTGACAGTATAAATTTTTGATAACAAATTGAAGCTGGGACAATCTGAGAGTCGTTTGAAGTCGGAAAAACCCCAATTCCAAAAAAAGCCCCGATTAAACTAAAGCCACCTGTCGTGGAAAGCAGTGTACTAATCACTGTGTTATCACGGCTCTCAAACAACATGCATACTTGCCGCTATCTGCTGTCATGAACTCAGCATCTTTAGGACACTTCAGAGTTTGGTGAATTAGTTGTTGCTAATTAATAACCTTCAGAAGGAAGCGTATTAAAACCGGATACAATTTCAACACTACATATAGCCCACACTATTGGTTATTGGTTACTAAACATACGTCATTGCACTCCGGGCAGACCCATAGGTGCTCAGTCTCCCCAATAGACATCGAAGAGTATGCATACTGATGGTTCCTGTGGCTCGCTGATTAAATACACCTCTCACTCTGCCTCTCAGGCATCCAGTTCGACTTATGCAACGGGTAACTCCAAACTGCCTAAATCGTCTGATTGATTCAACATCGATTTTAGTGTCCTCATGCAAGAGACAGTCGCAAAAAGACCGAAGAATATCCCCCTTATCCATCTTCAACTCCCCAACAATCGATGCTGTTGATGCTAGCCTGTCCGCTCTCGCATTGCCGCAAACACCCGCATGCCCAGGACAGTATATCCACGTAAGCCTCTGGAGGTTAGAGACTTCTATAGACGACATCCACTCATACCGAAACCTGCCCTTCTGGATCTTGTGAAGCATCGACTGAGAGTCAGATACAACAACTGTCCCAGTAAATGAAGTCCCAGAAATCCAATGGAGGGCAGCAGTAACGGCCTCAACCTCCATCCTCATACTAGAAGTAGTTGTCCTGTATGTCCCACTTCGCTCTGCAACAACCTTACCATGCTCATAAGCCAAGAAACCACAGCCGGTTTTTTTTCATATCTTATAATTAATTGTTCCCTTCTTATGTAATACTGTATTTACCAGTCTTTGCCCTATCGCCTATGATAAGATTACTAACGAGGAACTCGAGAGAAAGAACTAAGCAGATACAGGCAGAGAAAGAGCTACGGAAGAGACGCTGGCGATGGATAGGACATACATTGAGAAGACCAACAGGAAACATTGCAAGACATACACTATTTTGGAACCCACAGGGAAAGAGAGTAGGGAAGGCCTAGACAGACCTGGAAAGAGAGCTGGAGGCTGATATTAAAAGGATTGGTAAAACATAGAAAGAAGTAGAAGGATGGCAGAGAAAGGAAGAGCTGGAAGAAGTTTGTTGAAGACATGTGCTCCGTTAGGAATTGAAATGTGAAAAACATGTATTTGTATTTTGGAATTACCCCCTACACCTAAATAATTCTAAATTGATCTTGCATCATCATCAGGTGCCAGCTCTTTATAAATGTATCTTTATAAAATATGTCCTGAATGTTGAATTCAGATATCAAAATATTTTCCTATATAAAGGGCGTAAAGCTAAAGAATTGACTTAATTGTACCAAGTTTCGCCCGATATGGCTTCGTCCCTCTCCGCAGAAATGACACGACATCTGCCAAAGAATATTGCACAAAGCACAAACTCCATAGCTCCGGCAACAATCCTAGGAGTCTCTGAAAAAATGCACTCGTGATAAGAACAACGTGGTTCAGATTTGCATCCACGACCTTCGGAATGCAAGGTAATGGATTTCACGCTATCAAGTTTGACTATTATTTTCTCATCTTGAAGTCTGCACATTGATTTGCCAGTTGGCACAATGTGTTTTAGATTTACTTTGGTCATGAAATGTCTGGAAAACTCTATTTACTTAATACTTAATATGGGATTACAACCAAACTAAAACCGCATTAATTATCACTTATTAAGTAAGTGCGAATGGTGTGAAACAACAAATCAATAATTGGAGCCATATATAGACAACAACGTTTTCTCGTCTGTGACTATTGCAAGTAGGTCAATGACGCGATTCTCACTGGTAACTTCTGATATAAAATAAGAGTTATTTGAAGAAATAACTAACTATGTATTGTTATTTTTTTAACTCATTAATATTATCTTCTTGTATTAGTTTTAAAAACTAAATTACGAATTATCAATTCAAATGTTGTATCAATCCTAACATATATCAGCGAGAGTTGGAAAATGACTAAAGATATAGGAAGCAAGTTGAATGCATTTGAAAATAAATGTCTGCGAAAAATAATGAATATACAATTAAACAAATTCAGGAGAAGTGATGAAATCAGAGAAATGTCTGGTCAGCCATTAGTAACAACTGTTTTAAGAAGGAGAAGATCGAGATACGTTGGACACACCTTGAGGAGAAATGATCAACGAATATCAAAGCAGGTATTGAAGTAGGATGAAAAGGATTAAAAAAAGAGAGAACGACTTAGGGAGACCCTGAAACGAACTTTTCTGAGATAGGCAAGAAATATCGATCTCAGTTCCATGGAGGAGATTGAGCGAGTTGCCCAGGATAGAGCGGCATAGAGAAATTGCTTGCTGGTCATATGTAACGTATAATGGTACGTTTATAATAATAATTATTATTTGTATCCTGCTGTGTTATTAACTGATTGATATTTTCTAGTTATATCCTGCTGTTTTAGAATTTAGTTGTATGAGCCGTTAGGATCGGAAAGAAATTCTTCTCATAAAAATCCCATAATATCAATATAGATGGAGACTGCAGTAAAACTATGTAGAATGGCGAAGCACGTAAACAAAGTACTGTAGTTTTACAAAATACAAATACAATGAAAAAACACAGCAACTTTCGACCAAAAAAGCCTTTATCAAGCAAAAACAATACAACAAACCTGACGAATAACTCAGAACACTACATATAGACTTTAATAAAGATTCGTTTTTCACCGTTGCTATATCTTTGTTAAAGTCTATATGTAGTGTTCTGAGTTATTCGTCAGGTTTGTTGTATCGTTTTGATTGATAAAGGCTTTTTTGGTCGAAACGTTGCTGTGTTGTGTCATCGTATTTGTATTTTGTAAAACTACAGTACTTTGTTTTACGTGCTTGGCTAGAAATCCCATAGAAAACTGAGCACTAAAACTAGTCTACTATAGAATCCCATGTTTTGTTACATTATGTTACTCTGGCCTAATATGTAACATTTCACATACAACAATAAACATGTTATTATACAAGAAATGCTAGACGTGGTAGTTAACCCCTGACCTTATGAACAATGTTTGCACCACAAAATCTGGCATTTATCCACAGTTTATTTTCACATTCACAAATATGTAGCCATACTTAGAGCTTGACTGCTGAAAATTGCAACTCACGATATGGTTAATAATTTTGACATTTGGATAAAGTATAGTAACGATCATGAGAGTTATATAGTGTAACGTTGAATTGATACCTCTCGTGTTCTTTTTCCCTTCTCTCTTATATACTTCTTTATTTGATCATATTCGGAAGCTCTTGAAATGCCACTATAATCAAATATATCTGTGCAGTTTTAAGACTGCTTTTTTCATCTTTTGTCGTCACCCTGTTACCGGGTTGTTATCCAATGTCGTGGTTTTTTCTTTTTTATGTCTTGCTCGGGTAATAATTATTTTTGCTTTTTGACAAGATTCTGCTATGCCCCTAACCCTTTTTCCGTGATCTTCCTCTCGTCTTATTTCCTAATGTTTTGCTGTAGAAGACTTTGTATACAGTGTAGTGGAGTTTGGTTGCATTATTATTAAGTGATCCAACAACTACATTATATTAAGTCAAGCAAGATTCTGTCCCAACATTTTTAATGCTGATGTTAGTGACTGTGTGTCTTTTCTGGTGTTATTGGTAACCTTTTGTAGGCATCATCATATGTAGTTAATTTTTGAAACTATGCTTTGCTCATTGTCCATGTTTGGCAGTGGTAACACAAAGTAGGTATAATCGTTAGATCGTAAATGTTAATGTATATAACAAACATATTCCTATTCATCATCAGCATCAGGTGCCGTGCCGGCTGGCGTATGCGATCATGAATCTCCACAAATCTCTGTCGTTGGTGTTTGCTATCAACTCAGATGTTGACGCTCTACCATGCCATGAAGTCAGGATATCCAAAATTTACTATTTCTATTCCTATTACTAAATAAAATACGTAAACACAATCAACTTTTCGTGATTACAAATTGTGATGTCATACAAATCACAAAGTGTGGTTTAGCAAGGAATCGGTAGAGAACTTACAAAGAAGAAGAAAGAAGAAGCCAAACCTCGGTAACATTGACGATATGGAATGAGTTAAATGGACGAACATCAACTAAGTGAGATCTGACAGGAATAGAGTTTTTTTTTCCCCAATCTAGAAGCACTTGAGCTTTCAGTTCTTCGGCACGGTGCCATGGACATCGTAACCCTTCCGTTCGGTGCAACAAACACCGTAAATATGCAGAACCTGTGGCTTTTCTGCCAGTCCGCGAAATTTAACCGCACTCACAGGGAGCTTGTCACCCGTTCTCCAACGCGCTACGAACACGCTGGGCAGGCGGGCGGGGATAGAGTTTAAGCTGAGCCAGCTATAAACGTATGGGCCTTCGGACTCAGGTAAGAATTATGGGAATCAGACCCCAACCACACCACGTGACCTCGCATTCCAGTATTGGTGTATATAGATAAATTCATTTTAAAATCAACTCAAAATGCTAACTCGAAGTTATATTATGCAACAAGTTAAGTTTAATAATAAGGAATATCAATTTTATGAATATTTTTCACAAATAAATAACCATAGACTCACAGAATTGAGTAAAATTGCAAAAAAGCTTGCCGTGCTCTATCAAACATCTATATGTTCCGGCCCCCTTTTCTGATCTAGGTCAGGGAACCCCTTATCAGTTGTCTGGCCTTGTTATCTAGAGTTGGCTGTGGTTTAAGACACCCTGATCGAAATCACCGGTTCTCAACTTTCTTTTAGTAGCTACAATTGCATCAACCCAGCAAGAATATGTGACAAATAGATATGATTTTGAAATGTGGATGTAGCAGCTTGCATAGAATACGGAGACTAAACAAAGAGAGAGAGAGAAAGAAAGAGAGAGAGAGAAAGAAAGATATGGGGAGCATTTTGGAAGGAAGTAGTTAAGCTTCAAGTAAATGGGAATAGTGAGAATATCACGTGTCGCATAAGTTATTTTCCTTGCCAGATTTTTTCACCGATCTGGTGAAATTTGTTTTTGTTTAGCTTTCATTTGGTTACAGCAGAAAATAAACTATGCTCAGGGAGTGTCAAAAAGTGGCACGCGGAGAGATAAACACGGCCCAAGATCATGCAATGAAACAAAACTGAAATTGTTTGTTGTTGCCATAGAAACAGATTTCAGTTTACGATTTCCATTCATGCAATCAGTTAAAGGCGAAGCAAGTCAGTTCAAACAAGAAGCTAACAGCTGGCAGATACTGACACAACCCATGCCTAACCTTGCTAGGAATACTGGTAAGTAGTTAGAAGGAAGGAAGGAAATTAAAAGAAGAACAAACATGGCTTTAGAAAAAAATAAACAACTAAAGACAGTATGGAACGGAACTGATAGAAAAACAAAGATCAGGATACTATGAGCATGCATATTCCCTGTGTCAAAGTGTAGGTGTGAAACATGGACACTTAGCCAGGCAGTTAAAAACATATGTGCTTTTGAATATAAGTGTTACAGAAGAGTCATCTGTATATCATGGACAGAGAAGAGAACAAATATATATCAAGAAAGAAATCAAATTCAAAGAAACGGGGTGATGCTACAAATAAGAATGAGAAAATTGAAGTATTTATGACATATAAAGAGACACAAATTGTTGGAGAAGGGCATCGGAAATATGTGTATGCTTTTACTATTCTGATCTTTGTTTTCTTATCAGTTCCATTTCATACTGTTTTTAGTTGTTAAATTTTTCTTTCTATTAATCTGCTCTTTCTCTGTTTCCATTTATCTCCTCTTGTCTGTTTCTTTCTATCTGCATGTTTAATATTTCCTTCTGTCGTCTCCATTACTTTACACAAGGTTACACATTAAAAGTTCAACTAGTTTTGCTATCACTTTCTGAACATAGAGAATAAAGAAATAATATTAAAAATGAAGTTCTCAAATAATCAGGAAATGAGGTAATTGAGTGCCAAAAATTGAGACAATACCAAGAAAATCGTTTCTTTGCATCAGCTAACTCGCATCCTGTAAGATGCAACCTTCCTGCTTCCTTCATGCCTTGATTAACCTGCTTGTGTTTCTTGTGTTTCCTCCATGCCACAATCGTTTTGTTTGTGAAGGATGAGAACATCCCAAGGTCGAATCTTTGTACTAATAAATTTAATTGATCTTTATTGATCTTGGTATTCTTCTTCTTCTTCTTCAAACGCTCCGTAACGACCACTAGTTAACCACTCTTTGTGATTTGTATGTGATCTGAGCGTAAGAGTGGTTTGTACGTTGTGCCAATTTTGCGCCTACAAGTAGGTCAGCACATCCGATTTCTTCGACGATTTTTATTTACTAGAGTAGTTTTCCTAGGACCCTACCTCAGTCGCCTCTTACGACATGCCTTGTAGGTGGCAGTGTTACAATTCTTTGCTCCCCTTAGGGTTCACGAAAACACATAGGCGGATCTTGATATGAACATTGTTTACTGTTAGCGATGTTGATGTTATCTAAATTGTATTAGAAGTAAACAATTATTTGTCATACCATGTGGTATTCGAGGAATATGCTGTTAGTCTCATATTTTACGTTGATCAGGGGCGTAGGAAAAGTGAGGATGTCTTCATTATATCAGCGGCATTTCTAGGTATTTTTGATGCCCAATTGAGACTGGGTGGTAATGGGAACTGTCTGCCATCAGAAACTATGGATCTGGAATTGAGATAAGATCTAAATCAGTATAAAGATGAAGAATTAACTTCATTTCACCGGGTTTCTTCTTATGGCTCAGTCCATTTTGGCAGAAAAGACACATCAGCTACCGAAAGTATTGCACACAGCACGAACTCTGTAAATGAAAGAACAATCCTAGGGATCTTATGAAAACATTGCACATGTGACTCGGTACGGATTCAAACCTACAGCCTTTAGATAGACAAACGTCTTAACCAATTCGTTATAGATTCTACCAAATCGTGTATTTACTTCTTCTTTGTCCTGTACACATTTCCATTTATCAACAAGAATTGTTGCTATTTAGTTTTATAACTCACTCACCCCTACTCCGTCAGAGTCCGTTCGGCCATTAACAAGAATTATGTGCTAGATAAGCATAAACTTTGGCTCCTCTCTGGCTAATCACCTCGCTGTTAAACAAAATAATATAGTAAAGGCGATTCTGAGCAGAATATAAAAATTATATTTTTGTTATGGGAGATCAAAGAAAAAATGTAGTCTCCACTCACTGTATATAAGAATTTGTATTCTTCTGGCTAATGAATATTTTGTTGTTGAATAAGCTAAACACATTTTGATCCAAGCCAAGTTTTGTTAAAACGAGAGCATAATTTTCCTATTTGTTGAGTTCCTTCATGTATTTGTTGTTGTTCCCCCTTAACTCATTTACGATTTTTGTCTCCCTTTACCGCTATTTCCGAAGATAAGGTGTTCACGACATTAGAAGTAACGCTGGCACAGAACTCCCCTAGGGCGTGAGCTAAGAGAACTCTTACACTTCTGATAAGGCTGATTTGCACGCGCTTGTGAGCACGTTTGATAAATTTGGCTAAAAATACCCAGAGGTAACTAGTCGGGTTTGAATACAGTGATGTCTGCTATACACCAGAAGTAGTGACACACAGGCGTACATCATCTTAGCTTGAAGTGTTCTTAATATATTGTAATGCCCGTCTGCCCAACGTGTTCGTAGCGCGTTGGACTACGGGTGACTATCCCTCTGTGTGTGCGGGTTCAATTCCGCGGGATGGCAGAAAAAGCCACAGATTCCCCAGATTTACGGTGTTCGTGGCACCGAACCGAAGGGTTACGATGTCCATGACACCGAGCCGAAAGCTGAAAAGCTCAAGTGCTTCTGGATCGGAAAAAAAATATATTGTAATATCGTGTGATAAGTGTTTTCTGAAATGCTATTTTAGTTATGTCAAGAGAAACTGAAACAAAAACTAGAAAACAAATATTTTAGACAAAAATACAAAAGATGCTAACGGAGAACAAAGAGAGTTAAAAATAGATTAAAGTTGAAAAGATATATTTTTGGACTTAATAAAAATGCAGATCTATAACACAGAAAGATGCATGAAAATTGGTCTCCAGCAACGAAACAATGAAGAGTTTCAAGACGGAGAACAAGAAATATTATAATGTAAAACGAAAAAATGAAAGTATAAAGAGTAATAAATTCAGACAATATGCAGAAAACAGTTACGAAAATCGATTTGGAAAACTAAGACAAAATAAAAATTACAAAAATAAATGAAATAAGGAGAAGAAAAGGATTGGCATAAGATGATGACAATGAGGGACAGCATTAGACATTTAAAGAAAACATATGCTAACAAAAGAAAACAAAAACATATGCTAACAAAAGAAAACAAAAACAAACACAAGAAAATTATATAAGAAGATGAAAAGTTATAAACAGATAACTTAACAAAGACATTGCAACATTTAAAAAAAATCCTTAAGATATTTCTAAGTTTGTTTATCCTCATTTTCTCTCCCCCCTCCCCCCTCTTTGTATATATATATATACATATCTCTACAAACAGTGAGATTGCTATAACAGTAAAAGTAAAACATAACAATTGCAAGACATGTATGTGAAGCAGTACAGAAGCATAAACACCAAACAATAAAGAAGATAATTCTTGAAAAGACATACTGAAACCGACAATGTTACATCTCAAAGTATGAAGAAGAAGAAGAAGAATGTGGTTAATAAAAAGATGACTAAGGAAAACAGCTACAGACATAGAACAAATACAACAGGTTTTTATATAACGCAGGATGTTATATTTGTCCTCGGTAGATTTGTTCTGGTGGCGTCTGTGGATTAGGGGATAGTGACTCGGTCTATTAACCCCGACGTTCGGAGTTCGAATGACGCTGCGGACAGCTTGATTGCAAGTTGTCTCGCGTAGATGTTTACAACAAAAGGACGATGACACCAACCGTTCAGAAAGCAATGGCAAACTACTGAATGTAATAATGTCTAGAAAATTCACAAACAGCGTTAAAAAGCTGGATTGATTCGCAAAGTCCTGTAAAGGATATGCAATTAACTTAAAGATTTCTTCATGTAACATATGTACACGTAGATATGTTTTAATTTTGGTAACTTTATTGATTGATAAGATCATCATCATTGCGTTTCTGGAAAATAATCATATGTACTTCGATCTCTTTCTTAAACAGGAATATCTCAGCGACATTGCACGAAATGACAGCAGCGTCAAGGGTTCACGATGTGATCAGAATATCTAGAAATTTTATTTCAATTGGTATTAACGATTTTTGCTCCTGGCAGCGACGTTACGGTTTACGCTAATCGATGTTCAACTGTCAAGGGTTATGTTACGTGCTTATGACGAACGTGGTGTCTATGTTCTAGCATCCGTCTCAGATTGACTGACTGATTGATTGACTGACTGATTGATTGACTGATTGATTGACTGATACGACCATCACCACTGCGGGGGAGTAAACATGTGTGCTCCAATATATGTCTTACACAGGAAGATCTCAACGACAGTGCACAAACTTCACAGCAACAGCGATGTCATTTTGAAGATAGTAAAAATATTTTGTAGTAATTTTACTTTTTAAATCATTCTAATAAATTGTGCACGTGCTGTGGTTTTTCAGCACGCTCTTCTCGATTTTGAACTGCCAAGGGTTCGTTTACGTGCTCAACTTCAACACAGAACCTACGTTTTATCGTCCGTCTCCGATAGGATAAGGAACTCAATCTTACCGATAAATTTCGAATGACTGTTAACTTAGTAAAGTTCTGCTCAGGACAAGCTATTTAATGATGGTGATGGGGATGATGAAGAGACAAATCAATATAGACTTGTAAGTAGAACTAAAACTCATTCACTATATTACTTACATTCAGTGGCGGCTCGTCACTAAGGGCATCTGGGGCCGGGCCCCACCAAAGATAATGTGTAACGTGTATTTATTATTTTATAAATTAAAATATAACCTAATCCAAGACCATGATTTCCCAGAAATGTTGTGTCTGGCTCCATCAACAAAAATGGTCACGAGCCGCCACTGTTTACATTCATACATACTCTCATATATAAAAAAAAACACAGTTGACGATGTTAAATTCCCGACAATGTTGATTCTTCAGTCACTTAACTGAATTATAGCCAAGTCAGAGAGCTAACGTGTCTACTCAGAATGCTGGGAGTAACAAGAAGAGACTGGTTTAGAAATAAATACACTTGGAAAAAGGTTGGTACAACATCAGTACTGAACTTCACAAAGAAAGAAATTCAATGGTTAAGCCACGTAAGCAGATTACCAACAGACAGTGCACCACAAAGAGAAATACTTCTCCGATACAGTTGATATCAATCAAGAGACCGTCCACGCAAAATATGGAACTCAGAAATAACAGTGGCTGTAAAAACCACTTTTTATTAAGTACCCACAAAAATCCCCGTTCTATAAATCTCTTCTTATCGTAACGTTGGCAAGCAAAACAAAAATCCCCGTTCTATAAATCTCTTCTTATCGTAACGTTGGCAAGCAAAACAGGATTAGAGAACAGAAAAAGGTAGAGGAAGACTATCTGAGCTGGGAGAATATTTGAAAGCGTCGCCGAGGCTACTGTGTACATTCTGTGATGATGATACTTTCAGGTACCTAAAGGACCGATCACATAGAAGGTCTTACTTAAGTGGATATACATCGATTCCGTTTCCTCATACGCAATACACTTTATGAAGAAAAATTAATATTCTATTCTCTTTACATTTCTTTGTTATTTCTGTCATTTTTTTAAACCTTAAATATCAATTTGATCTATTTATATCATCTTTGTGCCCCCTTCAAACATCAGGTTTCCACAAGAGATTTCCATTGATGCCGATCTACCGTCTTTCTGTTAATTGTTTCCTACGGCACACCACAATCTTCCAACTCTCCAGTTTCTCTCCATGTTTCTTTTGAATATCTTGTCTTCTTTACCTATTCGTTGTCCATTGGAAAGCAGTCCTAGTTAATGTCCCTACTGACATACTAATGTCCCTACTGACATACTAATGTCCATACTGACATACTAACGTCCCTACTGACATACTAATGTCCCTACTGACATACTAATGTCCCTACTGACATACTAATGTCCCTACTGACATACTAATGTCCCTACTGACATACTAATGTCCCTACTGACATACTAATGTCCCTACTGGCATACTAATGTCCCTACTGACATACGAATGTCCCTACTGACATACAACATGCGTACTAAATCGGGTGCAGTCCTAGCTAATGTCCCTACTGACATACAACATACGTGCTAAATCGGAGATGAGTCCTAACTAATGTCCCTAATGACATACAACATGTGTGCTAAATCGAAGATCAGTCCTAGCTAATGTCCCTACTGACATACATCATACGTGCTAAATCGGGTGCAGTCCTAGTTAATGTCCCTACGGACATACAACATACTTGTTAAATTGGAGATCAATCTTAACTAATTTTCCCTACTGGCATACAACATACGTGCTAAATAGGGGTGCAGTCCTAGCAAATGTAACTATTGACATACAACATACGGGTTAAATCGGGGTGCAGTCCTAGCAAATGTAACTACTGACATACAACATGCGTGCTAAATAGGATCAGTCCTAGCTAATGTCCTTACTGACATACAACATACGTGCTAAATCGAGATGAGTCCTAACTAATGTCCCTAATGACATACAACTTTGTGCTAAATCGAAGATCAGTCCTAGCTAATGTCCCTACTGACATACATCATACGTGCTAAATCGGGTCAGTCTAGTTAATGTCCCTACGGACATACAACATACTTGTTAAATTGGAGATCAATCTTAACTAATGTTCCTACTGGCATACAACATACGTGCTAAATAGGGGTGCAGTCCTAGCAAATGTAACTATTGACATACAACATACGGGTTAAATCGGGGTGCAGTCCTAGCAAATGTAACTACTGACATACAACATGCGTGCTAAATAGGATCAGTCCTAGCTAATGTCCTTACTGACATACAACATACGTGCTAAATCGGAAAGGCAATCCTAACTAATGTCCCTACTGACATACAATATACGTGCTAAATCGGGGTGCAGTCCTAGAAAATGCAACTATTGACATACAACATACGTGCTAAATCGGGGTGCAGTCCTAGCTAATGTACTTATTGACATACAACATAGAGTCCAAATCCATCTCCATTTCAAATTATTAAAATGTCAGTAAAAGTGATTTTTGTCCAAGTGTAATGCGTCGGCGTAGCACACATGCAGTAATCCTAATTTTCGTACGTTGTACAATTTCCAGTATAGTTGATTATCCAATGCTCCAGCTGAAAAAACAATTAATTGTGGACTTTCTGTGTTCAGGAATACAAATATTCGAAATGGTCGTTAATGTAACTTTTAGTTAACTGAAACAGATCTAGCATATGTGAGAGGAACTATCAGTATATGAATATACATTGATAAAATCCAGTTTTCTCTCTACTATCTTATTCGCTGTAACCTAGCCGTACGACATACTAATGCTTTCTGGTTTAAATCCTTTATAAATCCTAAATCGGGTTATCGACGTATCCACGAAAATGTCTTCATCAAAGTAACACGAAGCACAATGTAAAATGTGAAAAGAAGTAATAATTAACCTGGAGACAAATTTATATGTACATACACGAAGCCAATACCGACCTTTTAGAAATGAAATAATATTTAGCGATGAGCAACATAAATTGAGAACACAACAAATGAAAGGTTTGAGATGTTCTGGCTCAATAATGTATCCTACTTAGCATGACGTAAACACCAACATCCAAACAAATATTTTCTGTATGAAGCCAAGCAACAACATCAAATATTTTGTCGCCCGAGTGGTTATCGGGCACCAAATTGGGGTGTAAATAATAGAACCACTGTTACCTGCCACGCATGTCGTAAGAGTCGACTAGGGAGGTAGAGCGTTGGGCTAGCTACTCCACACCGTAAAAACACTAGATGACTACAGAACGGAGAGCGAACTGAGTAAACGCTGGCTAAAACCGGACACATCGCCGAAGAATAAGCACCAGAGCTTCAAATGGTGCTGAAGATGTGACGTAAAACACACCAAAGCTAATGCTGCATGAATCAGATTTCGACATGAATAGAATTTATGGGAAGTCTGGTACATCGGTCTGGGCGGTGATCGCGCGAGATAAAGAAATCTGTTGTAGGAACTAGAGCAACAAAAGAACATTAACTATTTCTCTAATGACATCCTGGGAGGTTTGATAATATTAGAATTAAACTCTCATTCCAGTCATTTAATTCATACAAGAACAACAGATGAAATGGTTTAGACACCTGGCAAGAATGCCCTGGTATCGTCTACCACAGAGATCCACACTGAAACAGTATAACGAGTAAAGAACAAGAGGAAGACCACACGAAAGATGGAACGACGGTATCAAGAACCGCCTTAATAAAATGAATAAGAGCGTACATTTTTTAAAATCGATCCAGAAGCACTTGAGCTTTCAGCTCTTCGGCTCGGTGCCGTGGACATCGTAACCCTTCGGTTCGGTGCCACGAACACCGTGAATCTGGTGAATCTGTGGCTTTTGTGCCAGTCCGCGGAATTGAACCCGCACTCACAGGAAGCTTGTCACTCGTAGTCCAACGCGCTTACGAACACGCTGGGCAGACGGGCAACAGCTTACATAGTGACTTAGAACAAGCACACACAAGATCACTACGTCCATAAAGAAATAAATGGTGGAAGAGAAGAAGAGAGCTCTATCTCTTACACAGCAGATAGGGCGTATGCTATATGGTTGTATGTTTTTTATGTTGCAGTTTCATTCTATTTTTTTCCCAGATTGTTACTGCATTTATTTAAATATATATATCTCCATAATTAATTCCTACTGGTTTAAATAAATAAAAAAGCTATCTTGCATTCTGCGTTGTCTTTATCTGAACTGTGATTGTCAAAAACAGTGTTATGTATTTTTGCTCTTAATTATTCTTTATTTATGATTTATACTATCCTTTCTTCCCTTGTTCTATTGCTGATTATGTGTTTGTTATGTAGGGGATTACAGCTTCTTTAGACCGAGGCAGGCTTCTTTCAACTTAAGGATGAACATTTTATTGCTTATATCGAGCGTGTAGATCAGCGTTTTCCAAAGTGTGTGATACCGCCCCAGTGGGCGCTGAAGCGCTCTAGGGGGCGAAAGTGTGTTCAGAAGAATTGGTGGGGGAGGGAGTGTTCATGCGATTAGGGGTCGGTGGCTCCTTAAAGAAGAAATTAATAATAAATATTTTAAAATAAATTATTTTCGTAATTTTGCGATTGAATAATCATTTAAAATTTGAATTCTGCATTTTAATTCATATTATGCCCATCTTACACGATCCATTTTTTCATTAATTTTCTATTTCATGAATATAATCATTTGGAAATTGACCGTGTATGACAGAAATATATATCAATTTTCTATGTCAAAGAGAAACTAGAGCATGTATATATGGGGGCGTTGGTAAACTGTTATAATGGGGAAAGGGGGCGTTTCAAAGCTAATGTTGTGCAAAGTGGGCGGTGGGCCGAAAAAGTTTGGGAATCTATGCTGTAGGCCAACAAACATGAAAAATAAGTATTAACTTCCTTCTAAGAATCCAAAATTATTATTCTATATCTGACTTTCTCTATCTATCTTTTATTCTTCATCTCTAATCTTTCTCTCCTTACAGGTATTTGTTCTTTTCTGTACTTTCTCTCCTTACAGGTATTTGTTCTTTTCTGCACTTTGTTACGTTCATCTTGTTTATCCATCTTTCATGTTTGTCAGAGAATGTAGAAACGTCATATAGGAAGCGCACTCGAGTGCATTTGCCAGAAATATTCGCATACCTTGAACGATGGAAGACATAACAGGAATAGACGACAACAGAATACCGATCTATCTTTCTGTCTTTTACTATTGTATTTTTTGTTTTTTTCTGCCATTCCCTTTCCCGTCTTTTGTTATACTTCTCGTCTCTTCTTCCCTTTTATCTTTAATATTTTGTCTCTCTCATATTCCAGAGAATAGTGTTCTCGTTTGCCAGCTTCTTTAATTTCATTCTGCCCAGAAATGTGTGACATCCACACGTGCTATCGTTTTTGCAAAACGTTCTCAGTTGTTTTAGAAATGTATACCTCTGGTTAGAGAACGCATAGAAACGTTTGGTTGAGTAAGGATTCGACCACCAACCTATTGCTACAGTTCTCTGAAATAGCAGAACCCTGGTGTCTCAGCTGCGAAAGTGGGGGTGTATAGTTGGCGTGGATTTAAAACTGTTCACACGAAAAGAGCAATAACTAAATTCGGTCTGCTCGCGGACTTCATGTTTGCAGGCGTGCGGACAGTGCGCAACGCGCAACGGTCTGGTGATTCGACGCAAGATTAATATTTCAACATTCTTTCAATTCACAGTTATGTTCAGTTGGAGAGAGAGACGAACTAATGCGGTTGTGAAATTTTAGAAATCGGATGAACTAGTTTCTAAACTTCTCCTTACATAACACCGGGAAGTAAATTAATGTTGATGCTCTAAAACAGAACTAATTAAGATTAATGTAAGTGTTAAGTTTTTGGACAGTCCTCGTTAGCTGTGAACTAAAGATTCGACTCGAGGTCGAAGGTCATGTACAATTCTAGAAACCGCCCTAAAATAAATATTTGGCTCAAAGTGTAGGTGGAAAAACATGTCTATTTTGTTTACAGTTTGTAAAAATCTGGTAGGGTGCATACTTAAAATAAACCGCAGACGTGGTTTAATTCATTTGTCTATTTTATGAAACCAAACAAAGTATTTTATGCGTTGCATACATACGGATAATATATTGTTCATATTTATGTATACTTCATTCACTCATTATTAAGTCGAGAATTATTTTCTGTGAATTTGTGAGATGATTCTGAACGAAACTGAAAAAGAAGGATTTCTTGATGATCAAAAGCATTAATACATACACACAAGGACAAGTCAGTATTGTTATATGTATGTTGTAAAACCTGTGTTGTTATATGGTTTACATATATGGTTTATCTGTATGTAATGTTATATGTCTAGGTATCCAAACTATGTACACGTTTTATAAATAAATTTATTGAATTCGTGCAAACATATATCGTAAAGATATATAACATAACACTTTTAGTTTTGTTTCTAGTATCGGGGCGTCTGGGGCTTAGGGATAGTAAAAAAAAGGTAAAGGAACCCTTTCATACCTCGTGGTATATAGGTCAATACAGTGTTAGGCCTGTATTTTCATTGACCGTCGGCACACGATGGGTGATGTGGTCAGCATCACGCCGGCCGCCTTTACTTTCCCAGAGCATGTCTGGTACCCAGTTGAGGCTGGGTCGACCTGAGAGCCGTCGCGGTCGGGAAAATTACGCAAAATTGCGGAGCTGAACCCAGACCACCAGCCTTGCGAAGCGAGTTCATAACAACTACGCTACAGCGGCTCTCTTAGGGGATAGTGACTCGGTCTATTAACCTCGACGTTTTGGGTTCGAAACACGCTGCGGACAGTTTGGTTGCAAATTGTTTCGCGTGGATTTTACAAAAGGACGATGGCACCACCCATTCGGAAAGCAATGGCAAACTACTGAACGTAATAATGCCTAGAAAAATCACAAACAGCGTTAAAAAGCTGGGGTTGATTCGCAAAGTCCTGTAAAGGATATGCAATTAACTTCTAGTATGCACGATTTACTTTGACGAAGAAAGAATTTTGAAATGAATAACTATAAAAGGGAATACATTAATAATAACACAAATCTGAGATCATGCAGTTAAATAAAGCATTATTTATTCATTTGTTATTGGTTAATGAACTGACGTCACAGCACACGGGGAAGACCCATAGGTGCTCAGTCTCCTCCAACATATTTTGAAGGGTATGCATACTAATGGTTCCTGTCACTCGCTGCTTAAACACCCTTCTCTATCTGCCACTCAAGCAATCATCTCTACTTGTACAACGTATAATCGCCTGTGTGGTGTATGGGTCCACAAGGGAAGCAAAGAATAGTACCACTGTGACCTACAAGGCATGTCTTAAGAGGTGACTGATGTAGGACCTAGGGAAGCTACCCTAGTAAATAAAAAGCGTGACATAAATCCTATTTCTGGCCTACTTGTAGGCGCATAACGGGCACAACATACAATCACTCTTAGGATCAGATAGCATACAAATCACAAAGAGTGATTAACAAGTGGTCGATATGGAGAGTTTGAAGAAGAAGAAAACTCATTTAATTCTAAACTTCTGAAATCGTTCTATTGATTCAACAAAGCAATATGAATAGTGGTATTATAATATGAATAGTGGTATTATAATATGAATAGTGGTATTCATCAAGGGACAATAAAATGGTAATATTATTTGCATAAAAGTCTGGAAGAAGAAATTGGGATCAGGTGCCAAGAAGACCAGTACAATGACGTGCCTGCCATCTGTCAACATTATTCAAACAACCTAATATAATATAAAAAAAGATAAATATTATATTAAATGCTTGAGCTATTCGATCCAACAATCATCTGAATGTATGATTGTTCACATGAGGACAAGGTAGAGATTGTACAGGTCTGCTTGTGTTGTGGTGTAATTTGTGTAGAACGTGTTCTCAGCTTCTGAAGGAAGGTGTAAGTACGTTTGCGGTTCAAATCTCTGACTGTATGGCATTGGAATAGATGGTGTATGACAGTTTATTGTGAGAGGTCACACAGATCATTTACTACCATCACGGGCCTACAATAATCGACACTCAGGGCGCAGAGCACGAGGCAGGTCAAGAACACGATGGATAGATAACATCTCAGAGTCCCTGCAAAAGCATGGACTGACAAAGTCAAGCGCAACACACCTAGCACAAGATTGAAAACTAACTCTCCCCACGTCGCTTCCCGGCAAATGGGGTTAAGATAAGATAAGTGACACAGATGGCATTCTGAGGTAGTATTTGGTTGTATGCATTGTCAGTGGTGACTGGATCTTAATATGGTGGCTGCAAGGATATGGAAAGGGAAAAAGTGGAAGGAAAGAGGAAACACATAACTATAAATCTATTACTTATACCGACATAACACCAACTAAATGTTTTTCAATTGTTTATGATTTTTCACACTTTTAGTATCCTTGAAAAATGATTTACTAAAAATGTATTAAAATAGTCGAACAACGTCAATTTTAAATGCATACATTAAATAATAGTAGAACTTCTAATATATTGTATTTTGTAACATATTGTTGACGGTCTAAGAGGTTCACTTAATCAGGGCCATTCCATTTAACATCCAGGACACTACTGTGCAAGGTAGATGTGAATTCAAGGACATGTCTTGAGTACAAATATTACATTGAGGACTCTCGTCGGTGCTACAGAGTTCGTGCACTGCCACCGCTGATATCTTCCTGTGTAAGAAAGAGATCAAAGCACTCATGGTTATTCACCAAAGTGCAATGATGATGGTCATATCAATAAATAAAACAAGAGAAACATTGCTAACGAAAATGTGAAGCAAAACAAATCTGTGAACAGAAGAGTACAAGTTAAAAAAATGCATGAAACACTTATGAGAGAACAGTGCTGAGATCGCATATAAATAATACCCATAGCGTATAACATAAAAACAATAATTAAAGAACATGTAATAGAAACAATGCTAACAGAGAATACTATAGAAGACCTGGTGAAAAAAAGTGTAAAAGAAACAAGACGAAAAGTGAATACCAGAGAAAAACAAGGATAGAATATACTGTTTCTTACACGCTCGGTCGAGTTTCTTGCATTCTCAGTGCCGTTTCCAGGCAACTGTAGAAATGCCCTCCCAAGATTTGTCTATGCTATTAGCACTCTTAAAGACAGATTCACACAGCAGAATCTGATTATTTATGCTCTGTTAAGTGAAGTGTTCTCACTACACATAAATATAAAACTCTTGTTGGTATAGTTTACTATAAACAGATTATTACAATGTTAGAATGAGTTATGATTCCGTCAAGATAAACTTAAACATCGCCCATGTGTTGTTGTGGTTCGTGTTAGGAGCAAAGAATAGTAACACTGCGACTTACAAAGCATGTCGTAAGAGGCGACTGAGGTAGGGGTCTAGCGAAGCTTCCCTATTAAATAAAAAGCATCGCAGAAACAGTATGTAAAAGAACCCTTTCATACCTCGTGGTATATAGGTCAATACAGTGGCCTGTATTTTTCATTGACCGTCGGCACACTATAGGTGATGTGGTCAGCATCACGCCGGCCGCCTTTACTTTCCCAGAGCATGTCTGGTACCCAGTTGAGGCTGGGTCGACCTGAGAGCCGTCGCGGTCGGGAAAATTCCACGCGCATTGCGGGAGCTGAACCCAGACCACCAGCCTTGCGAAGCGAGTTCACTAACAACTACGTTACAGAGGCTCTCCAACAGTATGTGCTGGCCTACTTATAGGCGCATAACTGTCACAACATACAGTCGCTCTTAGGCTCAGATCACATACGAATCACAAAGAGTGGCTTAACACGTGGTCGATATGGAGCAGTCGAAGAAGAAGAAAATAAGGTATTGTAGGAATATTCATGTGCAATCATTTTTGGTTGGGTCTAGAAAAATTGATTGATTCATCGATTGATTGATTGATTGATGAGCTGTACTGAGGTGAATAATAATGTGTGCTTCGATCTCTTTCTTACACAGGAGGATATCACCGATATTTCACGGATTCTGTAGCACCGGTAAGGGTTCCTTGTGTAATCTTGAGGCCCGTCTGCCCAGCTTGTTCGTTGCGTGCTGTACAACGGGTGATAAGACCCCTGTGAGTGCGGTCCAATTCCACGGGCTGGCAGAAAAGCCACAGGTTCTCCAGATTTGCGGTGTTCGTGGCGCCGAAGCGAAGAGTTATGATGTCCGTGGCCCCTGAACCGAAGAGCTGAAAGCTCAAATGCTTTTGGATCGAAAAAACAAATGTAATGTTGAGGAAAGAACATTTGGTAGAAGTTTTATTTTTGTTTCTATTATTCAGTCAAGGCAGTGACTCTTGTCGATTTTCAGCTACCTACCTCTAAGTGCTTAAATTTAATCACAGGACTTATCGTTCTCAAACGTCTACATTGATATCAGGAATATTGTAGTCGCTACCTCTAAGTGCTTACATTTAACACAGTACCTATCGTTCTCATACGTCTACATTGATATCAGGAATATTGGAGTCGTTACCTCTAAGTGCTTAAATTTAACACAGTACCTATCGTTCTCAAACGTCTACATTGATATCAGAGAAATTAGAGTCGCACTTAAGATGTAAATTTAAACAGTACCATATCGTTCCAAACGTTAGCATTGATATCAGGAATATAGAGTCGCTACCTCTAAGTAGCACATTTAACACATTACTATCGTTCTCATAGCTAGCATGATATCAGAAATATTGACTGTTACATGGCTAAGTGAAAAGCTTTGCCTTGCTTTCGAAGGTCGGTTTAGAATCAGAATAGCGCAGTTCTTTGTTTGAGTGCATGTTTTCGGATGCTGCATATTAAAGGATAGAAGAAAACATGAAAAAATTGGAAGGAGATGGCAGAAACAGGAAGAGCTTAAAGAAGTTTGCTGAACGCACTAGTCTCGTTGGGAGTTTAAAGGTTAAGAATAAGATGATTTTGACTATCATTAGGAATGTGGAAGAAATCTAATCCTAACTCGGCAAAATCAGAAGGCTGGAAAAATACACTCTTAACAGAACCATTAATTGCAAAATACATCATTCGGAACGGAAGGAACGACTAACCACTTAGCCAAAAGGCAATCTATTTAATTTATAGTCAGAATGTATAAAGGAACATCTGTTTTGCAGAGAAATGATCATCTCGTCTCTTTCATTATCATACATTCCATGTGTGCTCGCAGAGAATGTCAATTATAAAATATATTCCATTAATGGAAATGAATCTGAGTCAAATATTCTTGTAATAAATCTATTGCTCTCATATACTTGTTGATTATTACTATGGGAACAATTTCAACAGACTCGATTCCTATTAAATTTGCGAATCATCAAACACACTTATATTTAACCCGTTTATCTGGGCATAAAAATAAGTGCATACATTATAATTGTGTTTTAAGTCAAATATTTAAATTATAAATCTAATTAAAAAATGTAATATAGCAGAATGAAAGAATTGAAAATACTAAAATATACAAAGAATGTAAAACTCTGTTTCTTGAGAGAAATAAACCAAAAATAACATGAAGAAAGGTTTAATGCAGCATATACAAAAACATATGCACATTAAATTTAGCATAAAAGAACAAAAGAAAAGTCTTCAAATCTTAAAAATGAGAAGAAAATATGTTATTAAAAATAAATATAAAAGGAAAAAAAAAAACTTGTTGATATGGCAGAAAATGAGAAGAAAATACTAGGCATATGCAGAAAGAGAGAAGAAATACTAGTATTAGCAGAAGAGAGAAGAAAATACTAGTCATAGTAGAAAGAGAGAAGAAAATACTAGATATAGCAGAAGAGAGAAGAAAATACTAGTCAAATATAGCAGAACAGAGAAGAAAATACTAGTCAAATATAAGCAGAAAAGAGAAGAAAATACTAGATCAAATATAACAAAAAGAGAAGAAAATACTAGACAAATATAGCAGAATGAGAGAAGAAAATACTAGTCAAATATAGCAGAAAGAGAGAAGAAAATACTAGTTAAATATAGCAGAAAGAGAGAAGAAAATACTAGAAATATAGCAGAAGAAAGAAGAAAATACTAGAAATATAGCAGAAAAGAGAAGAAAATACTAGCAAATAGCAGAAAAGAGAAGAAAATACTAGACAAATATAGCAGAATGAGAGAAGAAAATACTAGTCAAATATAGCAGAATGAGAGAAGAAAATACTAGTCAAATATAGCAGAATGAGAGAAGAAAATACTAGTCAAATATAGCAGAATGAGAGAAGAAAATACTAGTTATATATAGCAGAAAGGGTCCAAAAAATATTAACTATAGTAGAAAGAATACTAGTCAAATATAACTACAACAAAAGAGAAGAAAATACTAGTGAAATATAACTACAACAAAAGAGAAGAAAATACTATCTCAATACAGCTTAATGATATATGAAAAATAGCACACATTTATGTATTAATTACAGAAAATATAAAGTTGCCAACTGCAAGTAAGTCAATTTCTCATTACACCATTCACATTTCGTTTTTCGCTTCAATTGTTTGTTTTGGCTACCGATTTCTGTTTTCTATCGCCTCTCTTTGAACTCACTTGGTGATGAGGTTTCGATATCACTGTCTTCTTCTTCTTCTTCTTCCACTTCTAGTTTGTTGTGGAATCCAATTATTTCTTATCATGTAGATTCCAAGGAAATGTCTGGTTTGTTTCATGATTTTTGGCATAAGAGACTACACAAATTCATCTTGAAATAGTTTTGTTAATATCTGTCTTCATTGAAATGTCTGTGTTTATATTGTCTATTGCCTTCCCAGGTGGATGCTGGAATTGTTTGTCCATTCTTACCATTAAGTGTAGGGGGACTTTAATTTACGTTCCAGAGCCAGATGAGTCACCCTTGCTGTGTTATATCCGTGTTTATTTAGTGTGGTCGTGATATTGTCTATGCATATTTTTCTTGGTCTTCCCTTGGCTCTAGTACCTGATCTCATTTTATTGTATGCTGTTATTGATGGTTGGTTGTATTCCATTCTCATTAACTGTCCAAACCAGTGAATTTCAGTTATCCGTTATATGAGAGCTATCATCATAGCACTCCGGACATGTCCATAGGTGCTCCGATCTCCGCCTCAGCAAATCCAGCAGCGTCCAGCGGCTCAACACCCCAGTTCAATGTTTATTAATCAATCTCTTTGCATACTTAGTATGTCGTTCTTTTCGGGCTGCACCAATATTGACACCCATCTCTCAATCTGGTCATCGAATGGGATTCACAACCCTGAAACTCCTCTGTTCGGAAAGACTCTCTCAATGCGTGAAAATGTCATTTCGATCCATGACAGTTCCTCTGATATTGTTGCCAAGCCAGCCAATCTATCAGCTCGTTCATTACCCCTAACTCCTGCGTGCCCAGGGACAAAAATGGTGATTTCTCTGATCATTGTTCGTACCAATACCTTCACCTAGGTGTGTCTCACCATTCCTGATTCGACTTTACGAATCATGCTCATGGAGTCACTGAGTATGAAACCACTGCATTTGTTGTCTTTCAATATATTCGGTGCATGAAGTTATGCCCACTCTGCTTCTGATGTCCTCGTTTCGTAGTCTATCTTTCCTGGTAACCTCCACACGCCCTCGTCAAGCATATCATTTCCCCCTGTGTTGAGCTTTCTGTTGTGTGTTGCTAACTTACTCTGATCTGATCTGTTCTTAGCATTGTGTGTTGCTAACTTGATCTGATCTTAACGTTGTGTGTTGCTAACTTGATTTGATCTTAACTGTGTGTTGCTAATGTCTGATCTAACGTTGTGTGTTGCTAACTTACTCTGATCTGATCTTAACGTTGTGTGTTGCTAACTTGATCTGATCTTAACGTTGTGTGTTGCTAACTTGATCTGATCTTAACGTTGTGTGTTGCTAACTTGATTTGATCTTAACGATACGATAAATGTTTATCAGTACAGTTTATGAAAAATATGCTGTTAAAAAAACATAAGTACTTTCGGTTACAAATTGTGCAAATCTCTAAACTCTGTGAGCAGAGAAAATAATAAAACCTGGTGAGCAGAAAATATATTTAAAAAAATATCTCTTCAACCAAAGTTCAAAATTTAAGAAAATTGCTTTGAAAGAAAAAAAAGTGAAATAATTTTGACAGATAACGAGACGTGAAAGTTTGGAAAATGACAATTATGAATGGAGACATTTCAAGAAAACAGGAAAGACAAAGAGCAATGCAAAGATGAATATAGTATATAATAGATAACGTGAACACAACAGAAGCAGAGGCAGAGAATTTGTTGTATGATAAACATTTCTATGGATTTTTGTGGTGAAAAGGTTCGGGACAGGACATGCTCAGCATTATGAAATAGCTTGTTCTGAGCAGAACATTGGTACTCTAACAGTCCTTCAGAACTTCTCCCTCTCATAGGCTAGATGTCCCGCCTCTGCAGCTGTCATGCTCAAATCACTCGTTACATCCTGAATCCATCTTCTCCGTGGTTTTCATCTTCTCTTCATTGCCGTGATACCTCCTTCCATGATGGTCTTCTTCAACCCTTTGTGTCTCGTTATATGTCTAAAATACTTCAGTGTTCTTAGTCTGTTTATAGTTTTAGCAAGTTTTATGTGGTTAATGTGGACAAGATAATATACAAAAATCTAGATCCTCTAGGCGAGTCTAAGATTCTTATGACGAGGGATTGGCATCTTTGCACCGGGTTTCCCCATATGGCTTGATCCCTTTTCAGAGAAACGTCGCATGCCCTGCCGAGAGTATTTGCACAAAGCCGAACTCCGTAGCTCCGCCAACAAAAGCATAATGATCTGTGGAACAAATTCACTCTGGAACAGAACAGCGCCGTCTGGAATCGAATCCGTTTTCATTTGGTACACAAGGCGAAATGCTTAACCACTTAGCTACAGAGAGGATGTATTTGAATTCCCTGTCGTTATTACTATAACTTCTATACATCACAGTGACAGGACCGTGCGGTATATTTTCTAGTAAGATGCAAGTCTTCGAAATGCCGCCCTTCAATGGTTTTCCTTAAATTAACTGTCAATTGTAATTTTGATTTTGCTGCTTATACCGTCCAATTTACGGTGCCATCTGATGCGACCGCCTCTCTGTATCATAGCGCGGCACGGCTCTGCACAGTGATGTAGTTTTATAGAAGAATATTACGAATCCCATGTACTGTTAAAGTGACTAAAATTCTCTTCATGAAAGAAAGAAGTCAATGCACAAAGAAAAGACATGAACATAAGAAAGAGACAATCGTTATGTTTTGGTCATGTTATGAAAAGGGATGTTTACATAGATAAACAAAGAATGAAGTGGTTTGGCCACTTAATAAGAATGCATCCAAACTCCACAGTATACAGAGTCTTCTACAACAGAACATCGGGAAAGAAGGCAAGAGGAAGACCATGGAAAAGATGGTTAGATGGCGTAGCAGAATCCTGTGAAAGAGCAAAGATAACAATCACACAAGCCACCAGAACAGCGCAAGACAAAAACAGAAAACCACGACACTGGGCAATAACCCGGTAGCAGTGTGACGACAAAAGAAGAAGAAGTGACAGCCGAAAATATTAACGGAAAACGAGAATGAGAACGGCAGACTGAGAATAATCATGGCAGTCTATCTTCATGACAGAAAAGAATGTCAACATCTGAACTGATAATCTGATCTAAGACACGCAGTTTAAAAGGTTTAATTATTGTCTATGCCAGCCGGTATGACACATGATGATGATGACTACTGATTTTAACACAAAATATATTTGAGTAAATGTCTTTATGAACATAATACTGGAGGAATTCAGTGAACTTGATGCATTCAGAGAAACGTCGGGTCAATCACTAGTAACAACTGTTCTAAGAAGGAGAAGATAAGGAATATGTTGGACACACCTTGAGGAGAAATGATCAAAGAATATCAAAACAGACATTGAAATAGCATGCAACGGGTTCAAGAAAGAGAGAACGACCAAGGGTGACCCTGAAACAAACTTTGCTAAGAGAGACTACAAATTTCGGATTCAATTCCATGGAAGTGATTGAGCCTGTTGCCCAGGACAGAGCGATTTGGAGAAATTACTTGCATGTCTTATATAACTTATGACATTTACGAGAGGTATATATATATGTTTTACTGCATACTATATATATATTGTTCTTCTCAGTATTTTTGTATCATTCTTTATCGATTCTTATTTTCTTTTTCTAAATTTATGCGCTTCAATTACTTCAGTCTCTACATATTCTTTTTACTTATGGTTTCATTTAATGTTGTGTGTTTAATTTCTCTGTTTTCCTCTTCCTTTTTTTTTAATTCATATATTTTTCTATTTTGAGTTTCATTTTTTCTTGTACCTTTTATTTTCTCTATTTTGTTATTTTTCTCTCATTTTCTTGTGTTTTTGTTGTTGTTTGGTTTTCTTCTTTATTGTTTTGTTTTGTACCTGTTCTCTCTCTTTAGCCTGTTACGCCCTTGGCGTTTAGGGCAGCAACAAACAGTACACCATTCTTCCCTGTTCATGGCCTTCCTCTGTATTGTGTTCCAGCTATGATTCATTTCCTTCAGCTCTTGCTCTATCGTTCTCATGTGAGTCAAAATGACTGGTAGCCCTTCATGCCCGTAGATAGGTTGTATGTTTGTTGTTGTTTCCGTAACTTTAATTTTTTTAAAAGGATGGGATCGTTAGTCCCAAGCCCAACCTGGAGACCATGCTTCGTCTGTCCCTCTTCAGCGACCTTTCCGGCTTGGTAACCCTTCCGGGAACATAAGTTCCCGCCGTCCTAGCTCACTGTATCATTGGAGCACACAAGCCTCCCCACCACTACAAGGTAATGGCCTCATGGGGAGGTTTTGTACCTGGTTATATATTAAATTTAATTTCCGAGTCTTATTTCTAAGATGTCCCATCCCTTTATCTGATGTGTATTTTTGTTTTCTGTATTGTTTTATCTTTCACGTGTGGTTTTGCTATTTCTGTATATGTTTCTTACTGCCTTCTTATTGTTTTCCTTTTTTTTATCTTTTATGGTCAGATTTTACTTTCTTTGTTTCTTTTTTTCCCTCCTAATTTATTTTTGCTTCTTTTATCTCTTTCTTTATCATTTAAAAATGCCTGTAGCTATTATATATTTTCTTTCTATGTTGTAAAAATGCCTGTAGCTATTATATATTTTCTTTCTATGTTGTAAAAATGCCTGTAGCTATTATATATTTTCTTTCTATGTTGTAAAAATGCCTGTAGCTATTATATATTTTCTTTCTATGTTGTAAAAATGCCTGTAGCTATTATATATCTTCTTTCTATGTTGTAAAAATGCCTGTAGCTATTATATATTTTCTTTCTATGTTGTAAAATGCCTGTAGCTATTATATATTTTCTTTCTATGTTGTAAAAATGCCTGTAGCTATTATATATTTTCTTTCTATGTTGTATTTGTATGTTTTTCTTGAGACTTTCCTATCTCTGTTATGTTTCTTCTTTTATTTTGAGTGTAATATTTTATTTGATATTTAGCACAGTGTTGTTCGCATCTGCAGGAAGCCAGGTAGCTGCTGACAACTTTCGTTGTTTAATTTTAAGAAATTGTAACTTTGTCCTGGCGTCAAACTTCTCCAAGTTAGTCATGTTATCACATCATTCTCGATAACACTGAACTTATATTATCTTGCCACTCAGAATTATACAAATCTAGAAATAAATAATATCAGTGGCCCTTGAGTAAGTCCAAGTCAAGTAAGACAGTGACTTGTAAAAACTAAGTTTACTAATGGGGACTCAATAATTATTTAAGAAGAAAACATGCAAACACAAAGTGGGTTGTAAAATATATTTCTCTCCTATGTGAACCACTCTAATTTCATATTTAAAAAAATCATTCTCTGCCCGTTTTATAATGAGTGATTATTATGTGCCGTACAACAGGAAAGAAGGCGAAAAGAAGATCACGAAAAAGATGGATAAATAGCATAGCAAAATCCTGTCAAAAAGCAGACATATCTATCAATCAAGCCACTAGAGTATAGATTCCCAAACTTTTTCGGCCCACCGCCCACTTTGCACAACATAAACTTTGTACACCCTCAACATTATAACAGTTAGCCAACGCCCCCTCCCTCCACATATGCTCTATTTTCTCTTTGACATAGAAAATTGATATATATTTCTGTAATACATGGTCAATTTTCAAATGATTCTATGCATTAAATAGAAAATCGATGAAAAAATGGATCGTGTAAGACGGGCATAAGATTAATTAAAATGCATAATTCAAATTTTAAATGATTATTCAATCGCAAAATCACGAAAATAAATTATTTTAAAATATTTATTATTAATTTTTTCTTTAAGGAGTCATCGATCCCTCATCTCTTGAACACCCCCAAATTCTTCTGAACCCACTATCGCCCCCCTAGAACGCTTCAACGTCCACTGGGGAGGCGGTACCGCCCACTTTGAGAAACGCTGCACTAGAGCAACGAAAGACAAAAACAGAAAACCGTGACACTGGGATGACGCTGGAAGAGGCAGGAGAACTTGCAAGAGATAGAGAGCTTTTCAGGAGGGCTGTGATGAATGCGACGTTCCGCAAGGAAAATGCTACTACTTGACCGTTATACGTTACGTTGGACCTAAAATTAATGTGTTCACACCTCTCTGTCCTGGGAAACTCGCTCTATCTCTTCCATATAACTGAGTCCGATTTTTCTTGCCTCTCTTAGTTAAGTATGTATCAGAATTTCTCTAGTGCGTCCTCTCTTTCTTGAACCCTTTGCCACCCACTTCAATGCCTGCTTTGGTATTCTTTGATCATTTCTTCTTGAAGGTATGTCCAACATATTTCCATCTTCTCCTTCTTATAACAGTTCTTCTTCTTCTGCGATCAACTTTTGCTATTCGACTACTCCGGTATGTGTCATAAACAGGGCGGTGCGCTTGAGGTCTTCACCGGTTCCCATAGTTTGTCTTGTAGTGTTGTTTCTGTTGGCCAGATCTTCAATCTCTCACTACTCAGATTAGGGCAGTCTTGCAGGATGTGCTCTGGGGACTGCTTTGGTGCTCCACAGGTGCTGGCTGCCGTGTCCCTGAGACCCATTCTGTGGAGGTGTGCTCTGAGACTGCAATGTCCCGTTCTAAGTCTGAAGAATGTGATCTGTGCTTTTCTGTTTAGTGTATTTATACTGTCGTGCTCTGGGTTGTATCCTCCATTTTTTTTCTCCAGATCATTTTCCTGGATTGTTTCAGGAGAGTCTTCTTCTGTAAAACTTTGGTTGGGTAGTGTTGTGTTAGGCTCCCCCAGCCCTCTTATAACAGTTGTTACTAGTGGTAGACCAGTCGTTTTCCTGATTTCATCACACGAGTACATGTAGCGGTTGAGTATCGTTGACTTATTGAATGACAACACGACAAACGATAAGGCATGTATAATTGATGCTATGAAATGTCAACATTTTATCTTGCGATCAAATTACCATGCTTGACTTACTTGTTATCGTCCGTCTACAATAGGACTAAAAACTCGATCTCACCTACACTAAAATTAGGGATTTCTGGAATAAACATCTCGATGGATCCACGAGGGATCGAACCGAGTACCTTTGGAACTATAGGCGATCACCTAACCTCTACACCACTGAAACCCACAGAATGGGAGAGAGTATACAGTAAGAGCGAAAGAAATGTCATTACATATTATAAAAGATACCTTACAGCTAGTATTCTGTGCATAGAATATGTAATCTATATATGTTTGTATTTAGGATTAGAATATCGCATAATATACAGCCGCTATATCACTTCAATGATTTACCAAGACAATTTGTTGGCACATATTTTTATAAGCTTGATCATGGACTTAATGTTGACGCTATCTCCTGCACAGATTTCCATGTCCGCTATCTCTAAGTAGCTTCATGATACGATGTCTCCCACGACGATGCGGCCTTTTATTCGCTCCTGGCTTCAATCCTGAGAATGTAAACTATTTTTTTATAATTAACCCCTGAAGAAATATGTCCACTTCTGTTATCTTTACATTGAGAGGTCTAGTTAAACATGTCGGTAGAATTAGATAACTGAGACACACAAGTTTGCTACTTGAAATCAATGTGTGAAATCTATTGTGTTTTATTTTCAAGAAATGGCAGTGACAGCTCGTCATTAAGGGCCAATTGGCGGCCCCACCAAAAATAAGATGTAACGTGTATTTATTATTTTATACATTACAATATATCCTAACCGAAACCATGATTTTTCCGAAAATATCTGTCTGGCCCCACCAACATAAATGATGACGTGCCGCCACTGAGAAATGGTGTTATCTTTTTTGAAGTGCGTGTTGTCCTTAATTTAGAGCAAGAAAGCAGGTTAAGTGTTATGAAAACAGTCATCATCATTATTACGAGTAATGTGTGGTAGTTTTAATAATAAGTTACAGTGATAACAGTTTGTAGTTTAAATTAACACTTTTTTTCTCTTCATTGTGATTTTATGCTGGCTGCCTTTACATACATTTTATGACGGTATTCCAAATTTATGATTGTATTTTATCTGTCGTTTATTTGTTTTACTGCCTTAGAATCTTCTTCTTTCTTTCTTTTCTCTAATTCTCTTTTGCTTCATAGCGTCAGGATATGAAGTTATCAGAGGACTATCCTCATAGCCAGTGGCGGCTCGTGATCATGTTTGTTGGTGGGGCCAGACATTTTTTCCGGATAAATCATGGTTTTTGGTTGCTATATTTTAATTTATAAAATAATAAATACACGTTAAACATTATTTTTGGTGGGGCCCGGCCCCACTGGCCCTTAATGACGAACCGCCACTGATCATAGCACTCCGGACATGTCCATACGTGCTCCGATCTCCGCCTCAGAAAATCCAGCAGCGTCCAGTGGCCTAACACGCCAGTTCGATGTTGATTAATCAATCTCTTTGCATATTTAGTATGTCGTTCTTTTCGGGCTGTACCAATATTGACACCCATCTCTCTCAATCTGGTCAGCGAGTGGTACTCGCAACCATGAAACTGTTCTGTTGGAAAAGACAGTAAGTTAGGAATGTCATTTCGGTCTATTGCAGCTCCTCTGATTCCGTAGCCATGCCAGCCAATCTGTCAGCTCGTTCATTACCCATCACTCCTTCGTGCTCAGGGACAAAAATGAAATTGTTTTTTTTATCCCTGTCTGTACCAGTACCCCCACCCGTATTTGTCTCACCATTCCTTTTTCGACTTTACGAATCATACTCATGGAGTCACTGAGTATAAAAACACAAGCAAAGTCTTGAGATGTCAACCACGTCACCGCCTCTGTAACCGCCGTTATCTCCATTTTTAAGCTATTAGTGGTTAAACGCGTAGGCCCCACTGACCTCTCCTATTATTTTTCCTCCTGAGCGCGCTGAAAAAGCACACCCACAGCGTTGTTGGCGAATGACTGAACCATCAGTGTAAATTACTGCATCTGTTTCATTGACGCTGTCATTCAAGAGAGCCTCAACCTCCGCGTTGATTAGTCATGGATTATTTTATTCACAGTTTATCTTAATGGATGTGATAACTGTAAAGGCAGTCTGATATTGGGGTGGCAAGCAATCCAGGATATGAAGTGATTTCTATCAAGGACATTTGTTGGCGTTTCGTAAATAGTGTTTTTCGTCGTCTCTATTATCTCTGAGGTCAACTTTTGGCGTGGAAGGAATTTTGCTTTATATTCACTGTATTGGAGGAATATTGCTCTTTAAGGCGCACTGTCTGTAGGTAATCTGCTTATGTGCCGATCCATTTAATTTGTGGTTTGTTGATGAAGTTCAGTAATGGTGTTACTGATGCCCCGTAGTTGTGTTTATACCTTTCGCTTTAATTAGTTAATTAATTACTAAGATGTAATCATTTAAATTAGTATCTTACATGTAGTATTTCAGTTTGTATTTATCTTGTAAACATCTTGTCGTATCTTGTCATTTGTCACCATGTTACTTAGTAAATATCTCATTATACTGAAGACATGTTGTACAGGGAGCATCTGGGTCGAATTTATTAGATCGCGGGCTCCCGTTGACAAGACCCAGGTTCGATTAGCGGTAATGTCAATAAGTTTATTTTTTATTTCTGTCGACGGCATAAAGAAAAAATCCTAACCGTAACAGTTTCGAGGCAATTGCACTAGCCATTAAATTCATTTGGCTCATACCCCCGCTTCACATCCAGCCATAAACTGCACTAAAAAGTGGTATCGCATAGCCAAAAAAGACAGTGTAAAACAGTAAAACATATATATATATACATATGTTTTGTGTTGCAATATAAAAAGGAAAAGTCCTATCACAGAAAACTATTTTTCTATTTATTTTCCTTTTCTTTCAATGTCCATCCTTCACACTCATATGGAATCAATATTGCATTTTGCTTAACACTGCAAGATTCTCATCCTCACTTTCATTGTTAAGGAAATGACTATTATTTAATTTGTCACTTTTGATTTTGTAAAGTCTGCTGATTTATGAAATACTTTTTACTTTTCATGCACGCGTTCTATATTTTAATAACAAATTTTTCCTATAAAGATACGGTAGTCAATAATATTGATTTCATCGCAACATCACGTAACATGTTATTTGCAGAAGGTATTGCGCCTCCTCACAGTCCGCATAAAAAAAAAAACTCTCAATCATATCTCATCTTCTCCAACGTCAAGTTCAATGTTTGTGATTTCTGTTACTGTCCTCTAAATTTAATATGTATAAGCATATCTTACTTTCCCTTGGCTTACTCTTACTTTTGGAAATTACTATTGCTTCTCTTGCTAAAATATTTTTTATGCAGGTATTGTTCAATCGCTCGATCTGCTGCTTCTCTCTACTGGCTACAACATATATATATATTGTTTTTGCTAAATACACCTTGTCGACAACGTATTGTAAACTGTGAGTGGTGTGTTTCCTCCTGATAATATTCTTGGCAGATCGTCTTGATTGTGAGTTTGTTTCTTCTTTCCAACTTCCCAAGAGATAAGAGTACATGGTTTTTTTTTGTTTTGTGCCAGGAAATGGAAACTGGTAATATTTGTTTTCTGCAGACTTTTCCCCTGACGACAAATTTTAATTCCATAGTTTCTCAAAGATTTATTTCCGACCAGAGAAGTCTTTTATTTTTACTGTATGCGGCAATAAGTGTTATTTCATGAAGTATAACGTCTTTTAGACAAATAAGACTTTGTTGTGTCTATTTGCAATTATGAGGAAGGTTGGACAATGGACGATGAACAAGTAGTTAGAAGACAGAATTGATGCATTTGAGATGTGGATATATAGAAGAATAGGCAGAATTTCATGGACAGAAAAACAGACAAATAAACAAGTTTTAGGAAAACTAGGCATGAAGAAGCAATTATTAAGAGAAATAAAACTCAGACAAATAAAGTGTTTTGGGAACTTAAGATTCCTTGAGTATGATCTGATATGTGGAGGCTAATTCGGAGCGCAGGTAGTAGTACATTCTCAGTGATTCCTTGAGTATGATCTGATAGGTGGAGGCTAATTCGGAGCGCAGGTAGTAGTACATTCTCAGTGATTCCTTGAGTATGATCTGATAGGTGGAGGCTAATTCGGAGCGCAGGTAGTAGTACATTCTCAGTGATTCCTTGAGTATGATCCGATAGGTGGAGGCTAATTTGGTGCGCAGGTAGTAGTACATTCTCAGTGATTCCTTGAGTATGATCCGATAGGTGGAGGCTGATACGATGCACAGGTAGTAGTAGTACATTCTCAGTGATTCCTTGAGTATGATCCGATAGGTGGAGGCTGATACGATGCACAGGTAGTAGACTGAATCACTACAAATAGCAACACAAATATCAACAGAACTATATTCATCTTCGTTTCTAAAAAGTTGCACCACAAATTATCAGTGAACTAGTTAGTTAGACATATTCGTACTAATCATTGTTGCACGTGTTGTGCCTAGTGCCCGCAAGGGAAGCAAAGAATAGTACCACTGCGACCTACAATGCATGTCGTAAGAGGCGAATAATGTAGACACTAGGGATGCTACCCTAGTAAATAAAAAGCAGCGCAGAAATCGGATGTGCTGGCCTACTTGTAGGCGCATAATTGTCACAATGTACAATCACTCTTAGGCTCAGCTCACATACAAATCACACAGAGTGGGTGACAGGTGGTCGATATGGAACGCTCGAAGAAAAAGATACTAATCATTGTAAACCGGAAAAATAAATGCTTTTGCTAGGGCGCCAATAGCGAAGTGGATAACACGCTTCGCTAGTAACCATTTGCCGTACTAAGTCCGAAGTTCGAGGTCAACTTGGGCCAACAAATGTTCTGTATGCACACGGCAAACACTACAGGTTTCCTGATCCTTTACTTGAGGATCTTAATTACAAGTATATCATATTGGTGTCAGGCTCTCCTGGATGACGAGGGAAACTGATGATAAGGAAAGCAAGCATTAACGCAAAAATCATAGGTGCCATATTAGTAAACACGATAGGTATGAATTCATAGCGCGCGAAAGAAACAAATTATTCCCGTGCTTGCGTTGTCATAGCGATTCTGCCACATTTCTTCCTGCACGAGCCTACATTCTTCTCTGTCTCTCATTTGGGTGCATTCCAGAAACACTTTTCATGTTGATTTGTGTTGACTTAAGTGCTCCTGTTATGATGTGAGTTGTCTAGATTTTAAGCCTCTTCTTATCGAAATATGATTTGTGTTATCGTTTTCTAAAACAGGTCTCACTCTGTCTGCGCATTACTTTCTGAGGATGTTCTCATTAGCACTCTACGTGTAACTATAGCACATTTTTGTCCTGAAGATCATGAGCTGTTTTACCCTCGCTTACGTTTTTTGCTAATTTGTTTGTTCCAGATCATTTAATTTGTTTACATTAGTTACGATGTTTTCTTCTTTGTCGTTTCTGTTTGTTATAGCGATGTGTATAAATAATATTTGTTTGGAATGTGAACATTATATCACACTCGATTCATCATGCCAGTTTGTCTGTCAAATTTTAATGTAAGTAGAACTCTTTGAGGGGTGGTTTGTCTGTGTTTGTCTGTCTGTATGTCTGTCAAATTATAATGCAAGGAGAAATCTATAGGCGGTGGTATTTCTTTGTCTGTCTTTCTGTCTGTATGTATGTCAAATTACAATGTAAGGAGAACTCTTGAGGCGGGGGCTTTTCTTTGGTTGTCTGTCTGTATGTCAAAGTATGCAATGAAAGGAGAAATATTTAGCGCTGTGGGTTTTTTGTGTGTCTGTCTGTCAGTCTATCTGTCAAATTATATAATAAAAGGATAAAATTTAGTCGGTGGTTTTTCTGTGCCTGCCTCTGTTTCGCCTTGCGTTCCAAAGTTCAAATCCGGAAGCGCCGTTTTATTCACGTGTGTATTTTTCCAGACTCTCCAAGGATTGTTGCCGGAGCCTCGTGGTTTAGTGCTTGTAAAATATTCTCGGCAGGTGGTGTGTCATTTATGTAGAGAGGGCCGGACCATATGGGGTAAAGTTCGGTGTAATGAAGTGAATCCTTCGGTTTTATCCTCTTTTTGTTTAATAAAAGGATAAATTCTTTATGGCTGCGTTTGGTTTCTTTGTTTATTGGTTTTTGTCTGTCTGTTTGTCAAATTATACAATAAAGGAGAAATCTTTAGCTGGTGGTTCTTGTTTATTGGCGTCTGCTCTGTCTGTCAAATTATACGATGAAAGGAGAAATCTTTAGCTGGTGGTTCTTGTTTATTGGTCTGTCTGTCTGTCTGTCAAATTATGCAATAAAAGGAGAAATCTTTAGCTGGTGGTTCTTGTTTATTGGTCTGTCTGTCTGTCTGTCAAATTATGCAATAAAAGAGAAATCTTAGCTGGTGGTTCTTGTTTATTGGTCTGTCTGTGTCTGTCTGTCAAATTATACAATAAAAGGAGAAATCTTAGCTGGTGGTTCTTGTTTATCTCGTCTGTCTGTCTGTCTGTCAAATTATACAATAAAAGGAGAAATCTTTAGCTGGTGGTTCTTGTTTATTGGTCTGTCTTGTTCTTCATCTGTCAAATTATACAATAAAAGGAGAAATCTTGAGCTGTGGTTCTTTTTATTTCTGTTTCTGTCTATTGAAACATGAAGAGAAATCAGCTGGTTTTATTCTCGTGGCAAGTCTTCTCGTTTCTGGGGGGACTCGTGGTAACATTATAGTCTGAATAACGAAGCAATGATTGACCCGATCTCTATATTAGGACACCTGCGTAACAACCATTGTCTGACTACTAACAGGCAATCAATACTCCCTTCTAGTTCTCTGTGACGCTAAGATAAAATTGCTTGCCTCTCGCTTCAACAGGAATAAACCCTCCTATTTAAAATCGTAAAGAGCAGGATGGAAAGACCCTGCCAAGATTAAAATAGGTAATAAGTATTATAAAATTTAAGCAAATTTCTACTTTTCTCACAAGTATATTGGGGTTTCTCACTGGTGCTACGTAGTGCGTGCACTGCCGCTGAAATCGTCTAGCGTAAGAAAGAGATTGGAGCACACATGGTTATTTACTAAAGTTCAATTGTTCTGGTTCTATCAATTAATCACTCAGTCTCTCCAACTTCTTTATCCGTTTGAGGTCGTATTAGAATCAACATCTAGTCCCACTCACAAGAAGTCGACTGGTTCGCTCGAGCATTGGATTCAACGCTACATTGATTCTGTGTGACTTCTGGGATTGCAAATAACGTTCTGATAAACCAGAGTATTACCCAAACATGTACGTACCTTCTTGACAACCAACAGTAAGACACTATAATAAATGCGGATGTTTAAATTTCCTGTCTATGACGTCATAATTATGTTTTAAAAACTCTTACTAAACACGGAGAGCCGTAGTAGAGTAGTTGTTAGTGAATGTATTTCTTAGGCGTGTTGTCCGGGGTTTAATTCCATAGTTGGTGGGAGGGATATTTTCTCTCAGGTCGATCAGCCTCACTTGGGTACCAGAAAAAGTATTGAGAAATAAAGCTTGATATTGTCCACAACACCCATCGTGTGCCGACAATCAAAGAAAAATACAAGCCTAACACCGTATTTCCAATATACATCGAGGTATGAAAAAGTGTTTCTTACTTAACATAAACTATCACCCTAGTGGTTACCGGGGCCCAAATTTGGGGTGTAAAGAATAGAACCACTGCTACGTACACACATGTCGTAAGAGGCGACTAAGGAGGTTTGACTGAAATCGGATGCACATGTCCTAAACGTGTAGAAGTCTATATGCGTTTAGGGGCCTACCAAACCAATGTGCAACGTATACACGTTCTTGACAAAGATCAAACAAATCTCAAAGAGTGATTAAAATTGGTCGTAAAGAAGAAGAAGAAGAACATACACTATTATCACTTCCTGTCCAGCACATCTTGTCGTAAAGTCTTTCTTATTTAACATCAACTTTTATCACTTCCTGGCCAGGATCTCTTGTCGGAAAGAAAAAAAATGAATTCGTACAAATAAGCAGAAGCTTAATCGCTAAAAGCTGTTGCCAATGGTTTGGATACTGATGATGTCCTGTAACTTCCAGAGCAAGCACGGCGTTTGATCACGTTCTCACGTGATTTTCTTGTTTGGTAAGAACTCTGCACACTTGTATAAACAATTTTCTAAATTTCACTTTCCAAAACATCGTCATTTTCTTGTGCAGCGGCCACGTGCTCTGGGTATTCTGCCAGTCTCTTATGTCAACCAAAATAGAAAAGTAAAAATCCGATTTACATGCTCGCAAAAAAGGTTAGTTTTAAGGGTGAAAACCCCGTTCGTTAGTGACAGTAAAAGCTAAAAGGAATTAACAACAATTTATAAACTTTCTTGATCTCAGTGCAACGTATAATTGCAAATATCGTAAACTAATGAATTATTTACTGGGCTGTATTTTTCAGAAAATGTTCATTGCATTCTTATTTTACTGTTTTTATAGGCATTCTTTAATATCCTGAATTTGTATCTTTCCTTTTGGGGTTTAATCAGTTTGTTTGTTTGTTTACGCTCGTTCTTATCAACCAAAATTACCACTCTTTGTCGTATGTGTGGTTTGCACCGAGATCATGAATACATTGTTCATAGTTAATATGTACGCTTCCAACTTCACTGCAACGGGTCACTCCATAATTGCTCCGTTCCTGTGCCAACGAAAACCACATGAAATGCTAACAACTGTCTCCTGTGTGAACTAATTTCAGAATGAAACAGCCGTACCACAAGAAAAAGCAACCTGCATCGCATAAATGCATATGGCCGTCGCTAAAGTGTCAACACAAAATTGTTCATACCTAGAATTGATTTCGGTCAAAATGTACGCATATTACTAAGCAGCGCACACATTTTACAGAAGGGCAACTGCACAATTTGGCAAACAGTAAAACCCCACTTTAAAGTAGCACATCCAGAGTGATACTACAGCGTAGTGTCATATCTCACTGGTCATAGGAAGACCGTCACCGTTTTATATCTATGTGAGTGCTGAATGATTTCTATCCGTGAAGTTATATCCCACAAATGACTGATCCTCAGTGAAAACATACTTTTCTCGTTTCAGGATTTGATACATCAACATTCAAATTAGATAACAGAAGTTGGGTATCAATAGCCTGGCAAAATATGTTTTAAATGTTAACGTCTAGTACTGCGTTGTTCATAATACTTTACACCATTGTGACATTATTAGATGTCAAATCTCATATAGAAGTTATCAGTTATATAATGAGTATCATCATAGCACTCCGGATTGGTCCGTAGGTGTTCCAATCTCCGCCTCAACAAATCCAGCAGCTTCCAGTGGCAAAGCTCGCAAGTTCGATGTTGATGACTCAATCTTTTCGCATATTCGGTATGTCGCTCTTTTCCGGCTGTACCATTATCGAAACCCATCTCTCTTAATCTGATCAGCGGCTGAGATTCACAACCCTCAAACTCCTCCGTTCGGAAAGAATCTCTCAGTGCCTTAGGAATGGCATTTATAAGTATTATGCATTACTTAAGAGAGTTGTTTTAATACAGTGATAGCAGAGCTCTGGGTTAATTCGCAAATGCACTGGTTTCTATTTTCAGAACGTTTTATTTTTTAGTTTAGTCATTTGGTTTTGGTCTTGAAATTCAAGACTTTAGATTGTTTATTTTAATATTTCATAATTAATTTTTCACTATCTTATGTAATACTGCCTATAACTGTCTTCGTTCAATCGCCGATTTTGTGAAAGTAGCTTCCTCTCAGCTTTCTCAACTTCCAGTCATTTACTTCAATGACTCTGGTAGCCCTTCTAACCCGTGAATAGGTAGTGTCTTAGTTGCTGTTTATGTCAGCAAGGATTTGTTTATAGGATGGGATTGTTAGTCCAAAGCCAAACTCCCAACCTGGAGGACCAGTAAACCCTATTTAGTTTGACTTTTCTTCAAAGACCTGTCCGACCAAGATAATCCTGTCAGTAACATAATTTTCCAATGTCTTTGAAAACCATCGATGGAATTCTCAAGCCTCCCCACCACTACCAGGAAATGACCTGATTGTGATGTTAGTTTAGTAATAATAATAATAATATTAACTATCATAATAGTAATACAAGTACCAATAATAACAATATTAAGAATAGTAAAAATAATGAAAAAATAATAGTAATACTTAGACTTTTGTTTCTAGTCTACATATTTGATAACCGTAAACAACTTATCCATTAAATTAGCATTAGTAGGTCATAGTCTCTGATGATTGTAAGATGAGAACAATTGCCTTACCTAAATCTCCTACCATAGACGGGGGGAAACATAATAAACCAACATGATCTCTCATTATCCAGTGTTTATAGAGTTGGATGTCACACGTGGAAGACCAATTTGAAAGCTGGCTTGCTTGTTGCACGCAGCCATTACTCGCTATTAATAAGAATCTTGCAACATAAAGAGAGAAGACGAATCGCATAGAGAAGAAAAGAAAGGCGCAAAAGCCAAAATTGAATGTAAAAATAAACGGACAAGTACTGAAACAAGTCAATAAAATAAATATCTTATGTCTAGGACAAATGATTACTTATCATGGATGATAGATGTGAAAATGTGATTAGGAAGAGAATAGCAATAACCCAAAGTACATTCAATGATAGAACATCGTTACTAACATCCAAATATATAGCAAATAAGTTAAATATGAGCACGATCAAGCAATGTATTTACTCTATAGTTTTGTTTGGTTGAGAAACATGGACAATGAACAAGAATTTGGAAAAGATAATTAATGTAGTTGAAATGTGAATATACAGATAAAAAAAAGCAATATATCATTGAAAGAAAGACATACAAATTAAGAAGTTTTTAGAAAAATGGGAATAAAAACGAATAATCACAGGAAATAGAAATCAATCAAATAAAATATTTCAAAGACATAAAGAAACATGTGGAATTGATCTAAATATTATTGAAAGTAAATAATGAAGGCAACGAGGAAGAACAAGACACAGGTGCTAAAGAAACAAAAGAGAAGAGCAAATTAGAGATTGTTAGAGATAAACATCAAGAGAAAGACAATGGATGATAGAGTCACTAGCGGCCGATCTTCGATGTGGAGACGGCAACTGATGAATCAAATCTTTCTCTCTATTCTGTGACGCCCCTGGCACATAGGAAGCAACAAATGCACATTATTCTTCTCTATTCTTAGCTATCGTCTGTATTGTGTTCCAGCTGTTATTAATTACTTTAATTTTTGTTCTACTATTCTCCTCCAAGACGTTCTGGGTCTTCCATGTTTTCGTTTACCTTCTTGCAATTTCCGTGCCAGAGTTAGTTTCCATGCGTATCACATATCTAATCCATCACCAGCGTCTCTGAATCTAAACTATCAGTCTAGAAATTGTGCTACTATTTTTGCGTGAAACATATGGGATTTTCCACGTTAGTTGGATAAGCCAAGCATGGACAATGAGCAAAACACAGTGGAAAAATATATTGTTTATATCTGCAGTAATGCCTCTTGTATCTTCTTCTTCCCCAAACGCTCCATATCGACCACTTGTTAACCACACTTTGTGATTGTATCTGATCTGATCCTAGGAGCGACTGTCTGATGTGGCAGATATGCGTCTACAAATAAGCCAGCAAATCCGATTTCTGCGACACTTATAACTTTACTATAGCTTCCTAGGCCCCTACCTCAGTCGCCTCTTACGACATGCCTTGTAGTTTGTAGTGTTACTATTATTTTCTTCCAGTGAGAGCCCCAGAAACACACGGGCGAGTTTCTTGTATAAATGTCACTGTAATTTGTAGCCCACTCAGAGATCTGTTTAGTTTTCTAGGAAGTGTTGCTTTATTAAATCAGGTAATATTTCTCAGTATATATCATTCGAGACAGTCTTGAAGTATGTGCTCTGTAGTCTGACATGTCTGTACACATGACTGAAATGCCAATTTTATATTATGTCTGCATATTACTGCAGAACCGACTGTGTCGTGTTCTCAAGCGCAGAATGTCAACGGGTTCTAATCTGTCCAAATGAACAATATAAAAAGTAAAACATAAAGTAGACTATATATATGTATATCACATTAGTTATGGATAAGATCTCACGAATACATGGCTCAAGAAATGTGATCTTCTCATGCAGCAGACAGACAGACATTGTGAGGTATTCGTTATTGAGATTTTAATCCTAACATGTGAAGTGCCGGAGAATAAACATATCAAATTTATATATATATATATTCTTCTTGGATAACCTTTACGAAAGGGTAACTATGTGAGTTGAGTGCAGAATTAGATAAGATGGATTGACTTGGTTGACGATTTATTGTGTACGAGTTGTCACATGAACGTTCATAAAGAATATTTTAGAACATTAGATATATTTATCTTCCTCTCGTATCCTTCTTTTTTCCTCTTCTTCATTTCTCTAATCCTCTTTTGTCTTATAGTTTCTAGATAAAAAGAGATTTATAGAACAGGTGATTGTGTGTGCTTCATAAACAGTGTTTTTTGTCGCCTCTGCTATAAATGAGGTCTACCTTTTGCGTGAACGTCCTTTTACTTTGTATCCCACTGTATTGCAGTGACATTCTTCTTTGAGGCGCACTATCTGTTGGTAATCTGCTTATGTGGCCGATCCATTTAATTTGTTATTTCTTGATGAAGTTCAGTATTGATGTTGTACACACTTTTTTCTGATGTCTTCATTTCTAAATAGATCTCTTCTTGATACTCCCAGAATTCTGAGTAGGCACTTCATCTCTGTCGTGACTAGTTTTTTCGTACCTTTATACTAAAAGTATAGCCTGCAAGTAATTTCTCCATACTAGGGTAGCGTCTTGGGCAACTAGCTCAATTTCTTCTATAGAAACAAGTCCAATATTTGTTTCCTCTCTCAGTAAAGTTTGTTTCACAGTTTCAGTAGGGCGTGTTTTAGCATATTTCGTTCATTTTAAAGAGTTTTAAAACCGAAGATTGACTTCATTGCACCGGGTTTTACCCCATATGGCTCGATCCTCTCGCAGAAATGGTAAAAACCTGTGGAGAGTATTGCACAAAACACGAGCTCCGTAGCTCCACAAAGTCCTTGCAATTTCTGGAAAAAATTCACTCGTGAACAAAATGGCGTCCTGCGTTCAAGCGTTCATTTTCATTATTTCAGTTGAACATTTTGATAAACCTAAACAAGTTGATGGTGATTTATGTTTGAGTGGGTGAAAGTTACTCTTTATGTTTGGTATATGTTAAGTCGAAACACATGTTTTTACGTATGCGAAATTACCGTCATTCGTTCTTGATAAATCTTACAGTAAGTTTATTTATCATTTTATTAAAACATTTTAAGGTCGTGGATTTGAGTCCAGATATCGTGGTTCACTTGATGAGCGAATTTTTGCATTAGAAGATTACTTAGGATAGTTGTTATAGTTCGTTCTAAATTTGAGAATATCTTTACCGATCGATATAAAATCATCCAGCGAAATGATTGATTTCATTTAATAGATAAAGGGGCGACTTTTAATATTTTTGCTACCCAAACCTTTAGTGCAATAATATTTTACTTATATGTTATTAGTAAAATAGCAACGATGTTGATTTGGTATACATGTAGAAGTTTAACGCTATTTCAATAATTACACATTTGCGTGCTAAACATGTAATTCAACACTAGTACAATTCGGGAATCCCGTGGAATTTATCAGTTCACAATGTATCCGAACGATTGTCATTGGCGTATGCACACACCATTTATTTTCATTGATAGAAATTGAAGATATCATTTGCTCACTAGGTTACACTGCTTGTTATAATCTGTAATAGGGAAACGCCTTTTCAAACATTCGTCGACATTTTATGTAGTACTGTAAATTCTAAACTTTGATTATCATTTGGTTGTGCATATGCAAAATGATATAACAAAAACGTCCTCTGCTTCAACCAAGATATCTACCAATTAGTTAAACATGAATTCGTAAAGTCGTGAGATATATAAGACTGCCCGCAAAAAATTGTCTAGTAGATTTAACTAGGTGGCGTCTGTGGCTTATGGGATAGTGACTCGGTATATTAACCCCGACGTTCTGAGTTCGAATCACGCTATGGACAGTTTGGTGGCAAATTGTTTCACGGATTTTTACAAAGGACGATGGCACCACTCATTCAGAAAGTAATGGTAAACTACTGAACGTAATAATGCCTAGAAAAATCACAAACAGCGTTAACAAGCTGGGATTGATTCGCAAAGTCATGCAAAGGAAATGCATTAACTTTAGATTTAACTACTTAAAATTAAATTAATTTAATTATTCAAATTTAAACTTTGGCGTGTTCATGAATTTTGGAACGAACTATAGAAGTACGGAGCTTGTACTCTCGTCGGGTGGAATATCATCTCTGCGGAGTGTGACCGAATCAAATGAGAGAACTCGGTTCAGTGAAGTGAATACTTCAATTTAGATCTTTGTCAATCCCTGGTGAAGTTGTTAAACCTATAAAAGCAGTACATTATAATTATGTAGATAAAAAAGAAGCCCTTTTCATATTTATTATTATATTTCTCTCGTGCCGTTAAACGTTACATAAGTCGAGCAAGTAATTTCTCCATACCGCTCTATCATTGGTAACTAGCTCTCTCTCTCTCTCTCTCTCTCTCTCTTCCTCAGACCGATGTACCGGACTTCCCATAAATTCTATTCATGTGGAAATCTGATTCATGCAGTCTTAGCATCGGTGTGATTTTAGTCACATCTTCAGCACCATTTGGAACTCTGATGCTTATCCTCGGCGATGTGTCCGGTTTCAGCCAGCGTTTACTCAGTTTGCTCAACGTTCTGTAGCCATCTAGTGTTTTTTACGGTGCGGGGTAGCTAGCGCCATGCCAAACCTCCTATTCGCCTCTTACGACATGTGTGACAGGTAACAGTGGTTCTATTCTTTACACCCCCAATTTGGGCCCTGTTACCACTCGGGCGGCAACTAGCTAAATTCTTCTCTATAGAATGGAGCCCATTTTTATTGAATCTCTCAGTAAAGATCGTTTCAGGTTTTTCCTAGGAGGTCATTTCTTTCTTGGAAACTTTGTCTCCTACTTCAATCATCATCAAGGTGCGTATCCTTTCTAGGACGTCGCTCTCTTTGCAGCGCATCTGAAATTCACTCTGTCTCTAGCCAGTTCACCCACTACGCCGATTCATGGTTTCTTTAATATCTTGTAGCTATCTTCTTCTTGGTCTGCCTCTGCGCCTGGGACTCCACCCTCTAATATTGTTCTCAGTCACGAAACTGATGACAAAGTATCTAATTTTTCTGTATAGTACATTGTTTATCAGCCAATTGTCTTTAACATTCAGTTCTTTCAGGACAACAGTGTACTTTCTTCTTTCTGTCCGTGAAATTCGTATGATCTTTCTGTAGCATTTCGTTTCGAAGGACTGGATTTTCGTTCTTGTTGTTTGTGTAATGATCCATGATTCACAACCATAAGTAGCCACTGGAAAAAATGCATGTTCTCAGTATTTTTAATTTTAATATTTTCTGTGCTTTGCACGTGTTCTTCATTGTGTTTAACTTCTTGATTGCTATTGCCAATCTTCTTGGGATCTCTTTGGAGCAATCACCGTTATTTTTGACTATTGAGCCGAGGTATTCGCAGCTCTCTTAAACGTTGGAGTTCTTCATTGTTTATTTGGATACTTCAATACCTGCTTTATATATATATTGTGCCCGTCTGCCCAGCGTGTTCGTAGCGGTGACTGGACTGCGGGTGACTAGTCCTCTGTGAGTGCGGGTTCAATTCCGCGGACTGGCAGAAAAGCCACAGGTTCCCCAGATTCACGATGTCATGCCGTACTGAGGCCGAGCGCTGAAAGCTCAAGTGCTTCTGGATCGGGAAAAAATAAATATATATATATTGTATTATACCACGATATATTTTTAGGCACACACAAAAGCCCGTTCTAGAAATGTCTTCTTATCCTGACGCTGTGAGGCAAAACAAGATTGGAGAAAAGGAAGACAGAAGGATATATTTAGGCATACTGTGTTAGGCCTGTATTTTTTCCTGAATCGATATCAACACATGATGAGTGAAGTTAGCAATGTACATCGACTGTCTTATTTCCAATTACTTTTCTGGTACCCATTGAGCTGGATCGACCTCAGAGCCGTTACGGTCGGAAACAAATTTTACTCCCACTGAGCCAGAACCACACACTTAAGAGGCGAATGCACTAGCCATTACACTATTGCAGCTCTCCATTATAATTGTATTTGTTGATTATTCATCGTCATACTTCCAAGTTTTAGACACCAACATGGTTCTCTCTTCGTGCAGTCAACTCTCAACTTTGTTTGAGAAACCTTCTATGTTTATATTTCTAACTGCTCAAGTACACACTGATTTAGTGCACTTTGTTCACATCCGTTGCTCTTCCGGAACATCTGTAGATCTCTTTATGAGGTCACTGTTTTCTGTGTACGTACACGTAGACATTTGTTGTGTACATGAAGCTCGCCTTGTTACACAGACGACCATCTGTGGGACACGTACAAGTCTTCTTCTTCTTCTTTGCGTTCGTTCTTTACGACCAATTTTAATCCCTCTTTGTGATATGTTTGATCTTTGCCAAGAACGTGTATACGTTGCACATTGGTTTGGTAGGCCCCTAAACTATAGATTCTACACGTTTAGGACATGTGCATCCGATTTCAATAAAACCTCCTTAGTCCCCCTTTATGACATGCGTGGCAGGTAACAGTGGTTCTATTCTATACACCCCAAATTTGGGCCCTGGTAACCACTTGGGATACGTACAAGTTGGATCAGAACATTCAATATATGTGTAAAGAACGGTTTGATTGGTATGACCATCATCTTGTCATTTCGGTATCTAACCAAAATAAAGTGTCAATAGGAGAAGGATTGACTCTAATGTACCGGAATTCCCCATATAGCCCCGCCCCTGTCGTCAGAAATAGTAGACCATCTATCGAGTGTAATAAAGCACTAACTCCGTAGCTCATGAACATGTCTAGAGAAGTCATGAAAAATTCCACATGCTACTTTTCCGAATTTAAACCGACAACCTGAAAGACAGTCAAGCATCTTAACCATTTCGACAAAGAGCATCTTAACCATTTCGCAAAGAGCATCTTAACCATTTCGACAAAGAACTCCCATTTACAAACTCTTACATTTGCCAAACATCTTCCATTTCGACAAAAGATTTAAATCACAAAGAGCATCTTAACCATTTCGACAAAGAGCATCTTAACCATTTCGACAAAGAGCATCTTAACCATTTCGACAAAGAACCCCCTCCCCATATACAAAACCCTGTGTGCTCAAATTTCTTTCGTACACAGGAAGATTTTTAAATCAGTGCTCGAACTTCGTAGCACCGGCTAGGGTTGCAGATGTTAATTTGAGGACTACAATTTGTAAGAATGTCAGTGTTTGTTGTTATAGCAATAATATTTTGCCTAGGCTGTGACTGTCCAGCCTACTCTTATCTAGATTATACTGTCAGAGTTCTTCTACGTTGGGAAATTTTAAACACGGGAACTACATTTTATCGCCAGACTCTGATACCAGTAAGAAATCGATCTCATCGACACTAAGATCAAAGGTCATTGAAAAAACAACTACATAGACCCCCAGGCTTGAGCTTGGTTAGATCAAAAATGTTTTTTTTTTGTGGGCAAGTTATTTCTTATTTTTTTCATGCCATTTTTAGTAAAGTGTAGGTTGTTTTAATGTTAGATGTTGGACGAATATTCTGAACAGTTTTCTGTTGAGCTAAATCTTTTTCTGTTTATTAAAATACACATTACGCACGCACACCATATATATATATTTCATGCATACACTACATACTACATCATACATAGATACGTACATACAAGCATATTTACGTACGTACGTACGTCGTCCGTCTGACCGTACGCACGCACACCACTACACAGATACGCTAGTACATCGTACACATATATGTGTTTAAAAGTATAAAGCCGAAAATTGATGGTTTCTCGTCTCTCCGTAGAATGGCAAGTACTGCCGAAGTATTGCACAGCACGAACCCGTGCCAACAACTGGTTCAAACTGCAGTGAACAAAGGCGTCGATTCAAACACGACCTTCACCACGGCAAAGGAATGTGTGTGTGTATATATTCCTCTCGTACCGTTATACGCTACATAGTGTCTACAAGTAATTTCTCCATACCGCTCTGTCCTGGCCAACTCGCTCGCTGTCTTCCATGGAATTGAGTCCGATATTTCTCGCCTCTCTCATCGGTTCTTTTCTCGCCTCTCTCATCGGTTCTTTTCTCGCCACTCTCAGCGGTTCTTTTCTCGCCTCTCTCATCGGTTCTTTTCTCGCCTCTCTCAGCGGTTCTTTTCTCGCCTCTCTCATCGGTTCTTTTCTCGCCTCTCTCATCGGTTCTTTTCTCGCCTCTCTCATCGGTTCTTTTCTCGCCACTCTCATCGGTTCTTTTCTCGCCACTCTCATCGGTTCTTTTCTCGCCTCTCTCATCGGTTCTTTTCTCGCCTCTCTCATCGGTTCTTTTCTCGCCACTCCATCGTTATTTTCTCGCCACTCTCAGCGGTTATTTTCTCGCCACTCTCAGCGGTTATTTTCTCGCCACTCTCAGCGGTTATTTTCTCGCCACTCTCATCGGTTATTTTCTCGCCACTCTCAGCGGTTATTTTCTCGCCACTCTCAGCGGTTATTTTCATAGTTTCCCTAGTGCGTCCTCTCTTTTCTTTTTAACCCATTGTCTCCCACTTCAATGTACATTGTGATTCTTTTTTTTGTCCGATCCAAAAGCACTTGGGCTTTCAGCTCTTCGGCTCGGTGCCATAGACATCGTAACCCTTCGGTTCGGTGCCACGAACACCGTGAATCTGGGAAACCTGTGACTTTTCTGCCAGCCCGCGGAATTGAACCCGCACTCACAGAGGCTAGTCACCCGCAGTCCAACGCGCTACGAACACGCTGGGCAGGCGGGCATTGTGATTTTTTGATCACTTGTTCTCAGAGTGCCGGTTCCCATTCGGTCGCTCCCTGGTAAGTTCAAGGAGATTTCTTGTCGGGGGCATAACAAAAACCCCCCTAACCTGAACAGTTTCGAGATGACTGTACTGGCCATGAGGCTATTAAATTCCTCTTGCTCATCTCCCACCTGTCCTAGACTGCCCTAAAATGCGGTATCACACAAGCAGTAAAGACAAAGACTAATGGGTGACCAGACATCTCTTTGATTTCATCACTTCTTATGAGGTCGTCTCATATTAGGTTACAATCATATATACATGAGAGCCGCGGTAGCGTAGTTGTTAGTGAACTCGCTTCTCAAGGCTGGTGGTCGGGTTCAACTCCCGCAGTGTGCGTGGAATTTTTCCCGACCGCGACGGCTCTCAGGTCGACCCATCCTCAACTGGGTACCAGACATGCTCTGGGAAAGTAAAGGCGGCCGGCGTGATGCTGACCACATCACCCACCGTGTGCCGACAGTCAATGAAAAATACAGGCCTAACACTGTATTGACCTATATACCACGAGGTATGAAAGGGTTCCTTTACTTTTTTCTTTTACATATACACATACATACATACATACATATTCCCACACACACCTGCATTTATACATAGAGAAAAATTCATACATACAATCATTCAAACACACTAATTTAGATTCGAACACATACACATAACATCGATCCTAGACGTGTATATTTACTATACCATCTAATATATTATCCCAGTACGCGCGACTAAAAAAGTAAACAAGCAACCAACACCACACGTTGTGATGAAGAAGATTGGCCACTCATTCTTGCTGGGATCATTAATTCCTGGCGTGTTTTCTCACTGGGAACTGGAACTCTTGACTTGACAGCCGTCAGATGGAAAGTGCCCTACACAGAGACAAACGATAACCTCTCATTGATTTCTAAGCATCTGATTTCTGGTCTTGATCGTAGATTGATTGATTGATAGCACCATCATTATTGCATTTCAGGGAATAACCATGTGTGGTTCGATCAGCTTTTTACACAGGAATATCTCACAGGTTTTGCACGAACTCATCAGCACCGGCGAGGTTCCTCCCTATGTGATTTTAAAGATGGTGACATACCGTTATATTTTAATCTTTAAAATGAATTTTGATCGAACAGAGTTGTTGAAGCATAATCTTATTGATTTTCTAATGATCTTTTACTTACTCAGCTTGAATACGGGTCCTACGTTTTATGGTCCGTCTCCGATAAGACTAGGAACTCGATCCTCCATAATTGAGATAAGGGATTGCTGGAAATATATCTAGATCGTTTTACGCGATGAACGAACCGAGTACGTTTGAGTGAGAAGCGAACACCTAACCTCTACGCCACAGAGATTCTTCATAGTGCTCAAAAATATCATCCAAACCAGCATTCACATGAGACAACATCAGAATCAGTAGTCCTAAGACAATAGGTGAAACATAAATCTTAAAACAGAAATTAGACCTGATGTAGATGGTGAGCTAACGCCTTCAAGATACAGTAGCTAAGACTATAGAGCAATAAGACAGCGGCTAAACCTATGCTATACTAAGAGCAGCTAAGCCTTCGCTATACTAAGACAGTGGCTAAACCTACGCTATATTAAGACAGCGGCTAAACCTACGATATATTAAGACAGCGGCTAAACCTACGATATACTAAGACAGCGGCTAAACCTACGATATACTAAGACAGTGGCTAAACCTACGCTTTACTAAGACAGCAGCTGAATCTACGCTACACTAAGACAGCAGCTGAATCTACGCTACATTAAGACAATAGCTAAAAATAGGCTACACCAAGACAGCAGCTAAACCTACGCTATACTAAGACAGCAGCTATACCTACACTACAATAAGACAGCAGCTAAACCTATGCTACACTAAGACAGCAGCTAAACCTACGCTATACTAAGAGAACAGCTGAATCTACGCTACACTAAGACAGCAACTGAATCTACGCTACATTAAGAACATCCAGCTAAACCTACGCTATACTAAGACATCAGCTGAACCTACGCTCTCTCTCTTTATCATTTCTTCATAACTGTTTGTGGTGTCACTGTGTTACTTCTTTTTCTCTCTCTCTCTCTTTAAATCTCTCTCTTGCTCTCTCCCTCTTTCTCTTTTCCTTATTACTGTGTGCAGTCACTGTGTGATCTTCTTCTATCTCTGCCTATTTTCTTTATCATTCTGTCTTGTTTCTCATCTTTCCTTCTCTGCCTATTTCCTTTATCATTCCGTTTCGTTTCTCATCTTTCGTTGTCTGTTTCTCTCTCAGCTCTTACGAAAAGCTTCTACTAATGCAAACAACATTTGGACAACCGTTTCTGATGTAACATTAATTTCGATTGCCTTGTCGGAAGATCTTTGGTTCTATTTTAACAGTCCGTGTGTATCTTGCATGGGAAGGAACAAGTGCAACGCTAAGAACTTTCCCTTTTTGAATAGAGCAGAAAAGGTTTTTGGGATTCAACTCCTGCAAGTGACATTTCAAATATGACAATGAAAGTGGTCCATGTAAATCTCTCTTCACAAATGGAGAATTGTCTGGTCAATCACTAGTAACAACCGTTATAAGAAGGAGAAGGTGGAGATATGTTGGGCATACCCTGATCAGAGAATATCAAAGCAGGCATTGAAGTGGGATGCAGAGGATTCAAGAAAGAGAGAACGACCTATGGAGACCATGAAATGAACTTTGCTGAGAGAGGCAAGAAATATCGGTCTCAGTTCCATGGAGGAGATTGAGCGAGTTGCCAGGATAGAACGGTATGTAGAAATTGCTTGCAGGCCCTATGTAACGTATAACCGTCCGAGCGGAAGTATTATTATTATTATTAAATCTCGCTTACATGTGAAGAAACAGACACACAAAAGGCTGCAAAGTTAAGAGACATTTTCATTTATTCCATTTGACAGAGTGTCTATAATTAGCTACTAAAGAAAAGGATTGAGTCGATGTTGGAAAACAGTTTTTCTTTGTAAATTGTTTCTCATATATTCGTTTTAGAATTGTTGGTACTATTCTGTAACAATGCTTTTTTTATGTTGATATTCTTGTTTCAAGGATAATTTCAATAGTATGAGAAAGTTACTGACATCCAAACAAATCACAAACAGGCTAAAAATGAGAATGATCAAATGCTATATATATCCTATATTAATGTATGGCTCGGAAACATGGACAATGAACAAGCAGTTAGAAGACAGAATTGATCCATTTGATATGTGGATATATAGAAGAATAGACAGAGTTTCTTGGACAGAAAACAGACAAATAAACAAGTTTTAGGAAAACTAGGCATGAAGAAACAATTATTAAGAGAAATAAAATTCAGACAAGTAAAGTATTTTGGGCACATAAAAAGGCATGACACCATGATAAAACATTTACTAGAGGGGAAAGTTGAGGGGAAGAGCAAGAGGAAGACCGAGAGATAAGTGGGAGGAAACTTTAAGAAATGGACAGGTTACAGTCTGGCAGAGTGCAACACCAAGGCGAAAGACAGAGGATGCTGGAGATTCATTGCAGCCAACCTTCGATGTGGAGACGGCACCTGATGATGATTCTTGTTTGAAATTTATATTTCACTTGTGGTTTCACTAATGAAAAGTACAATGTCTTCAGGCCTCAGTGCAATGTGTCTTCAGGCCTCAGTGCAATGTGTCTTCAGGCATCAGTGCAATGTGTCTTCAGGCCTCAGTGCAATGTGTCTTCAGGCCTCAGTGCAATGTGTCTTCAGGCCTCGGTGCAATGTGTCTTCAGGCCTCAGTGCAATGTGTCTTCAGGCCTCAGTGCAATGTGTCTTCAGGCCTCAGTGCAATGAGTCGTAGAAGCTCAGTGTGATGTGTCTTATGGCTTCAGTGTAGTGTGTCTTCGGGCCTCAGTGTGATTTGTCTTAGGATCTCAGTGTGATGCATCTTAGGGCCTCAGTGTGATGTCTCTTGAGGCTTCAGTGTGATATGTCTTGAAGCCTCAGTGTAATGCATCTTAGGGCCTCTGTGTGATACGTCTTAGGGTCTCTGTGTAATAGGTCTTAGGGCCTAATTGTGATATGTCTTAGGGCCTCAGTGTGATTTGTCTTCTGGCATCATTGTGATATGTCTCAGTATGATGCGTTTTAGGGCCTCAGTGTGATATGTCTTCGGGCATCATTGTGATGTCTCTTAGGGCCTCAGTGAGATGCGTCTTATTAGAAATGATGTGCCGAGAAGGACCGTGTCAAATGGGGAAACATTGTACAATGAAATAAACTCTTCATCTTTAGATCCGTTATTACAAGAGAATCTAGTATTCATTAACTATCATTGTATCAACCTTAGAACACAGATTCGTTATGAGAAGAGAATCTAGTATTCATGAACTATCATTGTATCAACCGTAGAACACAGATTAAAAGTTAGCATTATTTATAATGTATATGTAAGTATGTCTAAGTATGCGTCTGTAAGTTAAACAGCTAAACGACCGCCATAAACTACGTTTGTATGACAAGATTAGATGAAACTAGACTCAAACAATATGCTTTACTAAATACTAAAATTAGAACACAATCTATAAAAATGTCTACAACGTTTCTAGATAATGAATAATTTACAACAACTTAAAATAAAGCTCTTTTATTTGATTTATTTTTGTTTCTGCTACCGACAAATATTTTCTTTGAAGACAACAGAATTAAACTTCATCATCGATTTTCAAGTATTTTTGTGTGTCTAAATGCGAAAGGTTTCCCCGTATGGCTCTGTTCATCTCGCCAGAAATGGAATGCCTTATGTCGAGAATGTTGCACAAAGCACGAACTCTGCAGCACTGGCAACACGCATAAGGATCTCCGAAAAAATTGCACTTGTGACTCGTTCTGGATTAACCCCAGAGAAACGTCTTAACCACTTTGCGATATAGCACGCCCCCCAATGCATTGTTTAAACTGAACACACTCGTGTCTTACTATTAAGCTTGCCAGCAGAAAGTCTCACGTCTGGATCAATCACCTTACATGATGAGATTTGAGCACCATTTTAGACTTCGAACCCAAGACATAACACTTAACAATCACTTGGACAAAATTCAACAACAAAACACTCCAGAGTGCCAGCTGTGTGCACATCATCATGAAACCGTTCAACACTACCTCTTCAAGTGTCAAGCACTAGAAGATATTAGGAAGATCCTCCTTCCTCCAAGGCCAGATAAATAGAATACATTATACAGAACAAAAGAACAACTTACAAACACATGCAGATATCACTACATAGCATTAGTCCGAAGGGCAAGAGCTCAAGTGTCGCTGGATCATTGAATAAGAAGAATATATTAGACATATTTAGAGAGAGAGAAAGCGTTGATTATTTGACATTACCAACAACTCTCTAATACAGTTATTATAGTAAAAACTAGCAAGGTTTAAAAAATGAAGAATCATGTTTCACAGAGTAACTTAAACGTTAAATTGTTTCAGCCGACTAGAACATTTCTTTTCATGGTCACACAAACTCAGTCACAAAGAATATAATAAGTCAACAGAAAAAAATTAAGAAAATTTTTCTATTGATTTCAGATAATAATTTGTTACTGAAAGATGTTTATGTAATCATTACGGAAAGACACGATTTAGTGAAACTACATTTTTGGGAGAGCTAGACGGTTTTGTTAGTGAAAACGTTAGTCTGTATGGCTAGGCAATGGGTGCTGTAAGAAATGAGTTTGTGATTCGAATGCTGTGTTTGTAATTTGTTTTTTGTGTGTCCGGAAGCCCCTAATACTTGTTCAATGTCTATTTATTGATGATATTCATTAGCTTCTGTGCTTCCCCTGGGGTTCTTACAACTTTTTATTCTCTTCTAATGTAATCATTCAGCATCGCATTACAATTTTTGTTATGTTGTGGATTTTTGTTGCATCCTTCAGCATCCTATTGGGATGTACGTAATTTTTTGTTAGATTGTTGATTGGCAAATTTTTTTGATTTGCATCCTTCAGCATCGCATTACAACTTTTGTTATGTTGTGGATTTTGTTGCATTTCAGCATACATTCAATATTTTTATATTTGTCTATAACGATTCCAAATGATTAAATTTGTTTTCTGGGAAATTCTTCTTCATCATATTCGAACATTTCATATCGACCACTTTTTAACTACTCTGTGGGATTTCTATGTGATTCGAGTCTAAGAGCGATTGTACGCTGTGCCAGTTATGCGTCTATACGTAGGTCAGCCCATCCGATGTCTTTAATTCTTATTTTTCAAGTTTTGTTGGCCTACACGCTCTGATATAACCAATAAAAGGTTCGCATTAGGTTGAAAGGGGCGTGCCTCGGCTTAAAGAGGCTTTAATCCCTACTAAACAAACAAAACAAAAAATGTCTGCAACGGTTTTTATTTACTAGGGTAGTTTCCCTAGACCACTACCTCAGTCTCTTCTTACGACATGTCTTGTAGGTGACAGTGTTACTATTCTTTGCTCCCCTTGCAAGTCCCAGCAACACATAAGCGTCTGGGAAATTAGATAAAAGATAGCCCGTCTGCCCAGCGTGTTCATAGCGCGTTGGACTACGGGTGACTATCCCTCTGTGTGTGCGGGTTCAATTCCGCGGGATGGCAGAAAAGCCACAGATTCCCCAGATTTACGGTGTTCGTGGCACCGAACCGAAGGTTACAATGTCCATGGCACCGAGCCGAAGAGCTGAAAAGCTCAAGTGCTTCTGGATCGGGAAAAAAAAAAGTAAAAAAGAATATAGTGACAGATTTCAAGAAAATATATGTTTATGAGAGTCATTTAAACATAATAAATCTATTCCTGATGACACGACTGAAATAGCATAGGGAGATGTAAATGAATGTAAATAAAATAAATCATTCACAAACGTTATCTCTATTGTTAAAACAATCTGAAGCGACAGAAATAGCAAGTTTAAACCTTAATGAATGTCAACGACATGAATTATTTGTGAACTAATCTACACTGAAAAGTTTGAAATGATTGAAACAGAAGTTGCAACTGTTCTGAGGTTCATTTAAATAAACTCGTTTTCTATTTTTCTAACAAGTTGAAGCGACTGAAATAGAAGTTGCAACCTCATATTGTGTTTGTTCGCCCGCTGTAAATTCAGACATAGTGCAGTGTACCTTGCATTTAAGGCATTCAACTTACTATCTATATATTCAGTAATATTCCTGCTCTTGTTGGCATATGCTTGGAATGAGTGGTCAACATTGAAATTGAAAATTAAATTCAGGATATACACACATCTATATATATATATATGACTAAAATATAGAAAGTAAGTTGAATGCATTAATAAATAGATGTCTGAGAGTAATAATGAATATAAAACAGAAAGAATTAAGGTGAAGTGATAAATCAGAGAAATGTCTGGTCAACCACTAGTAACAACTGTTATAAGAAGGAGAAGATGAAGATATGTTGGGCGTACCTTAAGAAGAAATTATCAAAACATATTAAAGCAGACACTGAAGTGAGAGGCAAATGGTTCAAGAAAGAGAGGATCCCCAAAGGAAAACCCTGAAACGAACTATACTGAAAGGCAAGACATATCGGATTCAATTCCATGGAAGAGATTGAGCGAGTTGCCCAGGCCAGACCGGTATGGATAAATTACTTGCAGACCCTATGTAACATATAACGGTACGAGAGAAATATATAAATATATATTTGTAAAATGTCTTTTAAAAATACTTTGAGAGAGTCTAATGCTTTCCTTTCTGTCTAGTCTACAAAATAATAATATTGCGATGGGGATGTCGGAATGAAAGCTTTAAGACTATCCTAGACAATTCAAGTGATCATTGTAATGTTGCATGGCATATGCAGTACACGTATTTAAAAAACATTCTCAGATCACGTCCGGAAGTTTTATGTGATCAATAAGCTTAGATTTTCCTGCTTGTAGTGTGTGATTTATATGTGATGTTTTATTTCCATCTGATGTCACGTTCGGGAACGTATTGATCTCAAAGAAACGTACTTCTAAGCTTATAAGCAGTTATACTAAACATTGACGTGGATTCTGGAAGATTTCAGAACTAATACCGCTAACTGAAGATCAGTACAAAGATATTGTAGAATATGTACACTTATAATGCAGTTATCAGTTATGAAGAAATTGATATTTTTGTCAAGAGAAAGAGAGTAGATTGCATTCACAGAAATTTATGTTTGTAACCCTAATTCTAGGTTACCTCACAACATCAAGATAAAAAGGCATTAATATCTGTAGCTCAAGCGGTAGTGAGCTCGATCACAAACCCAAGCGATCCTGGTTCAAACCCCACTGTAGGCAAATTTGGAAGCAAATTCGTTTCCGTGGGATTTTTACAAAAATGAACCTCACCGTTCAGAAAGCAATGGCAAACTAATGAACGTGTAAGTGATGCCTAAAAAATCAACTACTAGTTTACTGTAGTTAATGGCTACGTCCTGTAAAGGATATGCTACGATTTTCATTTCTTGTGTGCGCTTGCTAGGTATGTGCTGTCTGTGTGCGCTTGCTAGGTACGTGCTGTCTGTGTGCGCTTGGTAAAACGTGCTGTCTTTTACTGCCTATTCTGTTTCTGAGGTACATCTTTTGCGTGGACTCACTATAAATAACATTGTCATTTGAGGAGCACTGTTGGTAGTCTAGTTTTGCAATCGAACCATTTAATTTGTTGTTTATTGATGACGTTCAGTACTAATGTTGTATCCATTTTATTTCCTGATGTCTTCATTTCTATGCAAGTCTTGTTTTCTGATACTCTTAGCACTGTGAGTAGAAACTTTATCTCTGCCGTTGCTAGTTTTCTGATACTGTTAGCACTGTGAGTTCAAACTTTATCTCTGCCGTTGCTAGTTTTCTGATACTCTTTTTACTATGAGTAAAACTTTATCTCTGCCGTTGCTAGTTTTCTGATACTCTTAGCACTGTGAGTAGAAACTTTATCTCTGCCGTTGCTAGTTTTCTGATACTCTTAGCACAATGAATAGAAACTGCATCTCTGCCGTTGCTAGTTTACTTCTGTCGTTTGATGTTAATTAATTGTTTGTTTGTTTGTTATGTGGGGGATTAAAGGTCTCTTTAAGCCGAGGCACGCTCGGTTCAACCTAAGGACGAGCTTTTTATTAGTTATATTAGAGCGTGTAGACCAACAGACATGAAAAATAAGAATTAATTCCTTTAGGACAACCCAAGATAATTTGTATATCTAAATCTCCAATAGTTAGGAGAATGTAAGCGTCCAGATTTGATACAAATAACACTATATCAAGATGGAAAATGGTATATCACTATGCATTTAAAAGCAAAGGTATTAATAAAAACAAAGAAGAGAATTTCATTCTCACAATATTAGGTTATTTCAAATGGCCATTTGTAAGTGTTCTCTATAATTCGTCACTCCTGTTGTGTCGTTTGCTTGATAAAGGCCTTTTGGTCGAAACTTTGCTGTTTATCGTCACTGTTTCTGTATTTTGTAAAACTATAGTACTTTGTTTGTACGTGTTTCGCTATTTCAAATGTCTACGTTTTCTGTCTTCATCACTTGAAACAAGAATTTAAGATGCTACAAAACAAAAGGAATATATATATATAAATTATATGTCTATCTTTGCTTCTATCCAGAACAAGTAAATATAGAGAGTAATAAGATTCTACGTGGAGTACCCAGATAAATAAACATGGTAAATATGTAGACATTAGACAAGAATTTTAAGATCCCGAAAAAAAATTGTTGTCAATCATTGAATTGAACCTTTGTTTCTCTAGGTCCCCATCGCCTAGAAGTGAAGAAGTACTTCTTTAAACATTTCAGACCCGCCTGCCCAGCGTGTTCGTAGCGCGTTGAACTGCGGGTGACTAGCCCTCTGTGAGTGCGGGTTCAATTCCGCGGACTGGCAGAAAAGCCACAGGTTTCCCAGACTCACGGTGTTCGTGGCACCAAATCGAAGGGTTACGATGTCCATGGCACCGAGCCGAAGAGCTGAAAGCTCAAGTGCTTCTGGATCGAAAAAAAAAAAAAACGTTGTCAGACATCGACTTATATACTTCTAAAGTAGTTAGTGGTCAACATCACCCGTGTGGTGCCGGAACCCGCAAGGGATGCAAAGAATAGTACCACTGCGATCTGTAAGGCATGTCATAAGAGACGACTGAGATACGGACCTACGGAAGCTACCTAGTAAATAAAATGCGTCGCAGAAATCGGATGTGCTGGCTTACTTGTAGGCGCATTACTGGCACAACGTACAATCACTTTTAGGCTCAAATCACATACAGATAATACAGAGTGGTTAACAAGTGGCCGATATGGAGCGTTCGAAGGAAAAGAAAAAGAAGAAATGTAATCAACAGGTGTATTTGTACATCTCCATATAGCTCGTCTTGGACTGGCATATGTGTTGGTCTTGTGTGTTTCCTCTGTTTATTGTATTCTGAACACTCATTACAGACGTGTGTCTTTCTCAACTTGTTGGTGCCACATGTACATAGGTCAGTATCTACTATCTTATATTTTGTTAGACAAATGTAACCTCAACCTATTGTGTCTAGTACCTAGTCGGAAGATGATAACTTGATTTTATCTATTGATTTGATAGTAGGCAACACTTTTCTGCTGGTGTGGGTTCATGACTATGTTACAGGCTTCCTCACTGCAGCCTTGCTATTAGCGAATGGGTAGAATAGTTTATGCAATCCAATCACAAAAAGAAAAGCTGCATAAAAAGTCACAAATATAGTAGACTCGCTGTAAACAATAACCATCATCATCATTCATGTGCCATTCCGGCTGGCGTAGGCGATCATTGACTCTTCCACAAACGCTGGTCCCATGTTCTGGCTATCAGTTCAGAGGTTGGCACTATTCCGTGCCATGATATCAGAATGTCTACAATTTTATTTGACTGTCTTCCTCTGTCTCGTCTCCCCTTGATATCGACCGGTTGTTAGAATGCGTTGTAAACTTCAATTTCTCATCTCATGCCTGAAAAATGATGAATGACTTTTTCATAAACTAAGTTTTCTCTTAGTTTTTCTAAGTTTTCGTACGGTTCTCTCTTCCAATAAATCAACATTCGCCATGTTAGCAGGTTTTTGAATTCAGAGGCACAACGATAAAATGTCATTTTTTTTTCTCTTCATGAAAAACGAATATAAAATAGTAGCAGGTCTTATTAATCCAAGTACATTGTTTATATTTTCTGTCTTAATGAAGTACATTTGTTTATATTTTCTGTCTTAATGAAGTACATTTGTTTATATTTTCTGTCTTAATGAAGTAAATTTGTTTATATTTTCTGTCCTAATGAAGTACATTGTTTATATTTTCTGTCTTAATGAAGTACATTTGTTTATATTTTCTGTCCTAATGAAGTACATTGTTTATATTTTCTGTCTTAATGAAGTAAATTTGTTTATATTTTCTGTCTTAAGGACAGGTTAAACTGCTTTTTTTTCAAAATTTTGTGTTTTTTTTTTTTACATAATATGAAAGTATTTTCATTTTTACATACAATAATGTATTGCTTGTTGTAAAATTCCATCTGGAAGTAATTTTAATTAATTTTTAAATTTGGCATAGTAACGGTATGTTTACCTAATTAAATATGCAAAAAATTCAAACCTCCAGAACTTTCCTATAGGAACCTGTAGGTCTAAAGAGAATCTTTGAGAGATCTGACAGTCAGCATTGTCTAGCATACACTGGTTTTCTAGGAGATGGAGATTCAAAAAAGCGACAAAGAAATTGCTGAGTCAGTGCCACACATCTATTCTTGTAAAGCAATGAGAAAACTAGAATGTTGCAGCCACTTTCAGAAGAGGATGGGTAAAAGACTCATAGATAAAGTTGCTGCCAATAAAAGCAAATCATTTATAGAAAATGATAGAAAATATAAAGGGATTGGAGGAGTTGGAAGACTGACAAAATCCGCTATCAAAAGAATTCAGGGTCACTACGGAGGCGAAATTTGGTCAAACGTGGGAAATTTAGACGTGATGAAAAAGACAATATGGTCAATCTGGGAACATATGAAAGGTATCCGTGGAAACTGGTGCCATGGTCAGAATAGAAACAAGTTGCCAGACTTTGTCATGGAAATAATCAAACCTGTGTTTGAAGATCATTCAAACGATTATTTGTTGAAAAAATGTCTACATTGTGGATCACAAAATGCTAATGAAGCATACCATCATTTGATCTGGGACAGATGTCCTAAAGCTACATTTGTTGGAAGAGACAGGCTAGAAATAGCTGTAAATGATGTTATTATTGTATATAATGAAGGGAAACTAGGTAGGATTCAAGTAATGAACAAATTAGGATTAAGCGGTGGCTACTACAGTGTTTCAGCATTTCAATATTTTGATCGAGCGCGTTTAAGAGCAGCTGAAGAAGAGAATAAAATAGATAATAAGATAAAAAGAGCAAGAAATAAGTATCCAGACAGCTGGGGAATATCCTGAAGATGACTCATATGCAGCAGGAGCTCATTAAGTAAACATTTACTTTGAAAACCAGCAAGGTATGTCACATTTTTGCAATTATCTCAAAATCACTTATTTCAACATTTTTGGTTACATATGGCGTACTATCTCAAAAAGTTATGGACAGTTTATCTCCAAAATTGGCACACGTGTAGGTAACTCTCATTGACATCAATTGAACTACCAGAAATGAAGTAGCTTCAATACTTTTTATTTTGGATCATTTTGTTAACCCATACCCTAATTTAAAAAAAATAAAACATATTTCACATAAATAAGCATAACTTTTTAATGTTCGCTCTAATCCAAAAGTTGGTAGTTCACAATAAGTATAACATACTGTCCTACATATATACCAAGTTTCATTAAGTTATCTATAATAGTGTTTGATAAAACTTGACATGATGATGTATGCTAATTTGACCATTTTTCTCACAAAATATCATGTTTTCAGCAAATTTTATCAAAACTACTGTAAATTTACCTCTAAAACTTAATTTTTCTGAAATCTTTAACCATTATGTATATACTGAAAGCATTGTTTCCATCATATATAGTCAAATTCAATATACCAGTTTAACCTGTCCTTAATGAAGTACATTTGTTTATATTTTCTGTCCTAATGAAGTACATTTGTTTATATTTTCTGTCTTAATGAAGTACATTTGTTTATATTTTCTGTCTTAATGAAGTACATTGTTTATATTTTCTGTCTTAATGAAGTACATTGTTTATATTTTCTGTCTTAATGAAGTACATTGTTTATATTTTGTCTTAATGAAGTACATTGTTTATATTTTCTGTCTTAATGAAGTACATTTGTTTATATTTTCTGTCTTAATGAAGTACATTGTTTATATTTTCTGTCTTAATGAAGTACATTGTTTATATTTTCTGTCTTAATGAAGTACATTGTTTATATTTTGTCTTAATGAAGTACATTGTTTATATTTTCTGTCTTAATGAAGTACATTTGTTTATATTTTCTGTCTTAATGAAGTACATTGTTTATATTTTCTGTCCTAATGAAGTACATTTGTTTATATTTTCTGTCTTAATGAAGTACATTTGTTTATATTTTCTGTCTTAATGAAGTACATTGTTTATATTTTCTGTCCTAATGAAGTACATTGTTTATATTTTCTGTCACAATGAAGTACATTTGTTTATATTTTCTGTCTTAATGAAGTACATTTGTTTATATTTTCTGTCTTAATGAAGTACATTGTTTATATTTTCTGTCTTAATGACCAAGTTATGACTCGTATTCACGACAATACTAACGAGGAATGTTGTAAGTGAAGGTTGTTGTGTGCTGCAGTTGTGACACACTGTTTGTTAAACACATTTTGTCCTGTTTGTTTTGTATCTAATGAAAGAAAACAGAATAAAGTAAACTTTCAAATCTATGGTACTTATACTACAATCGCCCGTCTGTCCAGCGTGTTCGTAGCGCGTTGGACTACGGGTGACTATCCTCTGTGTGTGCAGGTTCAATTCCGCGGGATTGCAGAAAAAGCCACAGATTCCCAGATTTACGGTGTTCGTGGCACCGAACCGAAGGGAGGGTTATGATGTCCATGGCACCGAGCCGAAGAGCTGAAAAGCTCAAGTTCTTCTGGATCGGAAAAAAAAATAATACTACAATCAACCAAGGGTAATAATTTGAATACTTAGGAAGCATATTCTCAGAAGATGGAAGACTAGATAGCGAGATAAAGGCTAGAGAGCAAAAACCAATTGTTGTAATATACCATTTAACCCCATTGTTAAAGCAGCCAAACATCTCACTAACAGCTAAGCGACAGATGATCAACAGCATTGTTATGCCTTTTCTATTTTACCTGGGTGAAACATAGGCAATGAGCAAAGCATAATCGCAACAATAACTACAGGTGAAATGTTATACCTACACATAAGAAAGAAAGCCTGGGACAGAACCTTGCTTGAATTAAATTGAGAAATAAAGAATGAAGTGGTTCGGTTACTTAATAAGAATACATCCAAACTCCAATGTATACAGAGTCTTCTACAACAGAACATTAGGAAAAAAGGCGAGAGCAAAACCACGAAAATGATAAATAGATGGCATGGCAGAATACTGTCAAAAATAACAAAATATCTATCACTCAAACCATTAGAGCATAACAAGATAAAAATAGAAAACTACGATACCGAATAATAGCTCGGTAATAGTGTGACGGCAAAAGAAGAAGAAGAAGAAGACAGTGTTATCTGGACTCGTCTGAAGTAGATAGTATGTACTGTGAATCTTTCAGTCGCAAGATATTATATTGTAGAGACGTAATCAAACCATTTCTTGACAATTCTTTACAAGATCGTGGATTCGAATCTGAACTTCGTGTTTCGGTTCACGAGTTAATTTTTTTCTGAGATATCTAGAATTGATACCGAAGCTACGGAGTTTGTGTTCTGTGCAATACTCTCTACATATGTCTTGCCATTTCTGTTGAGTGTGACTGAGCCATAATGGGAAACTTGATGCAATGAATCTAGTCCTTTGAACTTTAAACTCTGTATCATATTTCATTGATAAATATTATCATTTCATACTATAGAAAATACGCTATGTTTGCACGTACCTTTTTAATTATTCAGTTTCTCACACAGACAATGAACATCATCAATGTTCAAGACAAAACAATTCAAAACGTCTTCATGGGTCTCTTTGACTAAGTGGTTATAGATTTGCCTCTCATTTCGAAGGTCTTGGGTTTGAATCTAGACAACGCCGTTCTGTTCACAAGTGTATTATGTTCCAGAGAACTCTAGGATTGATGCAGGAGTTACTGAATTCCTGCTCTGTTGCAACACTCTTGGCAGTTGGCATGCCATTTCTGCGGAGAGAGACCGAGCTATATGGTGTAAAACCCGGTGCAATAAAGTAAATTCTTCAACTTTAAACCTTTTTTAAACATAACAGTTCAATTTAAAAAATTGTACGTTTTATTATGTAACTTAGAACAAAAGAAAAAAAAGCAAATTCCTTCTCCTTAACATTTTCTTCACATAATAAATATAATGAAAATATTCGGTGCCTGTTTTCAAGAATTCGTTTTGCCTAAATCGATCAATAATCTATCAGACTACGTTCTCTGAATATTTGTATTCGATTGAAAATAACGTCAGCTTGTCAATATTGTCTGATTCATAATTCAATATAAAAAGTTTCAGCAATTTCAGTTTGCAAACTTTTGATTAAAATAAAAGACATAAAAATATATTTTAGATTATATTTATAATTTTTGTTTAATAATCTTTAGATAATTAAAAGTGATACCAGAGCAAATAACTTTTTTAAAATGATGTATAATCATTATAAATTCTTTTCAAATTTCGTGCTCAAAGTTCTCATATGTTTTATCTAAGTATACGTGTGTGTATGTTTGTTTTTTCCTATATGTATATATATATATATATACATATGGACAAAGGTTAAATACGTTTGTGCTTGTGCCAGCAATGTTAGATTACAACCTGATTTTCCATGTTCTATAGTCAATGCTATTGAAAATAAACAAGAAAACGAAGTTCTCTTTTTGGAGAGTTAGCTGATCGCGGTCTTACAAGCGTTTATTCCTTTAGATAGTAGTAATACAGGGAATGTCATCCCATTACTACATACCTGGCAACGAGACAGCGAAAATATTGGCAAATACAGGAGACAGGCTACCGCAGACAGAGAACAATATGATGTATGAGGAATGAAGGCACGGCTAATAATGGTTTACAAGAACAAATGAACTGGATCGGTATCGTCGGCAGCTCTAATTACCAGCTATGGAAAACAAACCGTAAAAACAAAGTACTGTAGTTTTACAAAATACAAAAACAATAACGTTTCCACAGCAACGTTTCGACAAAAAGGTCTTTATCTAGCAAATAATACAACAGTTGTGAAGAAATCCACTTCTTTCATGGCACAGAACATATAGAATCAGACAATAAATTCCAGTTACTCAGTTTCAGTTTGGAATATCTTCATTGCACTCCGGACATGTCCATAGGTGCTCCGATCTCCTTCGCAATATCTCCAACAGCGTCCAGTGACTGACCGTACAGGTTCTATTTTGAATGATGAACCGACTCGTATTTAATAAATCCCAAAACTGCCCTAAAATGAAATTCTTTGTTTTTACTTGTTTCACCATTGCTACATAGTTTTACTGCAGTCTTCCCATACATCGATCATTATAAGGTATGACGTTGACTTCTGTTATCTCATTTACTGCGCCTAATGATACAGTGAGCGTCTGTAGCTCAAGCGGTAGTCAGCTCGATCACAAACCCAAGCGTACCTGGTTCAAACCCCACGGTTGGCAAGTTTGGAAGCAAATTCGTTTCCGTGGGAATTATCACTAAAAATAGACCTCACCTGTCAGAAAGCAATGGCAAACTACAGAACGTATAAGTAGTGTCAAGAAAAAAATCAACTACTTGTTTACAGTGGTTGATGGCTACGTCCTGTAAAAGGATATGCCACGATTTTCATTTCAATGCTACATATCTTGTTTAACTTGACTGAAACCCAGTTAGCTAAGTTTATAGATACGCCTTGCCTTGTACAGTACAATCATATAACAGTGTATAGAGGTTACAGATTAAGTCTTAAATAACTTTTCCTTTCATATGTTACCCTACGTTTTATTTTAATCTTTCTTTATCATCATATCAACCTTTGGTAATCTTTCCAGTCACAAACTTATCAGACCCAGACATTTCACCTTTGCCATCGCTACTAAATGTGAAAAAAGCAAATTTGTTTTTCATCGCAATATTTCATGGAACAAAACTCAATGTAGAATCTGAAGGGAGGGCTTAACTATTCCAATATCATCAATGTTACCGAGTTTTGACCATAATTGTTCTCCTCTCTCTTTAGCCTGTTACGCCCTTGGCGTTTAGGGCAACAACAAACGTACACCATTCTTCCCTGTTCATGGCCTTCCTCTGTATTGTGTTCCAGCTATGATTCATTTCCTTCAGCTCTTGCTCTATAGTTCTCCTCCAGGTCGTCTTGGGTCTTCCACGTTTTCGCCTACCCTCTGGAGTCCATCTCAGTGCAGTTTTCGTGTCGGAGCCAGTCTCCATGCTCATCACATGTCCAATCCATCTCCAGCGTCGTCTTCGGATGATAGTGCCCATATTCTCTTGTTGGCATCGTGCAAGCAATGCTTGGTTCGAGATAGTAGTCGGCCAGTACACGCGTAAGATTTTTCGCAGACAAGTTGTATGAAAGGCGGAGAGTCTGGACATATCCTGTTCTGTCATTCTCCAGCATTCCGATCCGTACAGCAATGTTGACAGCACACAGCTGTTATAGATACTAGTCTTGGTTCTGATGCTGTATTGGGCAGATTTTCAGGCGGTCTGAAGGGTCATGAATGCACTTCGTGCCTTACTCAGTCTGTTTTTAATGTCAGATCCAGCGCCTCCTTCATTGCTAATAACACTCCAAGGTATGTGAAAGTGGTTGTATCTCGAGGGTTTTACCTTCTAGTTTGACTGGTGCTGGGGTTGCTATGTTCAGAGTCATTACTTCAGTTTTCTTCTGATTTATTTTCAGCCCAACCATCTCACTATATTGGTTAAGGCGGCATGTCTTTTCCTGGATATCTCTATGTGTATGAGATAGGAGTGCGATGTCATCTGCAAAATCTAGGTCTTCCAGAGTGGATGTGAGCGTCCATCTAATACTTCTTGCCTTATCTTCCGTTGTTTTACGCATCACCCAATCTATGACAGTGTTGAATAATAGGGCTGACATAACACGTCCTTGTCGCACGCCTGTTTTTACTTCAAACTTTAGATCTGAGGTTTCAACACTGCATGCAAACTTGCTGTAGCAGCTTTATACCCCACGGTTGGCAAGTTTGGAAGCAAATTCGTTTCCGTGGGATATTTACTAAAAATAGACCTCACCTGTCAGAAAGCAATGGCAAACTACTGAACGTGTAAGTAGTGTCAAGAAAATCAACGACTCGTTTACAGTGGTTGATGGCTACGTCCTGTAAAAGGATATGCCACGATATTTCAATGCTACATATCTTGTTTAACTTGACTGAAACCCAGTTAGCTAAGTTTATAGATACGCCTTGCCTTGTACAGTACAATCATATAACAGTGTATAGAGGTTAAAGATTAGGTCTTAAATAACTTTTCCTTTCATATGTTACCCTGAGTTTTATTTTAATCTTTCTTTATCATCATATCAACCCTTGGTAATCTTTCCCGTCACAAACTTATCAGACCCAGACATTTCACCGTTGCCATCGCTACTAAATTTGAAAAAAGCAAATTTGTTTTTCATCGCAATATTTCATGGAACAAAACTCAATGTAGAATCTGAAGGGAGGGCTTAACTATTCCAATACCATCAATGTTACCGAGTTCTGACCATAATTGTTCTATGATACCATAATTCTTCTCACACAACCGTTTGTGTTCACAATGTTTGTAATAGATATCCCACTAATATATATATTATTTAATATACAATTTAGTTAAATATATTTCTTGTATTTTTTTATGTCTACGATAAAAGCTTGGATGGTTTAGAAAAAAGAAAAAATAGATCTATTCAAAAAGTTGCTATAGTGGTTTCTGGTGCGATTGGTGCTCGTATGAACGCAACTAAAGTGGTTAATGGTTTGGAATGAAAGCTAAAATTGCATATCCTTTACAGAACTTTGCGAATCAACCCTAGCTTTTAACGCTGTTTGTGATTTTCTAGACATTATTACGTTCAGTAGTTTGCCATTGCTTTCTGAACGGTGGCGCCATCGTCCTTTTGCAATAATCCACGCGAAACAATTTGCAACCAAACTGTCCGCAGCGTGATTCGAACTCAGAACGTCGGGGTTAATAGCCGAGCCATTATCCCCTAAGCCATAGACGCCACCGGTTTGGAATAAGCTAAGCTAAAAAAACGAAAATTTGGAAAGATGCGTGCGCATGGAAAACAAGACCAGTTATACATATAAAAGTATTGTGCTAGTACACCAAAAAATAAAAAATTGAAAAATATAAAAACAAAAATACTGATATATTGTATATTTGTTTATTTAGTTGGGGATTAAAGCCTCTTTAAGCCGAGGCACGCCACTTTCAACCTAAGGCGAACCTTTTATTGGTTATATCAGAGCGTGTAGGCCAACAAACATGAAAAATAAGAGTTAACTCCTTTCGGAGAAACCTAATCCTATGCTATTGTATATATAATACTCTCGTACAGTTATATGATGAACAGTTTTGAATATCTTGGTTCACTGCTAACAACAGATTGAAATGTGAACAGTTTTGAATATCTTGCTTCACTGCTAACATCAGATGGAAATGTGAACAGTTTTGAATATCTTGGTTCACTGCTAACAACAGATGGAAATGTGAACAGTTTTGAATATCTTGCTTCACTGCTAACATCAGATGGATATGATGAACAGTTTTGAATATCTTGCTTCACTGCTAACATCAGATGGATATGATGAACAGTTTTGAATATCTTGCTTCATTGCTAACAACAGATGGAAATGTGAACAGTTTTGAATATCTTGCTTCATTGCTAACAACAGATGGAAATGTGAACAGTTTTGAATATCTTGCTTCACTGCTAACATCAGATGGATATGATGAACAGTTTTGAATATCTTGCTTCACTGCTAACAACAGATGGATATGATGAACAGTTTTGAATATCTTGCTTCATTGCTAACAACAGATGGAAATGTGAACAGTTTTGAATATCTTGCTTCATTGCTAACAACAGATGGAAATGTGAACAGTTTTGAATATCTTGCTTCACTGCTAACATCAGATGGAAATGTGAACAGTTTTGAATATCTTGGTTCACTGCTAACAACAGATGGAAATGTGTACAGTTTTGAATATATTGGTTCACTGCTAACATCAGATGGAAATGTGAACAGTTTTGAATATCTTGGTTCATGCTAACAACAGATGGAAATGTGAACAGTTTTGAATATCTTGGTTCACTGTTAACATCAGATGGAAATGTGAACAGTTTTGAATATCTTGGTTCACTGTTAACATCAGATGGAAATGTGAACAGTTTTGAATATCTTGGTTCACTGTTAACATCAGATGGAAATGTGAACAGTTTTGAATATCTTGGTTCACTGCTAACATCAGATGGAAATGTGAACAGTTTTGAATATCTTGGTTCACTGCTAACATCAGATGGAAATGTGAACAGTTTTGAATATCTTGGTTCACTGCTAACATCAGATGGAAATGTGAACAGTTTTGAATATCTTGGTTCATTGCTAACATCAGATGGAAATGTGAACAGTTTTGAATATCTTGGTTCACTGCTAACATCAGATGGATATGATGAACAGTTTTGAATATCTTGCTTCATTGCTAACAATAGATGGAAATGTGAACAGTTTTGAATATCTTGGTTCACTGCTAACATCAGATGGAAATGGGAACAGTTTTGAATATCTTGGTTCACTGCTAACAACAGATGGAAATGTGAACAGTTTTGAATATCTTGCTTCACTGCTAACAACAGATGGAAATGTGAACAGTTTTGAATATCTTGGTTCACTGCTAACATCAGATGTAAATGTGAACAGTTTTGAATATCTTGATTCACTGCTAACATCAGATGGAAATGTGAACAGTTTTGAATATATTGGTTCACTGCTAACATCAGATGGAAATGTGAACAGTTTTGAATATCTTGGTTCACTGCTAACAACAGATGGAAATGTGAACAGTTTTGAATATCTTGGTTCACTGCTAACATCAGATGGAAATAGGATGAAGGAAATTAAAAGAAGAACAAACATGGCGTTACAAAGAATTAAACAACTCAAAACAGTCTGGAACGGAACTGATAAGAAAACAAAGATCAGAATACTAAGATCATGCATATTCCCAGTGGCAACGTATGGGTGTGAAGCATGGCCATTTAATAAAACAGTGAAAAACGTATATGTGCTTTTGAATATAAGTGTTACAGAAGAGTCCTTTGTATATCATGGACAGAGAACAGAACAAATAGATCTATCCAGAAAGAACTCAAAATCAAAGAAAACTGGCTGATGCTACAAATAAGAAAGAGAAAATTGAGATATTTTGGACATGTAAAAAGACTTGAAGGACTGGAGAAGACCATCATGGAAGGAGGCATACCAGCAAAGAGAAGAAGAGGAAGACCACGGAGAAGATGGATTCAGGATGTAACTGATGGTTTGAACATGACGGCTGCAGAGGCAGGACATCTGGTCTATGAGAGAGAGAAATTCCGGAGGACTGTTGGGGTGGCAAAGTTCTGCTCAGGACAAGCTATTTGATGATGATGACAGTTATACGATACATAGGGACTAAGTAATTTCTCCAGACCGTTCTGTTCTGGGCAACTCGATGAATATCTTCCATGGAACTTAGTCCAATATTTTTTGCCTCTCTTTACAAAGTTCGCTTCAGGGTTTTCCTACTGCATCCTTTTAAATACTGATATATTAGTTGACTTAAATTAATGAATAAGTTGTAAACATTTATAAACTGCTGTCTGCGCAGAATAGAGTGACTGAGATGTTATGATAGTGTTCCGAATGAGGAGCTTATGTAGAGAACATGACAGATCACAATAAACTCTCTCTCTCGCCATCACCGCTTAGATTGATGTACCAGACCGCATAAATATCATTCATGTGGAAATCTGATTCATACAGCATCAGCAGGACAGTAAACTAAGACTTGAAGACAAAACGCTGGCAATTGATAAACACACTTTGAGAAAACTCATTAGAATGTAACAAGAATGGCTTTACCTGGAACCCGCACAGAAAGTGAAAGAAAGAAAACTGTAAAAATGCAAGGAGAAGACATTTGTACGCATATATTAACGATAAAAAGAGCTGGTAGGAATTGCAAGAGATAGCTAAAGATAAAAAGAATTGGTATGAAATGTTAATGAGCCTATGCTCAAACCTGGCTTAAAAGTGTGCAAGATAGATTAATTTAGTATTCCAACTTCTTGCTATTTCTGCTTCAGACGTAACAAGAAAATAGGATTGCACAAAAATACATAAAAGTTAAATTGAGTGATAGAACAACCACCATTGCATTGTATTGAATTATCCATAATGACAAATATAGTCCAGAAACATTGCAAGGTTCCTATATCCATAAAAAAACATACAATACTTATATAAAATATAGAAACTACATTTAAAGAAAAAGATGAAATACCAAAACACAAAGTAAGGCATTTCTACAAAATACAATAACAGATGTCATTGACGTTTCGACTACAAGGACCTTATCTAGAAAATTGTTGGGCTTTCATTGAAACTTTTCCATTTTGCGTGATAAATGTCTTTTAATGGATTCGTGGATTTGAATTATGTAGCGCCTGTGTGTTGTCGGGGTTTGCAAGGGGAGCAAAGAATAGTAACACTTCGACCTACGAGGCATTTTGTAAGAGACGACTGAGGTAGGGCCTAGATAAGCTATACTATTAAATAAAACGCGTCGCAGAAATCGGATGTGCTGGCCTACTTGTAGGCGCATAACTTGTACAACGTACAATCGCTCTTAGGCTTAGATTACATACAAATCACAAAGAGTGGTTTAACAAGTGGTCGATGTGTAACGTTCCAAGAAGAAGAAGAATTATGTTGTGGAAAATTGCGAATGCAGGTGAGGTTGTCCATTTTATTCCTGGTCAACTTTTCCCTAACTCTGGCATAAGTCTGACAAACCGACAGATTGCGATGCGCGTTACACAGAGTAACGATCATTAAAACACACATCAGCTAGCGATCTTCTGCGGGATTTATTCCTTCTGGAACATGTTTGGGTAGTCAATAAAGCATGAGTATAGATCTACATTATAAATCTAGAGAGTAAAATGTAGATCTATACTCATGCTTTATTGACTACTCAAGGGAAATTGATTGTGTAGAATATCATGGATTGTGGAAGATTATGGAAGAAATTGGATTTATATTACATTTGATACAGATCATAAGAGAACTTTATAATGATCAAATGGCGACTGTAAAAACATGTGATAATACATCAGAATGGTTTGACATAAGGCAGGGAATCAGATAAGGCTGCATTCTGTAGCCTTGTCTGTTTAACATATATACTGAAAACATCATGAGGAATATTACAGAAGATAGCGGGCAAGAACAACACGATCCTTTTATAATCTGAGTAAGAAAAATACCTGAACTAAGATATGCTGACGATAAAGTGTTACTGTCAACATCACAAAAAGGATTTGAGAAATTAGTAATAGAAGTGCAAGATAAAAGTGAACACAAAATGTATATCTCAATGTCAAAAAAAAATGACAACGGATAAAACAAGCATGCCAAAAGATATTTTTTTTTATTAACGGAGAGAAAATAGAAAATGTGAACAGGTTTGAATAGTTTGGTTCACGGATAACAAAGGATGGAAATAGGATAAAATAATTTAAAAGAAGAACAAACATGGTCTTACTGAAAATTAAACAACTTAAAACAATTTGGATAGGAAAACAAAGTTCAGAATACTAAGTGTACGCATATTCTCAATGGCAACGTATGGGTGTGAGGCATGGACATTTAAGAAGGTTGTGGAAAAACATATATGTGTTTTTTAATATAAGTGTTGCAGAGGAGGCCTTAGTATATCTTGGACAGAGAAGAGAACAAATATATATTATCCAGACAGAACTCAAAATCAAAGAAAACTGGCTGATGCTACAAATAATACTGAGAAAATGAAAGAATTTGGGACATATTAAGAGACTCTAAGAATTGAAGAAAATCATTATGGGAGGATGCATCTCAGCAAAGAGGAGAAGAGGAAGATCACTGAGAAGATGGATTCAGGATGTAACTAATGGTTTGAGCATAACGGCTGCAGAGGCGAGAAATCTGACATAAATTCCGAAAGACTGTTAGGGTGGCAAAGTTCTGCTAAAGACAGGCTAAATCATGATGATGGAACAGAAAAACAGCAACTGTAAACCTTCATTGATTTCTATCTTGATACTTCTTCTTCTGTTCCGTCTATACAACTTCAACGACTTTGGCTTTCTCTTCTACGGTTCTTTGTGAGGTTCTCTGTCGTCTTATCCATTCGTCTCTCAAAAGTTTAAGTCCAGTCCAACTACATCTCTTGCTGACAGTCTATGAACATCGTTGACATCAGAAGAATAAATAATTTTCCTACCAGTTCTTTGTTCTCATTTTATGAGAGTACGCTATAGGTTTCTATAGGGCAGAGAACATAAACATGCTTGCCCGAGGCTGTCGCCACGCGTGAACATATCATCAGTTTTTTTCGTCTAAAACATAAAAATTGCGGTTTACCTTACCGAAGGTTCGAACAGGTTCTATTACCTTCAAGAAGATTTATCACCTTTAACTACTCCACCATCCTCTCTACCTTCTTTATTTACATCGTAACATTATGTGATAATTTGTATTTCTTATCTCTTGTCTAGATTTGTAAACCTATTTTTGTATGAGAATAATACTATCATTTCTCATGTGGTATTTCCATTACATTACATGTTTGTTTCTAATGCTAATTTTGTTTCCTTTTATGGCAAGTTTTATAATCATTGATTGATTGATTGATTGATTGATAGGACCATCATCATTGCACTTCTGTGAGTAACCTTATGTTCTATAACCTCTTTCATAAAGGGAAGATCTCAGCGGCACTGCACGAACTTCGTAGCACCGGCGAGGGTCACAAATGTAATTTAGAAGATAGTGAAGATATTTTGTAGAAATTTTATTTCTGAACCTGTTTTCTAATGAATTTTGCCCTGGTAGCGGTTTTTTTCGATCCAGAAGCACTTGAGCTTTTCAGCTCTTCGGCTCGGTGCCATGGACATCGTAACCCTTCGGTTCGGTGCCACGAACACCGTAAATCTGGGAATATGTGGCTTTTTCTGCCATCCTGCGGAATTGAACCCGCACACACAGATGGATAGTCACCCGTAGTCCAACGCGCTACGAACACGCTGGGCAGACGGGCAGGTAGCGGCTTTACAAACTGCTCTTCTCGATTTTGAGCTGCCAATGGTTTTTTTACGTGATCAAATTTGAACACAGGACATACATTTTATCGATCTTCTCCGATAGGACTAGAAACTCGATCTCACCTACACTGAGATCAAGGATATCTGGACAAATATCTGGATGGCTCCACGAGGAGCAACCGAGCGCCTATGGAACTAGAGGCGGGCACTTAACCTCTAGGCCACACAGAAACCCAAACAGTTTTATAATCAAATATAGATTTGTTTAACAAAGACTGTATGTTGGAAACGTGGATTTATTCTGTTCCTGTACGTTGTAAATCTATTTTACCTCGTGTTTCCAATCTTTCTGTCTTTATTGTTATATTGATAAGTTGTGTCTTGTGGGACTTTAGACAAAAAGATATAAACACAAAAGTGGAGTTCTATTTGGGACGTGAAATGTCAGGAACCGTCTTTGAACTCTTTGTAGCTGTACACTGATGCATATCTTGAACAAAGTTCTTTGTATGGAACTATCTGGTTATGAGGATACAACACAAGCAGGAGAGTTCTCATGGGGGTTTCTGTATATTCTGATCAATATCTACAATGTTAAACAGGTTTACATATGAGTAAACATAACTCTACAATTTTGTAATATGAGTCTCATCTATTCTTCAATGTCTCATTTTGAATGAATTCTACCTTGTTGTTACAACTGTCTATAACTTTCCTGTTTTCGCTTCATTTTTCAGTGTAATCTCGTCCTGAGTCCCTGTTCATTTACGATAGGTGTAATTCGGGGTCGGTGACGATTAATGGTTAAGCTGTTGCTTTGCGTTACGAAGGCCTCGGTCTCGAACAGAAGTCGCGTTGTTCTGTACACGAGTTCATTTTTTCACATATCCCTAGGATTGTTGTAGGAGCTACGGAGTTTGTATTTTGTGCAATACTCACGGTATTGCACACAACGTTTTTTTGTGGTAACATAAAAGACAAAGTACATTTATAAAAACCTTATTGAAGGGGAACGTTGAAGGAAAGTGAGCAAGAGGAAGACATAGACATAAGTGGAAGGGAAACATCAAGAGAAAGACAAAGTTCAGTTTGGTAGAGTGCAACGTCAAAGCAAGATCCAGAGGATGTTTTTTTTTTTTCCGATCCAGAAGCACTTGAGCTTTTCAGCTCTTCGGCTCGGTGCCATGGACATCGTAACCCTTCGGTTCGGTGCCACGAACACCGTAAATCTGGGAATCTGTGGCTTTTTCTGCCATCCCGCGGATTGAACCCACACACACAGAGGGATAGTCACCCGTAGTCCAACGCGCTACGAACACGCTGGGCAGACGGGCCCAGAGGATGTTTAAAGCCCATGACAACAAACCTTCGATGTAGACAGCGTCTAATGATGATGTTGATGTCCCCAACGTATACAGATTTCATTATAACATTTCATGCAGCGCTATGTTCTCATTTCTTAGAGAACACTGTTTGTCTCTGCGGGCAGAGGCATTAAAGCCACTTGTCCGAAGCTGTCGCAACGCGTGCGTAGATCATCTGCTTTGTTAGTTGGGGTCTCTATACCGTGCTAGAAGAAGCAGACATCAATTTTTCGAAGCTGTCGCAACGCGTGCATAGATAATCTGTTTTGTTAGATGTGTTGTATACATTATACCATTAAATGCAGAAATCATGTGTCCGAAGCTGTCGCAATGCGTGCATTGATCACCTATTTTGTCTAGAAAGATGTAGTGACCATATTACATCAAATAATGAAGAAATCAATCACTCAAAACATCTGAGAAAAGCAAGACAAGCTAAGGAGACCACGACACTGGCTACAACACGATAGCAGTGTATCGACAAAATAAAATCTGGAATACTACGTGCTCAGAAGAATAAGTTTACTTAAATGAAAAAGGGAAAATATTATATAGCTTTAAGAGAAAAAAAAATATTCTACAGTTAAAAAGTTTCAAAAAGAGATATATGAGACAAAAATTGTAAATATTTCACAAAGAGATAAGACAAAACTGTGCTGCTGACATTTCCCTAAGATAAAGACAAGATAATCAAGTCTACTATAACATTTTATATGGATGTAGATGACAGACAAAATGAAACTGTTTACATTGTAGACTGTGATAAACAAGAGATAAACGTTCACAGTTTATACTATTTCTGATATGTTATCTACTGTTCGTGAGGGTCTCTGTGGCTAAGTGGTTAAGCACTTTGCCTTGTGAGTCGAAGGTCGTGGGTTCGAGTCCGGACCGCGCCATTCTGTTCACGAGTGCAGTTTTTCTAGAGACCCCTAGGATTGTTGCTGGAGCTACGGAGTTCGTGCTTTGCGCAATACTCTCGGCAGGTGGCGTGCCATTTCTGCGGAGAGAAACCGAGCCGTATGGGGTAAAACCCGGTGAAGTCAATCCTTCGGCTTTAAAACAGATAAAACCCGGCTTTATCTACTGTTAGAGGAAAATATTGACAGGATTAACTTCTTCGACCGTATGAGACTATTTACTGGCTCGTGGTATTTGTTAAGAGAAAGCAAAATTAGTTCTCTGGCTATGTCTGTATACATTACATGTAAGTGCTTCCGGAGACAAATACTATTGACAAAATGAAAATCCTGGTATATCCTTTACAGGACGTCTCTATTAACCTCAGAGAACGAGTCGTTGATTTTCTAGGCACCACTCATACGTCCAGTAGTTTGTCATTGCTTTCTGAACGGTGATGTCTGTTTTTACTGTTCGTAAAAATCCACGGGAACAAATCAGCTTCTAAAGTACCCATCTGGTAGTAAGAACCAGGTACTCCAAGACCACCAAAATATCATTACGGAGTTACAATAAAATCAAAGTAAAGAAACACTTTTTTCATAATTCCAGTTATATTGGGGTAATATGGTGTTGGACCAGTAATTTGTTTTTGCTCACGATGGGTGGTGTAGTCAAGATCACGACGGCTGCCTTTACTTCCCAGTGCTTTTCTTGGTACTCATTTGAAAATGGGTCAACCTAAGAACCGTTACGGTTTAAAAATATATCCCCGCCCACTGTGGAATTGAACCCACATAACCAAAACCCAAGCTTAGAGAAAAGACAAGGTGTTTGTCGTAACATATTCTTAGAGGAAGTTCAAGAGACACAGGATGAGGAAATGGAAAGATGTTCCAGTATTCTGTAAGGTTTGAAAACACAAATTAGCTGGTTCAAGAAGATATCATGTTTTACGGGTGTGGTGCACCCGTTGGACGATAATTAAGTCAACACCCCTGACAGGACACGTTCAAACTGTGGGAAGAGATATGAAATTGAAAGCAATGGCGTCTTGTATGTAGCGGAAGAGCAGAGATGTTTATGTTTGCAAGGTCAAAGATAGCGTGAAGGCCAACGGACGTGGATTAGCATCATTGCGTCAAGAACTCACCCTGACCGGATCTGTGTTACCATCGTCTGGTAGTGTATGTAGTTAGTGGTGGTTGTGATATATGGTAGCCGGTTACTCTTATTGACATTCACACAAATTTGTGTGAACAATGTTATTCAATGATTCTCAACATTTTAAAAGAGTACACACAGTTAACTGATTCAGTACCAGGTTTTTTCACCTCTGGACGGAATTATTTTTTAGCTTCCAAAATATTGCACACATACTTTAGTTAAATTAAAATATTGTTTCTAAATATGATTTAAAGTGTAACTTATTATATATCAAATTAAAGATAAATGATTGTACTTTCATAAAATATTTATTGTATGCGAAAATATAATGTTGTGTTGACTGTGCATGACAAATATTAGCATGTAATAAAAAATTAATTGAAATTGTGAGAACAAAAATCCAACTTACCAAGGGCCTTGAGGAACAATATGATGAATAAGTCAGTGTAACTGCTCTCTTTATATAAGTAATCCATTTATGAATACACAAAAATTAAGAAAATATTGATGGAATATATGGTTTACTAACTGTTCGCAAATTAGCAACACGACCATCTTTGAAGAAATTTCCATTAAAAATTGTCAAATTGAAGATTTCACATACTAAACATTCATGTCTCATAATATATAATCACATACAGTGGAAATTATAGCAATATTTACAGGAATAAAGAACTAAAGTATATGAATAATAGTCCTAACATAGCAACTATATAACTTCTCTCCAAGTAGACTGTGTAGGTTCTGTCTGAATCCTTCTTTTTGTTGCAATCCTACTGGAACCTGACTGGGGCAACGCCCTCTCGCAGCTGGTTGGGAAACACTACTAGTATTATTTAAATTATTAATAATCGACGTATTTAAATCACAAACTTCTGTGTCATCAGAAGCTTCACTATCAGTATCTACATCTTCATGCAACCAATCTCGCGCTTCTGCAGCTGTAAAACGTGCAGAACGAGCTGATAACAAACCATTTCTAGACTCTGAATTGTTAGACATTATTTTTTAATCACAGGGTAACTTGAAAACGAAAATTAAACTTGGTTTCACTTCTGATTCTAGTCAAAACCACGATGTTGTGATTTGGTTATCGTTAGTACTTCCTTTCTACTTAGTTTCCGGTTGATATAAAACTACAATCGGAGTGAAAATTAATAAAAAATCAACGCAATAGTAGCCGTCTTTTAAAAGACGCTTGGGACACGCAGATAAGAAATATGTGCACTACAGTGTTCCACGGGACCGAATCAGTTAAGTAGTAACAAGGCTGTGGAAAAACATATATTTGTTTTTGAATTAAGTTTTACAGAAGATTCCTCCATATATCATGGACAGAGAAGAAAACAAATAGATCTCTCTGAAAAAACACTCAAATCAAAGGAAACTGGCTAATGCTGCAAATAAGAATGAGAAAATTGAGATATGTTGGACATATAAAGATACATAACAGGCTGGAGAAATAAAGTTTTGTAAAAATAAACTAAACGAAAAAGTTCAAACATTAGACAAAATATACGCCAGTGTGTTCCCGGGCTCACAAGGGAGCAAAGAATAGTAGAACTGCAACCTACAAGGCATGTCGTAAGGGGCGACTGAGGTAGGGGCCTAGGAAGCTACCCTAGTAAATAAAAAGCGTAGCAGAAATCAGATGTGTTTGCCTACTTGTAGGCGCATAACTGGCACAAAGTACAATCGCTCTTAGGCTCAGATAACATACAGATCACACAGAGTGGTTAACAAGTGGTGAATAAGGGACGTTCGAAGAAGTAAAACTCAATATGTATAATATATATATATATATATAAATATATATGATATACAACTATACTATTTTGGTATTTTACAATCTGATATATCATCATCTTGATCTTATTGCACATCCAGGGGATTGACTGAGCAAAATTTGAGAATCGTTGTGTCTGCCAACATACTCCACTTTCTGTTTAGTGGCAAGTGTTCTGTGCCTTTTCCGGTAGATGAGAATCTATAGAAATTGTGTTGCTAATGTAAAGTTCGTCTTCTCTCTTATCTCCCCAGTTTTCGTTAAATTTCTCAAGATAAATCTGGTCTTTTTTTAACTGGTATTTTTCTTAACTTCATTAAGTCAGACATTACCAAAGAAATATATTTCCTCGTCGAAGTTTGATTTCTGAACCCAGCAAATGAGTATAGTTCAAGAGTATACACTGTCTGTTAATGTGATATATAATATCGTTAGCTATGTAAGACTTTTAATTAAAAAAGCCTGAAGGAAAACGAAAAGGATAAGACTGGTCTAGCACCTTTCCCTACAGATCCAGTATCTTACATATTATATATGGGCACAGTTATCTTCCGCTCTTCACTCAACAACCCCCCCCCCCTACTATCCCTTCCCCAGTGTTGGCCACCGTTAACACGTTCCAACCTATAACCTTAACTAACAACACATGGAACTTTTTGTGGATCGTCTCGTTGGTAGGTGGAAGGCATCAGGCCAATTATTCTGTGTAATCATTCAAGTGATATCTCCTCTACCATTCCAGTGTCTATACTTCTAGTATTCAGTTATATTTCAGTGTCTATACTTCTAGTATTTCATTATATTTCAGTGTCTATACTTCTAGTATTCAGTTATATTTCAGTGTCTATACTTCTAGTATTTCATTATATTTCAGTGTCTATACTTCTAGTATTCAATTATATTTCAGTGTCATATTCTAGTATTCATTATATTTCATGTCTATACTTCAGTATTAAATTATATTTCAGTGTCTATACTTCTAGTATTTCATTATATTTCAGTGTCAAACTAGTACTTAAAAGTATTTCAATTATATTTCAGTGTCTATACTTCTAGTATTTCATTATATTTCAGTGTCTATACTTCTAGTATTCATTATATTTCATGTCTATACTTCTAGTATTCATTATATTTCAGTGTCTATACTTCTAGTATTCATTATATTTCAGTGTCTATACTTCTAGTTATATATTCAGTGTCTATACTTCTAGTATTTCATTATATTTCAGTGTCTATACTTCTAGTATTCAATTATATTTCAGTGTCTATACTTCTAGTATTTCATTATATTTCAGTGTCTATACTTCTAGTATTTCATTATATTTCAGTGTCTATACTTCTAGTATTTCATTATATTTCAGTGTCTATATTCTAGTATTCATTATATTTCAGTGTCTTAATCAGTAAGGCTTTATTCTAGTATTTCAGTGTCTTTACTTCTAGTATTTCAGTGTCTATACTTCTAGTATTTCAGTGTCTTTACTTCTAGTATTTCAGTGTCTTTACTTCTAGTATTTCATTGTATTTCAGTGTCTTTACTTCTAGTATTTCATTGTATTTCAGTATCTATACTTCTAGTATTTCAGTGTCTTTACTTCTAGTATTAGTAGTGTTTTACTTCAATATTTCAATTATATTTCAGTGTCTTTTACTTCTAGTATTCAGGTTTTGTTTATGAGCGAAAAACGTAAAAACACAAAGTACTATAGATTTACAAATTACAAAACATTAATAACACACAGCAACGTTTCAACCAAAAGGCCTTTATCAAGGAAAGGATAACCCCGAACGTCGGAAATTCTTAAACGGAAGACATAATATATACAGTTAGACAATAAATCAATAACGGCCGTAAAATGAAGATATGTGACTAAAAATTAAATACGAAATAAATGAACAAAACTTGGAATGTAAGAAAGGAGAGAAACAATAATAATCATATATATACATAACATTTATACATTTACGTATTTCGACATTGCTACATAGTTTTACTTCAGTCTTCCTTTATGTAGATAATAGTATTGTTTACGAGCCAACGTTCTTTTGATGCTCAGATCTTACAAGCTGTCTATATTTCACACTCTGCCCACATAAATATTATACTAAAACGGGAATCGAGGAGATGGGCGTGACGGATACAAGATATACCACTTAATTATCAACATCAGATGGTGAGGTTGTGTTCACGAAGCAAAGGTGTGATGTGAAGAAGATGCCAGGGGGGGGGATCATCATCCTGTAGTTGTGGCTAGAAGAAGGATGAGTGACGTGTACTTACAGGTTCAACGAAAGTTACAGGTTCAGATCTCTTTCTTACACTTTATATCTTACACTTTATATCTTACACTTTATATCTTACACTTTATATCTTACACTTTATATCTTACACTTTATATCTTACACTTTATATCTTACACTTTATATCTTACACTTTATATCTTACACTTTATATCTTACACTTTATATCTTACACTTTATATCTTACACTTTATATTTTACACTTTATATCTTACACTTTATATTTTACACTTTATATTTTACACTTTATATCTTACATTTTATATTTTACACTTTATATCTTCCATTTTCTATCTTACACTTTATATCTTACACTTTATATCTTCCATTTTCTATCTTACACTTTATATCTTACACTTTATATTTTACACTTTATATTTTACACTTTATATTTTACACTTTATATCTTACATTTTATATTTTACACTTTATATCTTACACTTTATATCTTACACTTTATATCTTACACTTTATATTTTACACTTTATATTTTACACTTTATATCTTACACTTTATATCTTACACTTTATATTTTACACTTTATATCTTACACTTTATATCTTACACTTTATATTTTACACTTTATATTTTACACTTTATATTTTACACTTTATATTTTACACTTTATATCTTACACTTTATATCTTACACTTTATATCTTACACTTTATATCTTACACTTTATATCTTACACTTTATATCTTACACTTTATATCTTACTTAATCTAGTACATCTTATATCTTACACTTTATATTTTACACTTTATATTTTACATTTTCTATCTTACACTTTATAACTTACACTTTATATCTTCCATTTTCTATCTTACACTTTATAACTTACACTTTATATCTTACACTTTATATCTTACACTTTATATTTTACATTTTCTATCTTATACTTTATATCTTACACTTTATATTTTACACTTTATATCTTACACTTTATATCTTACACTTTATATCTTACACTTTATATCTTACACTTATATCTTACACTTTATATTTTACATTTTCTATCTTACACTTTATATCTTACACTTTATATTTTACACTTTATATCTTACACTTTATATATTACACTTTATATCTTACACTTTATATCTTACATTTTATATTTACATTTTCTATCTTACACTTTATATATTACACTTTATATATTACACTTTATATCTTACACTTTATATCTTACACTTATATTTTTACACTTTATATTTTACATTTTCTATCTTACACTTTATATATTACACTTTATATTTTACACTTTATATCTTACACTTTATATATTACACTTTATATCTTACACTTTATATCTTGCACTTTTATATATTTACACTTTATATCTTACACTTTATATCTTACACTTTATATCTTACATTTTATATCTTACACTTTATATCTTACACTTTATATCTTACACTTTGTATTTTACACTTTATATCTTACACTTTATATATTACACTTTATATCTTACACTTTATATCTTACATTTTATATTTTACATTTTCTATCTTACACTTTATATATTACACTTTATATATTACACTTTATATCTTACACTTATATCTTACACTTTTATATCTTACACTTTATATTTACATTTTCTATCTTACACTTATATTTACACTTTATATCTTACACTTTATATCTTACACTTTATATATTACACTTTATATTTTACACTTTATATCTTACACTTTATATCTTACACTTTATATTTTACACTTTATATTTTACATTTTCTATCTTACACTTTATATCTTACACTTTATATTTTACACTTTATATCTTACACTTTATATTTTACACTTTGTATCTTACATTTTAAATCTTACACTTTATATCTTACACTTTATATCTTACACTTTATATCTTACACTTTATATTTTACACTTTATATCTTACACTTTATATCTTACACTTTATATTTTACACTTTGTATCTTACATTTTAAATCTTACACTTTATATCTTACACTTTGTATCTTACACTTTATATCTTACACTTTATATTTTACACTTTATATCTTACACTTTATATCTTACACTTTATATCTTACATTTTCTATCTTACACTTTATATCTTACACTTTATATCTTACACTTTATATTTTACACTTTATATCTTACATTTTACTGTTCTTATTTTGTTCAACCCTTCCTCTTCCAGAAACTGTGCTCCCATCTGCCGTTTATGTTATGTTGGTTGCTTGTGTTTTGATGTGCAATATGAACACATAGCAAAGTCAACTAATTGCTTTCTGTATGTTTATCTTCAAATCTAGTCTACTTTGATTCAATTATATATATATCTTAGATACTGCTGTCTTAAAACATATCTGGCTTTAAGAGGGTTCACCTGTACGAGACGGTACCAGGTGAGGATTAAGCTGTTTCTTTATCTTGGTTAGCGCTGTCTTCAGCAAATAGAATAGAAGCGGTATCAGTTACAAAGGTCTTGTCTTGTAGTTCCTAAGAGGTTTCATGACTGCACCTGGAAATATTCCATACCTCAAACACCAGAGAATTGTTGTCTGGAACTTGGTTGCTGAGAAACGTGTATCAAAGTTGCTATCTTGTTGTAACATATACTGTGTGTTTTTTTCCTCTGCGGTATCTACCGTTCTGCTACTGTAATTCATCATGAAATAGAAGGAACGTTTCCGTGTGTATTACGTTTATGTGTATCGTTACGTGTCTGTATGTGTAACATTTTTACATGTTTTGTTTGTGTCTGAGATGTGTATGTTTTGTTTCTGTGTGATGTATGTTAGTTATGTCTTTGTTAGAACTGCTCTTTACAGTATGTAGGAGTTTTACTTTTCTTGTGTGTAACTCTTGGGAATTACATTTTGTGTGTTGTCTGTGTAACATTTGAGTGCTTTATTTGTATGCTGTTTGTCTAATACGTGTGTGTGACGTCGTTTGTTGCCATTTCTGAACTTCTTGAGTAATGTGTTAACATTACTTTGTTGACATACATGCATGTTCTACTTCTGAGAACTACGTAATACCTCTATTTTTGTGTACCACGTGTTGTGTACTATTTTTGTGTACCAAGTGTTGTGTACTATTTTTATGTATTACGTTTTGCTCTATTGTTGTATGTAATATTTGTAACAGTTGCGAAACAAAGTTAAAAATAAAGTACTATAGTTTTACAAAGTTCAAAAGCTTATGTGGATATACTGTCCTGGGCATGCGGGTGTTTACGGTAAGGAGAGAGCGGGCAGGCTTGCATCAACAGCATCGATTGTTGGGGAGTTGAAGATGGATAAGGGGATATTCTTTGGTCTCTTCGAGACCCTCTGTTGGAGGAGGACACTAAAATCGATGTTGAATCGATCAAGCGATTTAAGCAGTTTGGAGTTACCCGTTGTTCAAGTCGAACTGGATGCCTGTGAGGCAGAGTGAGAGGTGTGTTTAATCAGCGAGCCACAGGAACCATTAGTTTGCATACTCTTCGATATCTGTTGGGGAGACTGAGCACCTATGGGTCTGCCCGGAGTGCGATGACGTCAGTTTAGTTACCAATAACCAATAACCAATCAAAAACAATACACAGCAATGTTTCTACCAAAAGAGCTTTATCAAGCAAAGGATACACAATAAGAGAAGAAATTCAGTATTCATAAACGGCAGATATAACATATACAATCGGACAATAAATCTCTTTGACTGTACATGTTATGTCTGCTGTATAGGAAATTTGAATTTATTCACTTATTTTGTAATCTTTGATAGAGGCCTTTAGTTCGAAATGTCGCTGTATAGTGTGTTAGAACTTTGTAAAACTTCATTACTTTTGTTTGTACGTGTTTCGCCATTGCTACATAGTTTGACTGCAGTCTTCCCTTCTTCTTCTTGCGTTTGTTAGCTATGAAGTCAGGCATAGTAAGGAAGCCTTGTATGGCGCTCGAACTGATTTTTGCGCGAAGACTTGCTTTACTTTTTATAAGTTTGAGTCTTCCCTTTTATGTGTAACAGATGTATTTATTACGTACAATTTACTGATATCAGATCTCTCTCTCTCTCTTGATCACTGCCCAGACCGATGTACCAGACCTCCCCATAAATTCTATTTATGTGAAATCTGATTCATGCAGCCCTAGCATTAGTGTGTTTTAATGACATCTTCAGCACCATTTGGAGCCTGGTGCTTATCCTACGACGATGTGTCTGGTTTCATCCAGCGTTTACTCGGTTCGCTCTCCGTTCTGTAGCCATCTAGTGTTTTTTACGGTGTGGGGTAGCTAGCCTCACACCAACCTCCTTAGTCGCCTCTTACGACATGCGTGGCAGGTAACAGTGGTTCTATTCTTTACACCCTAATTTGGACCCCGATAACCAATCGGGTGCATATATCAGAACTAATATGTTGAATACACGAACCTATTGTTCTGTCTACACTATTTGATACCAGGATAGATAGATTATATTTGAAGTAACACATTAAAGGGAGATAACTATAGTATCAATAAACAAATCAGATGAACTCTGTGGACTTTTCTTTTACTTCTTCGAACGCTCCATATCGATCATTTGTTAACCAACTCTGTGTGTGATTTGTATGTGATCTGAGCCTAGAGCGATTGTACGCAGTACCAGTTATGTGCCTACAAGTAGGCCAGCACTTCCGATTATTTCTACGACGCTTTTTATTTACTATGGTAGCTTCCCTAGGTCCCTACCTCAGTCGACTCTTACGACAAGCCTTGTAGGTTGCAGCGTAACTAATCTTTGCTCCCCTTGACGGCCCGGCACTACACGGGCGACTCAGTGAACAAGAAGTCAGATTCCCAACTCTATACAGGGAGTCGTCGAAAACAAAGTCGATAAGATGTTGCGCTAGTGACCACGGGCATTGGAAATTTTGAAGTTCGTGTCTAGCTGTGGGCTCAAAATTCTCTGTGTAGACACGGTACGTTGTTTGACTACAGGAGGCCTTGATACTTTACATTGGGATCGAAATTACAATTACATCTTAAGTCGAAGTAGTGCTCGAATCAGTGACGTGGGACATCGATGATACGGAAAACAGGCCTTCACACAAAAATCAGTTCTGTATTTGACTCCATGACTACTCTTGATTTCATAGAAAGCAAATGAAAAACAGAAGCTGTCCATATTACGAACGTTACCAAGTTTGACCACAGTTTACACAAGAAACTATCACTTATTTTGTGATGTATTATTTATGGTAGGTATCACATTACTGCACATCATCAAAATTAATATTTATAACTAAATTAAAAGCTTGTATGTTTTAGTACAAAGAATAAAAAGTGTTATATAGGGAAAGAAAACTACTATAGTTGCTTAGGGTGTGATTGGCTTACATCTGTATTCCGCTATAGTGACTAGTGAGGAGCGTCTGGCCGAGTCGGTTTGAGCAGGGCTCCTATTCGGGAGACCCGGATTCGATCCCACGTAATGTCAAGGTATTTTTCTGTCGGGTGCATAAAAAAATCCTAACCTGAACATTTTCGCGGTGACTGCACTACTAGTCATGAGGCCATTAACTTCCTTAGTCTCTTCTTCTCCCTTTCCTACATCGAAATTAAAAGCTGTAATATACAGGCAGCAAGGACAATTTTTTAATAAAATATAGTGGCTAGTAGTATGGTACTAGTCACCACAGAGATGAAGTGTCTACGCAGAATGTTGGGAGTAACAAGAAGAGACTAGTCACCACAGAGATGAAGTGTCTACGCAGAATGTTGGGAGTAACAAGAAGAGACTAGTCACAACAGAGATGAAGTGTCTAGCAGAATGTTGGGAGTAACAAGAAGAAACTAGTCAGACAGAGATGAAGTGTCTACGCAGAATGTTGGGAGTAACAAGAAGAGACTAGTCACCACAGAGATGAAGTGTCTACGCAGAATGTTGGGAGTAACAAGAAGAAACTAGTCACCACAGAGATGAAGTGTCTACGCAGAATGTTGGGAGTAACAAGAAGAAACTAGTCACGACAGAGATGAAGTGTCTAAGCAGAATGTTGGGAGTAACAAGAAGAGACCGGTTTAGAAATGAAGACATCAGGGGGAAAAAAAAGAAGTGGGTACATCATCACTGCTGAACTTCATCTCCTTCTTCTTCTTCTTTGCGTTCGTTCTTTACGACCAATTTTAATCACTCTATGTGATATGTTTGATCTTTGCCAAGAACGTGTATACGTTGCACATTGGTTTGTTAGGCCCCTAAACGCATATACTTCTACACATTTAGGACACTTGCAGCCGATTTCAGCCAAACCTCCTTAGTCGCCTCTTACGACATGTGTTGCAAGTAACAGTGGTTTTATTCTTTACACCCTAATTTGGCCCTGGTAACCAATCGGGCAAACTGAACTTCATCAAGAAACAACAAATTAAATGATTCGACCACATAAGCATATTACCAACAGACAGAGAGCTTCAAATAGAAATGCTACTTGTATACAGTGGATAAGCAGCAAAAGGTTATCCATGCAAAAGGTGAACTCAGAGATAACAGAGGAGATGAAATACACTATTTCTGTAGCGCACATTAAGCCTCGTTCTAGAAATCTCTTGTTATCCCAACTCTGTGAGGCAAAACATAATTGGAGAAAAAGCAAAGAAAGAAAATGTAATGAATAACTTAAATCAACTGGGTTATCAAGTTCATGGTTAAATAGTTTACAACGTGGCCAAAATGCAGGTCTAAATGCATATTATTTTGTAATAGCAAGTATTCCTGTATGTAAAAAAAAGATGCGGTTTCTGTCTAAGATTGATAGGAACATTTCTGGCTGTAAGACGTGGTAACATTTCTGGCTGTAAGACGCGGTAACATGACATGGGGTTGAAAGAAACAAACTAAAAAATTGCGCAATATTAATACAGCCGTCAAAGCACACGTATATATATCACACCATTCTTGAGATTTCTAATATCTGTGTACGAAGCTTGTATACGAAGACCGTTAATGTCGTGTGTGCTGTATTCATACATACGTGTTAATGTCGTTTTATATTGCATTTATACGAATATTGCTAATGTCGTGTCAGTAGTATTCTTCTTCTTCTTTGCGTTCGTTCTTTACGACCAATTTTAATTACTCTTTGTGATATGTTAGATCTTTGCCAAGAACGTGTATACGTTGCACATTGGTTTGGTAGGCCCTAAACGCATAGACTTCTACATATTTAGGACACGTGCATCCGATTTCAGCCAAACCTCCTTAGTCGCCTCTTACGATATGCGTGACATGTAACAGTGGTTCTATTCTTTACACCCCAAATTTGGGCCCCGTAAACACTCGGGCTTGTCAGTTGTATTTATAAGACGGCTTCTAATGTCGTGAGTACTGTATACGTGTATTTATATACGAAGATAGCTAATATCGTGTTTGTGTCGCATTTATACGATACTTGCTAATGTTGTATGTATTGAATTTATACGACAATTGCTATTGTTGTATGTTTTGCATTTATACAATAATTGCTAATGTTGTATGTTTTGCATTTATATAATAATTGCTAATGTTGTATGTATTGAATTTATACAATAATTGCTATTGTTGTATGTTTTGCATTTATACAATAATTGCTAATGTTGTATATATTGAATTTATACGATACTTGCTAATGTTGTATGTATTTAATTTATACGACAATTGCTATTGTTGTATGTTTTGCATTTACACGATAATTGCTAATGTTGTATGTATTGAATTTATACGACAAATGCTAATGTTGTGCTTGTTATATTTATACAAAAATTACTAATGTGTGTTTTTTAAAATACAGTTTCTACTGTTTTTACAATTTGTACTTACAAACAATGATTCCAATAAAAATATTACCATCAATAATCAAGAGAATTAAAATTTAGCAAATTGTCATTATTTTGACTTTGTTAGTAACAACAATTGTGGCTGCACAAAAGAAACTAGAAAAAGAATGAGCATGATCAATTAGAGATCAATATTTTATCTAGTTCTGTCTAGCTAATTATCATTGATTCCTTCTGATACATCCAGTCAAATAACCATCATTGTGTTTCTTAGAAAGTGCATAAGGCCTGCATGATCTTGACCACATAACCCGTAGTGTACCGACGGTAATAAAAAAAAATACGGGCCTGATACCATATTTCCTAATTTACCTCGAGGTTCCTTGTTTTACTTACTACTTCAACATTTCTTACTTTTCAATAAAATGAAAATTTTTTCAGCCTGCAACCTGTTCAAATCAGCATCTTTTTTTTTTTTACAATCCAGAAGCACTTGAGCTTTCAGCTCTTCGGCTCGGTGCCATGGACATCGCAACCTTCGGTTCGGTGCCACAAACACCGTGAATCTGGTGAACCTGTGGCTTTTCTGCCAGCTCGCAGAATTGAACCGCACTCACAGGGAGCTTGTCACCCGTAGTCCAACCCCGCTACGAACACGCTGGACAGGCTGGCAATCAGCATCTTTAACAGCTGCAACATACATCATTAAGTTCCAATATGTCTAGCAATCTATTGTAATCAAAGTATTCCTAATAAGACTATAAATCAGGTTCCCTTGCAACCTCACTGAACTACCAGTGTCTGCTCCGTGCCATTTCGATAACATCCATTTTCTCACGTGAGTAATTCTAGTCTTTATCACATACAAATCACTCCTTTTCCTGAAATGTGAAACGCTTGGTATTTATGTTATTCAAAAGATGAAGCGTATTAACGTGAGCCTTTGAGATCAATATTTTTTTTTATTAATGATATGAGTAATTGAGAAGGCAGTATTTGTTGAATAAGTCTAGACGTTTTTATGATGTGAGAAAGTATGATATGGAAGCTGAGGGTTGATGAAATACAAGATGGGGTACAGAGATAATGATATTGCAGATGAATAAAAGTTGGAAGAATTGAAAATAATAGATACAGTGGAATTGATAAATGGAATTGATAACAAGAATTGATGAAGCATAATTGATGAATACAGTTGATAACTTGTATTGATATATAGATGTAATTAATATATCGGGAAGCGAATTGATGAAGCATAATTGAAGATTAAAGTTGAGTACTATAAGAGAAGAATAAATGCAATTACTAGAACTCATTACAAGAATTTATGAATAGAATTAATGAATATTATTAATGAATAGGATTCATGAATAGAGTTAATAAAAAATAATTGATGAATAAAATTGATAAGTAGACTCAAAGTTTAAGAACTCAAGACTAACTTCGGTATTCCTTTCGACATAATGAATATGGTCACATCAACTCACTTACAGACCTGCTCTGGACAAGATTTATATCCTTCCCAAACAATAATGATATACAACAACGTTTTGACTAAAAAGCCTTTATCAAGCAAAGGATACAGAAGAAGTGAAGAATTTTGGCCCAAAGGTTGCTGTGTATTGTTATTGTTTTTGTATTTTAAAAATCTACCGGATTTTGTTTGTACGTGTTTCGTACTGCAGTCTTCCCTTATATTGATAATACTATTCGCAATTTTGCTGCAACTATTCGTCGTGACGTAGAAAGGTTAGATTTGATAGTTAGATTTGTTATGTCTTTATATTTCTATTCCTACTTTTAAAAGATATAATAGCTGTTCGTTATTTGTTTTTAGTCATATATTTTCATTGTAGGGCGTTAGGAATTCATTGTCTGATTCTAAATGTTCTGTGTCGTGCAAGAAATGAAATTCTTCACTTCTGTTGTATCCTTTGCTTGATAAAGGCCTTTTGGTTGAAACGTTGCTGTGTATCATTATTATTTTTATCTGTTGTAAAACTACAGTAGTTTGTTTTGTACGTGTTTTGACATTGCTACATAGTTTTACTGCAGTCATCCTTCATATCGATAATTTTTGGTCCCTAATTTAGAAACTCATAGTACTTTAGTTGGCTCGATGCAGAATTGACTTGTTTCGGATTTGTAAAAAAAACAACATCGTATTCAGATGCACACATTTCCATGTCCACAATAATCCAACAAAATAATTAACACATCATTAAGGCACAAGAACTTACGCTCTCTCTTTTTTATCTTCTCTCTTCGTTTTCTTGGAGGACACAAGCGCGTAAGAGCAACGACAAAAGTGAGATTACTAATTGATCTGGGCCTGTCAAGATTTCATTCTTGAAACAGTGCTATGCATCTACGGGCCCTCTCTTTCTTTGCTCACTTTCAGACGTCAGGTTTAATATGTTAAAAGGGCGTAGTGAACCACCACATATTATCGAGATATCTAAAGAGTGTGTTTTAAAATGACCCAGGTGACGACCGGACTTCTCCGCAACTTATTTGTTGTACTTATTTGTATCCTTTTTGGATAATACATTCTCCACTTATTTTGTCTGCGTCAGAAAACGAATGTGAATCATAAATTAATGCACAAACATTTACACATTAACTAATTAGTGCCGCAGTATGTGCTAATTTGTGTGTTCCGCTTTGGTCATGTACCGCAGACTGTGCCATGATTTGTCTATAGTCTATTGTCTAGACAATAAACACTATTTGTTTCCTTGTCATAGTAACACAAACGCATTCTGATCGTTACCTCTTCTTTAGCCTGTTACGCCCTGGCGTTTAGGGCAGCAACAAACGTACACCATTCTTCCTGTTCATGGCCTTCCTCTGTATTGTGTTCCAGCTATGATCATTTCTTCAGCTCTTGCTCTATCGTTCTCCTCCAGGTCGTCTTGGGTCTTCCACGCTTTCGCCTACCCTCTGGAGTCCATCTCAGTGCAGTTTTCGTGTCGGAGCCAGTCTCCATGCGCATCACATGTCCAATCCATCTCCAGCGTCGTCTTCGGATGATAGTGCCCATATTCTCTTGTTGGCATCGTGCAAGCAATTTTTGATTCGAGATAGTAGTCGGCCAGTACACGCGTAAGATTTTTCGCAGACAAGTTGTA